>VXAB01011091.1:119187-138279 GCA_013399175.1 Odontophorus gujanensis
TGCTGTCTCATCCTTTCTCTGTTTGCTTTGTCCCTCTGTTCTCTTATATCATGGGTACCCCTTCACATCAGTGCCAGAGGAATCTCCACTATCCAGGACTGATAGTGTGTTGTCTCTACAAGTGTTAATTTTGCAATGAGTCCACAATTGGCTTTTTTTCAGTGTCCTTCTATTAAAAAAATTTGTGCCTAGTATCACTGTGATTGTTTCTTCTCCATTTTACTGCAACTTCCAGTTATAACAGAAGTATGAGTCTTTCAGATGGCGTCTACTAGTGTTTCCCCAATAAATGACCTCTGACAGACAACTTTTCCATTTTCAGTATGTGACATTCCTCTTGAGCAACTGTTTTATTACCTTTAAACAGACCTAATATGAAAATGTTTTCCTTTTGTTCTGTTTTAACCAGTTCGGCAATACCTGCTACTGCAACTCAGTCTTGCAGGCACTTTATTTTTGTCGTCCATTTCGGGAAAAAGTTCTGGCATACAAAGTGCAGCCTCGAAAGAAGGAAAGCCTCCTGACATGCCTCTCTGATCTCTTCAACAGTATTGCTACCCAAAAGAAGAAGGTGGGAGTCATCCCACCCAAGAAATTTATTTCCCGATTGAGGAAAGAAAATGGTAAATGAATAAATGAAGCCTTTATGTAGATTTCAGCATTGAATAGCTAAGCATATCAAAATATAAACACAGTTTCTTTTTCTAAGTGAACCCTAACTGTCAGGTCCTAGCAGATTTCTGGAAGGCTCTTGAACTCCAGTTTGTGATATGAATTTCACCACCTCTCTAACTGAGGAAGAGAGATTATATCACAATTAGCTCTGTCATAAAGGGATTAACCTAGATATCTTTGTTTCTGTACTGGTGTAGACCAAGTGCAGAGGGTGTACGTGGGTCTCAGTACTCCAGTTTTATACCCAATGGTGTCTGTAGAAGCCTGCCACAAGTCAGTGGTTGCTAGAATTTGTCACAGCTGAACACACCTCACAGTCAGTCAGTCTGTAGGAGCTCCCAGCCTGCTTGCTTACGTTTGTGGCAGGATATATTTGTTATGGGGAGAACTACTGATTGTTTCTCAGTTCCAGTTGGTGAGGGAAAGTTCTGTATGTTGATTTATCATCTCTGCTTGAACTTGAAAAGATAAAATTGTAAAGGATTTTTGTCCCTTAATGCTTGACTTAATGAACTAATGGCCCAAGGCAGCCCATCAATATTTCCTTATTTTACTCCCCATAGGGAAGCAAAACAGCACTGACAAACAAACAAACTTTTATCAGTTTTAAGAAACACCCAAACTGAATTTCTTTCATGTTATTTTTCAGCTTCCTATCAGTTTCTTGCAACCTGAGGAATAGGTGAGGGTAACCTAACATCCATTGCTAGGATAATAAAGTACTTCAGAGTTCTTAAGGAACTTTTGAAAGTGTGACCTAAAATAATTAGTGGGATGATATAGTAAGGTAGAGAAGAATAGAGGTTACCCATTGATTTCTAAAAGCATAGCTGTTTGATAGTAGGAAGTATCTGTATTGTTTTTATTCTCCTTGTTCTCTTCCTTTTCAGAATTGTTTGATAATTACATGCAGCAGGATGCACATGAGTTCCTAAACTACCTACTTAACACTATTGCTGACTTGCTACAAGAAGAGAAAAAGCAGGAGAAGCAAAATGGCAAACTCCAGAATGGCAGCATTGAGAGTGAAGAAGGAGACAAGACTGATCTGACATGGGTCCATGAAATCTTCCAAGGAACACTAACCAATGAAACCAGATGTCTTAACTGTGAGGCTGTACGTTTAAAACAAAACAACATCTCTTACATTTTTCACAAGTTCTGGATCATTTTCCCTAATACTAAGCACGCTTTTTCATTTATTAGGATAGATGAAATTGCACTCTCTCTATTAAAATATGGAACATAGCCTATTTTATGACTATCACCTCTATGTTCAAACCAATACTCATTAAGGTATGTTTCTCAGAAAAAGTGTAGTGTTTTTTCTATTCTTCCTCCCTGTTTCCATCAAGGCAGTCTGTACCTGGCTGATATGAGCTGCCTTTTTGTCTTCATGTTATTTCTTGTGTCGGTGATTGATAGTTTATGTTGTGTTTTTACATGAAAATTGCTCACTGTTCATTTAACTCTGGGTTCAACTGAGTGTAGTGGTTATGCTTTGTGGTGCTGGTCCATAGCCATTCTGTTTGAGAGTAAAAGAAGTACCAGGAAGTCTAGAATCAGAAGAACCTCACCACCTTCAGAGCAGGAATTTGTACTTAGCAGTGTACTGTATTTGATTTAGTATTTCAAAACAATGGAAACTCAAATGAGGAGAGAAAAAAAAGAAGAGAAGCAATTACATCTGAAATGACTATTGGCATTTTAAATCTCAAATTATGTCTAGGTAATGAATAGAAGGTCTGAATAGCATAAATACGATTTTCTCCTGAATTTTGAAGTAAAATTTGCATGTCCTGTGTTGTGTCATAATAGCAGATGGAAGGATGGTTTTCCTAACCACTAACCCTTCTTGGAATTTAATTGAAAATCCAGCTGATTGTTTCTGCATTTCCTTTAAGTATTTACTGTTACACTTTGAATCGCTGAAGAAAGCTTTATCTCAGTACAAAGAGCAGAGTGTACAGTTAAAGCTTCTCCAGCTCTTCAGTTTTAATTGACTTCAAGAAAGAACCTGAGTTTGTGTGTGTATGTATGTATTTTCTCAAATCAGAGTAGTCTGTTTGCATTGAGGACGTGGCATAATTCCAGAAATGGTTATAAGAAGTCTACAAGATTCTGAACTGTTATTAAAAACTTCTCTTTTTTTCAAGGTTAGTAGCAAAGATGAGGACTTTCTGGATCTGTCGGTTGATGTGGAACAAAATACGTCAATTACACACTGTCTGAGGTAAATGAAAACAGTTGTGAATGGAAACAAGTAATCTGCTCTTGGTCAGAAAGGAGAGCACAGCATAATTGTTGTGATGTACAACAGCTGAAGGCTTTCAGCTTGTGGTATTGCATCTTCATCATTGGAGCTGCTGGTTTCTTAGTGGCCTTAGCAGTAAAGAAGTATACTGATGTCTAGTGGTGTGTAAAACTAGGTTTCACTTTCTTTTATGGGGATTTTAATATGTTAGATTATATAGTCAGGTTTTACAAAACTAAATGTGGTATATTTGGGTTCATAGTATGTTTTCATTTATTTTAATATCGTTAATATATTTTAGTTGCCTGGTTCTACTGTTTGTGGTCAGGGGTACTTTTTGCTGATAGAAATTTGCTCCACATAGTTAACTGCCAAATCCATGGCTTATTAGCTGCTAGGATACAGCAAGTTGTGTATAGCAACTGGCTTTTTATTAGCTGATAAGGGGTGTATAATTACCAGGGGCTGAAAGATAACCTGCTTTCACTAGTCAGTGGCCACAGGCTTGGACATTTAATGTCTGCCACCAAATAAAACATGGGGTTATCTCTGTGACCTTATTACTGCTCATAACCTATCTCATGTGACTCCTGCCTGGAAAGTTAATACCTGGGAGCATCCTTTCCAGATCTTGCTAGCTGAGCATTGGTACTACAGTCAGATTCTGGGACAAATACACCTCAACTGTGTTGGGAAGATATGACCAATGCGAATAAGAAGAATTTTGTCTTTTGTTTGTGCTTTGTTTTTTCTGTATTGTTAGTAGTAACTTTTAACTGGTTGCTTTGACTGAATATCCTTGCCTGTCTGATTTTTCTTTCGCTTTTATTTTCAGAGGGTTTAGTAATACTGAAACTCTGTGCAGTGAATATAAGTATTACTGTGAGCAGTGCCGCAGTAAACAGGAAGCACAGAAGAGGTAAGGTTAAAATATTCATGCTCATGTAAATGTTCTTTTTAAATGGGCAGCTGCTAGAAGATGCACCCCATGAAACAGATAAAAAGAAAATGTAAGACTGTTTAGCTATGGTTGGTGGGGAAAGGAAAAGGGAAAATGGAGAGACCTGGTAACTTTGTGGCAACCTTATCAGAGAGAAATGAATAGATTAATTCTGTGTTCCCAGAAGAACTTATATCTGGTGTTTCCAGACATTTGTGTTTTCCCCAGGTAGCATTAATCAGCTCAAAGCCACTGAAAGCTATCCAGTCTGCCTCCACTATGAATACTGCGTGCAAAAATCTTTTCTCACTTCATACTTGGTAGCAACCAGAGCACCCAGATGGATTTATTCCATCCATTTCTTCTCACTGATATGTTGAAAAAATGATATTTTCAGCACTGACAGTTGTCCTGCATTCATATGGCAGTTGTGTAGTTAATCTTTTGGAGGAAATGTTGCCTGTTCTCACCAGAATATATGAAAAAGGAGCGTGTTTAAAGCGTCTTCATCAACATTTTAGATGTATTTTAAGAGTCTTTTTGTTACTGAAACTTGTTTAGAATAAAGCTTTATTTTAGATGATCTGCTAATACCTTGTTCTTTGTTTAACTTATTTCTGTGGTTCAGAATGAGAGTGAAAAAGCTGCCCATGATTCTAGCTCTGCACTTAAAAAGGTTCAAATACATGGACCAGCTGCATCGATACACCAAACTCTCGTACCGTGTCGTCTTTCCCTTGGAGCTCCGACTTTTTAACACATCAGGAGATGCTACAAATCCTGACAGAATGTATGACCTTGTGGCTGTAGTTGTTCACTGTGGCAGGTATGTCACTTTGGTGCCTTCTGGGCTTCAAATGTATTGTCGTGACATTTAAAATGAGTCTGTCATCCAGGCACCATTTTGTAACGGGATTGAACCACTTGAAGATAATTGTCTGAAAGTATGTATGTATTTGTTAAGGATGATTTGTAGGTCATCTTTTTCTATTTATTTATTTTTTTTTACTGTTTTAAATTTTGCTTTCAGAACATGTGCTGTAATCTTGTTTATTTATCAGCTCTCAGTTCTGCTGGCAATTCAGACAAACCATTTCTGTGAGCTTCAGCAAAGTAAGAGTAGCAGCAAGAACTCACTAGCTTTCCAGGGAAGCTAAAGTGAAATAACAGCTACTGGAGAACACTTACTAACATAGCATTAATTTGCAGCTCCCAAGTTGCTATTCACAGGGCTGGAAGGTTTGGGTTTTTTTTAGAAGCTGGTGCCACCACGTGGAATCAACTGCATACTGCTGATTCTTTTTTACACCATTAAATTTTTATTCTTGTGGTGTTTTCCTCCTTACTTTTAAAAGAATTTAAAAAGTAACCACTTCTAGGAAAAAAAAAAAGTCATATAACTGAATAAATCGAATCAAAGAATCATTGAATTGCTCAGGTTGAAAAAGACCTTCAAGATTATCAAGTCCAACCACAACCAAACCATATAAACTGTTACCTCCTGAAAGTGTAAGCTCTAAAGTAATGAGTTACTATAGTATACAAATGTTTAAAATGTCTGTGAGGAGTAATACAATATAGATTTAGTATAACTATGCTATAATTCTAGAGGATTTATGTTACGGTAGAATTGTGCTTATTTTTTTTTATTATTATTTTTTAATGTTAAAAGATCTTTCTCATATCCTATAGATTTTTAATTTCTATGTTTATGACTACTGGTACTAATAGCCATTTATTTATATTGCTAAAATACATTTAGATGGCTGAAGTGAATTTGCTTTTTATCATCCTCTTGTCTTACACTTGACTTTTAAGATTTTCCATAACTCTTCGAGTTTTAATTCTCTCTAGGAGTTTACTGAAGGCATAAGAATATGTAATAATAATAGTATGTAATAAGAATATATATAAGAATATATTTTTGAAATATTGGAATTTTCACAACTTGTTTTAAATACTTGGCCTTCATGATTTTGTTTTTCATATAAACAAAGTTTATTTCTGTAACAAGTGTTGTGTTTTAAGTAAGTCAACCATTTTGGAAGGACTAGAGATGTACCTTCTTTTGGCTAAAGCCAAAGCTGCTTTATGTAGATCCTAAGCAAAACGTAAAGCTGGAAGAAAAAAGTATTTTTGTCCACTGTGTCCCTGAATTGTTCTCTCAGCATTTGAGTTCAGATTGATAGCAGATTCTTAGCCCAGTCTGCCACGTTTTTAGAACAGTCTGCCTTTACTCTGTAGGTGCTTCTCCCTTTGATGTAGGTCATTTTGTTGCCCCATCCCTTCAAGGTAAAGCATTCAGGCTGTAGGCGATAGAATTGGACTGGGTGGGAAGCTGCCCTGGAAAGCTCTGAATAGCAGTTGCAGAAAACTCATCGTTGGTCAGCAGCAGGCTATGACCCACTAAGAAACCAAGAAAATCTGTGTAAATGAAGCATTTCAGACAAAGGCTTATCAACTTTTTTTTTTTTTGAGTGGTCAGAATTCGCAGTGGTGGTGAATGTAATGAAACAGTGATCTAAATAACTGCCTTTTGGTTTTCTTTAAACATATCAATGGCTATCTGAAATATTCACAAAATTCTGTATTTCAAATATACTTTATTTGGCAAGGAGCAAAGATGGAATTTTGAATTCAAACAACTTGGCAAAATCTAGGAATTAGAGTTATGGGCAGTATTAGACAACATGAAAAGCTGGGAAGTCCAATTCTGCCAGGAATAGCTAGGATCATGTGGGAAAACAGGAAAAGTAGTGCTTGATCCTTCTCTTTCTTTTTTCTTTTTCTGGCAGTGGTCCAAATCGTGGCCATTATATCACCATTGTGAAGAGCCATGGCTTTTGGTTGCTGTTTGATGATGACATTGTAGAGGTGGGTATGCTTTTACATAGTGAAAGCAAATGCAGACAGAATTGCTCTTCAGCTTTGTGAAGGGCCTGTTTTTATGTCTGGGATTGTCTTTCAGACCTGTGAAATGATTTCTGCAAAACCAGTGCACAGAGTAATTCTGGACCTTTCAAAAGTAAACTTTAGTGGTCTTGATCTTCAGTGCTCATACCTTGGCCCACTTTCTGGCTTCCTATTTGTTACTAATTTGTTTTCTGATAGTTGCATTTAATTGCTGCATATAAGTACTTACTACCACATTTTTTTTTTCAGTAGACTTTTTCCCCCCCCCCCAGACAAACATGAGTGTAGAAAGAGTGTAAAAAGATTTTTGGGAGACTGAAGTAAGGTCTGAGCTGTTTGGACTATTGGTGATAATGTTTAAAGTCTGATCAAGCAAACTTTTCCTTATTTTTTTTATTAACGTATCTGTTAAATATTCACATCCATATGTTTCACCTAATATTAATTAAATATTGAATAGTAGTACCACCATAGAACTGCTTTGTGTAAAGACTGAAGTGAACTGTTTGCTTCTAAGATCTCATGCTCAAGGTTGAGATGTGGTGTTAAGACTTTGAACAGATTCAGCAAGGTCCTTGTTTGTGTTGAAGTGATGATGATGTAGTGAATTCCCCACTTGTACTTTTCTTTAAGTGTCTTCTAGCATCAGGGATGACTTACTTCCTGGTGATTTGTAAGGCTTCTATGACTGTGAATACTTGTCTTTCTCCTATTAGTATATTCTGTGGGTCATTTTATTCTGTCGTGGCAGAAGTATGTAACTGTCAGCTCCTTTGGAAAATAATGTTCACTTTATTATTTTTAAATGCAAATATTCACTGTCTTTTTCATCCAGGAGGTAAACTTGACATTTTAAAAGCAATGTAGAATAAATACCTAGTTATTTTATGTTTGTTTTCTATTAGTCACATCTATGTTGTATTTTAGCTTTTAGGTCATATCAGAATTTCTGTTATCAACAAACATCATTGGTACTTCTATAGATGTGCCAAAGAGAACTTTTAAGTGTAAGCTGTCTGTTACTAGATAAGTTTGAGGAGCTGTCACAGGCTGGAATGTAGTTCTCTATCCTGGAAAGATATTTTTTTTGTGTTCTTCATGGTTGATTTTTCATTATGCTGATTAGGATTAGGAACGTGGCCCTGTAGCCCTCCACCTGCCCCAGCTGCAGAGCTGGGAGTTTGATTCCTGTTCCTGCTGGAAGGCTGTCCCTGGCTGCTGTTTGCAGGTGCTGCTTGTTTTTTCTGTGAAGTTGAGGATTTGCTTTTTGTTCCCACAGAGGACATGAATAATTGCACATGAGTTTCACATGCAAGCTGTCGGAGCTCATTGAACCTTTCCAATGAGCAGTGCTGCTCCTTGACCTGCTTTGAACACTGTAGCACAGGCATTCCTTCCTACTGGGTTTGTCCCCCTTCACTGCCCATCATGGCTGCTCCTGCCTTCTTAAAAGTGCAGTAAAAGGTGAAGCCTTCCTTTCAGCTCCCTCTGTGTATGAAGCACCACCTTTTTGTTTTTATAGAAGCCTTCAGTAGAGGACACCTGAATTTCTGGAGGCTTATCAACCAAGAAGAATGAGGTGGTGCACACTGATGCTACAGGCTTCTGGAGGAATTAACTGCAGTTTTGCTCATCTGTTCTTGCTCTCCCCGATTAGTCATCAGCTCTTTAGAATTAGTTCCTTACCAGGGCTGTAGGCTATTCACTGAAAAAAACAAAGTAAAGCTGGAACTACTTTTGTCGATTCCATCTGCTGCCTAAAGAGATTTAAACATGTGCTCCAAGCTTGACCAAGTGCTGTTTTCAAGCTGCTTGTGATTGTCCCTACACTGGGACCATAGGAAATGCATTATTCTGTATGGCATTACAGAGGTTGCCTTGAAAAACAGAGTGGCAAAGTGTCCCTAACGCTCGAAACCCCAAAACATGAATCCTGAAGGGGTTTCTGTTCTCAGAGCTCACCACAGGAGCCTCCTACTCTTCAGAGACTCTCAAAACATGAAAGCAGGTTTTTTTAAGCTTTAGAGACTTAACATTTTTAGTGAGAAGTGACTACGTAACGAGACAGGTATTAGTCAGCAGGCATCAGAAGATGTTGAAGCCAATGTCCTTTGTACCTGTGTACACATATTGCAACTGAAAGAGAAGACAGCAGAGAACCTTTTCCCCTTTAATATGATTTAGAAGATTTGTTGCATTTTTGATAAGTGATAGGAATTAATAGCTCTGAAGTATCATTTGGAAGTAGTTTGTTCTTATTACCCACTAAATGTCACAAGCAGTGAAGTCACATTTATTTATCTGTTTGGGTTTGGTTGGAAGGCCAATTCAATTCAATTGGAGATAGATGAGAATCACAGATACTACAGCACATGTGGAAAGGATGGCATGAAATCCAGGAGGCAAGTCAGCCCAAATGGAATCCTGCTCCAGGCAACATGAATCGAGGAGCCTGGGTAAATGATCTCTGACTAGTTTGGCACATTGTCATTAGAGCAACTCAGTGTTACATCACAGTGATGATTTTCATTTGAAACAGAGGGAAAAGCATCCATTCATGAGTTCTGCAAATTCAGAAAAGGGCAAGAATGATTGTACATCTAAATACTTGTTCAGAGACTTGCATGATTCAGTTGAATACTGTGAATTGTATGCAAGGAAGATTTGGTTTGAGGAACTAAAATAGGTGTCTGGAAATTAGCAAAGGCTATTTAAGTTCAGTTAATGGGGAAAAAGATATCTTAAAGCCAGGTGAGGCTACAGAGTCCCAAAAGTAGTTGTGAAACCATCAGCCAGTTGTTGCTATAAAGCTCCAACTGGGTAAAACCTTGCTGTCCCCAACGTACATGGCCAACTAGGGATGGGCAGAGTAAGGTCTATATAATCCTCTTTAATTTCCACTGCTCTCTGTGAATAGTGGAATTATATATATATAAAAAAAAAAGTAGACTTTGTCGTGACTAGACTAAAAATATCTGCAGGATGAATTAGCCTATGTAAGTTGTTGGAGTTGCATTCAGAAGGAGTAGTAGTAGAACTAGATTTCATTGCACGACAAGCTAGTTGGTACTTAAAGCATGTTTGAGTTGTCAGCTAAATATATCACAGGGACTAAAAAAATTTTCTTCTGCTTTTTTTTTTTTTTTAATTAAAATGTATCTAGCAGTTTGAAAGCAGGCGTTATGCTAATAAATTGTGTGAAATTGTGGAAGTCCTAAGCAGGATGTCAGCTTCTCTGAAGTCCTCAAACAGAGTAGAGGGTTAAAAACATCCTTTTTTTTTCCACAACAAATATTTTTGTTTAACAGAGCTATTCAAGGGAGAATTTTCTGCTGCTCAGTCTTTCAGTTGATGTATCCTCTGGAAACTTTCTGTGTTTTTCTCATGTGCAATGCTTCAGAAAAGCTGGGAAAAGGATGGCCTAAGCTCGTGGGTTGTTTGACAGTGCCATGTAAAGAAACCAATGCTTTTCTGTTTGCTGGTGATGCAAAAGTCTGTTCAGTGAGCAGCAATGTAGCATGCTGCCACATGGGTTCTGGAGCTGAGGAGGCTCCTTGGTGCACTCATGGCCTGGTCCCTGTCTCTTACAGAGTAAGTGCAGGTTGGTCTCTGCTGCTGCCTTTCATGATCAGAGCAGACACGTTCAACCCAGAGACACTCTTGTTTTGTGTATGCTTCTCTGCTTTCCCAATTTTAGTCCTCGAGGAATAAAGCTGGCTTCCTTGGTTTGTTGGTTGGTTTTATTTTATTTCTTTAAATATTTAGAGCATTCTCCCCTTACCTTCCACAAGTTCCAGCTCCTGCAGCCTCTCATCTTTGCATACAAAGTCCTAGAGGTGTTTTAAAGCACTAAAATGTAATGGAGTGCTGAGCAACCCGTATCGTTGGGAGTGTTTTATTTCAGTCCTTCAGTCTGTGCACGTATTCCCACTGACTGCAGAACCAAGTTCAGTAATGTAAAGCCAGTCGTTCTCAGAAGCTGGTTCAAGACAGTAGAAATTGCATCTTTAAAATACCACCCCAGGACTTTAAAGTATTTCACAACTGTATTTAAATGCAGGCCATTGAATTCTATCAACATGGCAAATCAGTTATTTCTTTTAAAGCACAAGTCTTGTGATAACATTGCAGCAGGCTTTGTAGCAGCAAACCCTAAGAAAGAAAAGCTCTCCTAAGACCTGAGTGTTATAAGCAGGACATGATCCACAGATTTCATGGTGTAGTCAGGCAGCAGCACTTGCAGGACTTCTGCATGTAAGAGAGTCACAAGACACTCTGCAAAAGCAATTGCAGATTTTAAAGTCTGCTGAAGAAGGGCCTTATGTACTCCCAGCTGCACAACGACTTTCGTTGCTGATCAGTTGAGTTCTTTTTTTTCCTTTGCATCACAGGCCTATGGTGAGGAAGGTTAACTCCAGCCTAAAAGAAAAGGCAAATAAAATTGTGTAACCTCTGAGAATTTGGTTCTGTTGTTCCCTTTTTGCATAGTCCAACTTAAGAGTGTACCACTTCACAGGGGTTTCTTATCTCATGTTGATTTCCTTCTTATCAGTCACTGATAAGCTAATAAGTGGAGAGAATGTTGTGTTGCATTTATTTTGTTGTATTCAATGGTACTGAATTATCGTTGTATTAATGCCTTGTGGCATCACCCCAAAGAACTGGTAAATAATGCTTTGTTTGTGAAGGGGATACTTAAAGTGGTGTTTTCCTGAGACTAACTTCACCTCTCATTGATTTTCAGAAGATCGATGCTCAGGCCATTGAAGAGTTCTACGGGCTAACATCAGACATTTCCAAAAACTCAGAATCTGGATATATCCTCTTCTACCAGTCGAGAGACTAAGACAAAAGATGTGTGTATAAATAAAAGGGATCAAGATATGTCAAAATGGAACACATTTGTGGCAGCAGAAGCAGTTCCTCATTGTTGCTGTAGGACCAGGACAGATCCAGCAGGGTGGGCAGAGCTTTCTCCCTGCTGTTTCTTGGAGGATTAGTGCTGACTGCCATAACAAGAGCTTTTGCTCCAGTTTTCTTTCTGGGTTGTTTTTTTTATGTGCTATCTTCCAAAATCTGTGTTACCTCTACTTGAAACCTGGCTGCTTATTTGTTCATGGACTGAAGAAGAGTTTTAAAAGTAGCATTGTAGAATTTTTACCATTTAACATTGGCCTGAGGCTATACCTTGGTTTCTATCATCATCATTTTTCTGTATTTTAGCAGAATGATTTCAATATTCAGTGTCAGCTGAAGGCATATTTTAGGATATGCACAGCAGCTGGTTGCTGGTTATTTTTGGTGACTCAGACTTGAGAAGCAGAACAAAGCTAAGACATATTGGAAATGTCAAGTCTGTAATTTAAAAAAAAAAAAAAGAAAAAACATAGCAAACAGACAAACTGACTGCAGCAGTGTAAATTCCCCACTATGCATTATCTTGGTTTTAGGTAACACTAACAGCACTGCTTTCTTTTTATTTTTATTGCTCTGATTCTTCTTTGGAAGGTATGGGACATTATCCACATTCAGCCCAATGTTCTTTTTTGTTTCTAAGCAGACGTTTTGACTCAGATCCACTTTGCTGCAGATTTAGGGGAGCAGAGAACCAGTTTCATTTTGAAGAATGTGTGGCAACCAGTTGCTGTAGAAAACTTGGAGTTAAAACATTGGAATTACTGCATAAACCAAAAGTGCCCTCTTTTTGAAACAGGGATCTGTTCAACGTTTCATTCAGTGCGTAGTAAACTGATGCAACTAGCATTTTGAATCTATGCTAACACACTGAAACAGTGCTAATTGGGAAGGGTTAACCGAGGGACTAAACTAATCCAGTTGTTCTTGGTCTTCAAGACAATGAGCGTGTAAGAAGGAGAACAAACCAACCAACCCAGATGTTACCTTGCTAAGTGCTCCTCATCATCTGTTGGTATGGTTTGCACCAAGCTGGGAATCATAACCCCCCAGCCCCCCCCCCCCCCCAAAAAAAAAAGCTTCTGATTGTCTTACCTCTATAGGCCTTGCTTAACAGGGGAAATGGTTAGTCTTCTGAAGACTGAAATTAAGTAATTATCCGTTACGTGTATATATATTATAATCTCAAGGATAACTAGAAAGAGAAGACTTACAGGAGTTGGTAAGAAATATCTGAAAATGATATGTAACTTTATTTTTCAAAGGTCCTGTTTCTGTGCCAAAGCTTGTTGCAGCTGGCTCTAAACCACCAGTGGGAATGAATGTTTTCCTCATCTTGTTAGACACAGGGGCACTCTGTGTGGTGCTCCCAGCACCGCTCAGTGTGTGTCGGTATTGTTGTTCCTGGGGACGTTAACTTATGCAATGTGTGGCTTGTACAGGATCTAAGATATTCACCAAAATCTTGTCCTCAGGAAGACAGCATCTCACAGACACCTTCTTGCGTTGGCTGCACGTGTTTGTTTCCCCTTACCATGACCAGAAACATCACGTTAATTGTTAGTTTCCCTTCCAAATGCAAATTGCTCATAACCATTGTATTCCAACTGAGTTCAGGTTCCATTCTCCTAGCACATCTCCTCCTTTAGAGGATAAGTGTGGACATTCTGTGAATTATTTTTTATGATACAGAGTACGTATTCAATAACAGCTAACCTCCTTGTCATCTTGTCCTGTTGTGTGAAAATTGTTCCTGGCTAAGTGTCTTCTCCCCTTCTTCTCACACGAGCTGTGAGTCCTTTCCTGGTGGCACTACCAGAAGCCTGTCACCAGTAAGTCTTGCAAAAAATAGTAAAATGAAATAAACAAACTGAGCACTGAGTTTAAAGTATCTAAACAGTAAATACAAAGATTGGTGTAGTACACTAGACATGTATTTTGTATATCTGGTGGTACGTTTTTACAAATACCTGATTGAGAGATAATATTGAAAGATATATACTATAGATTAAAAGCTGTTAAAAGTGCACTTTTGCTACAGATTTATAAGGAAACTAAAAGGAATTAAATTGGAAGAGAATGGTGTGATGTTGCTTCTGTATAATAAATGACCCCACCTGTCTCCAATAAAGGTCATGTATGATCAAACTCACATGACACAAACGCTTTTCCTTGAATTGCAACCCAAGGCAGAAACAAAAGTAATTGCTTAGTCACTCTCTCCTTAGCTTCTCTCTCTGCTGGCAGGCTGGCTGATCCTGGCTGCTGTGTTTTCATGCATGAAACCTGTGTGGAAGCACTTTCAAGTAAGAGGAATAATTCAGCATTGTAGATTACAACTGATGTACTGGGAAGCCAAAGGGAGGTTACCCAGGGCCTCCTCCCCATAGCCATCCTGCTGCTATTTCATACTGTGTTTTTCATCACCTGTAACAGCTCTACCATTGCCTTTCCCTGTGATTTCCCTTTTCCTTCTCCCTCCTCCATCCTTTGCTGTTGGACTCCATAAGACTTTGTTCCAGATCAGTCAGATAGTATTTGCAGCAGAGGCATTTTCAAAGCAAAAATAGTACTGTATGCTCAGAGCTGCTCAGGTTCATCGCAGGACAGGTCTTCCTGTGTCATTCACTTCTACGTGGGGGAAGCTTGATTAAAGGCTGCTCCTCTGAGTGGGAATTTGTGGGACTAAGAGTTCAATAGAGGCAGGTAAGATTTGGAAGTGACAGCTGCTCAGTAAAAGCACGTTTCACATTCTGAATTCTGTCTGCTCCTTGTCCTGCTGGGTCGCACATTAGACATAAATGAACAGGACTGGTTTTTTACTCTAGCAAACATGAGCTTGGCTCCTGGTGACTTGAGAAAGAGCATTCCCCAGAATTAGTTTCATTCGAGGGTAACCAGCCAAAATAAGAAGACTGAGAGAAGACTGAGACTGAGAGTTCAGCTCTGAGTAGCAAAGGCAGGATGGGTAGTAGGGGATGGGCAGCAGGAGGCTGGTTCTTGCCAGTCACCAATGAATAGTTTGGGTTTGCCCTGTTGCTTCGGGCCTCCTCCAGAACATCTCCTTGGAGCACAGGCAGAGCCCTCCCGTGGCTGTTGCCCACCTCTGCTGAGCAGCAGCTGCAGAACAAAGCACTCCTGGCATTGCTGTTCCGCTTCCAGGTCAGCAGGTCCAGCTGTGTGCTTGGGGAGAGGTTCTGCCCTAAAGACTTCAGAAGCAGAGGTTGTTTGTGAATTGGTGCTTGTGCTTGGCATGTTCTAGTTACCAGCAGGAGCTTTTAAAGTCACCATGCCAGTTCTGCTTAGGATATGTTTAAAACAAATCGCATTTGATTGGTACAAGAAAGAAAATAGACTAACAAAGGCCCCAAGACAAATAAAACCTTCCCATTGTAGTCCTCAGCATTCATCAAAAGGAATCAATCCCCTGAAACGTAATTAATTTGCAATATGTAAAGTCCTGCTAGCATTTGCTGCTGTTGCACTCATTAACCTTCCTGCCTCCCTCTCCCTGGTGCCATCAGGCCTCGCTGCAGCCAGCCTGCATTGCTTGTCCTTAATGCAGCGGCCAAATCAGAATCGTTCGGGTTGAAAGAGACCTTTAAAGGCCATTGCTCCCACTCCTGACAATGAACAGGGACAGGTAAACTCGATCAGGTGGCTCAGGGTCCAGCCCAGAAGGAGATTAGGTGCCCACAAGTGATAAATCAGAGTATAAAACATTAAAAATGAAGCAATGTTAGGGGATAACACTTAAATCCTCTTATATTTTTCTGAAGACAACGCTTTCTTTGCAAAGGGAGACAGTTCATCCTTTCTGGCATCTGGCTGTTGGTTTTCACCAATTCACCTTTGTGTGTTTGGAAGGAATGTGTTTGAGGTCTGTCACATCTGGGAACTGCTTTTGTGTCAAAGCAGATGCAGACAACCCCGTTCTCAGGTGAGCGTCGTGCTGCTGGCAGCTGTGTGCAGCTGGGTTTGCAGCAGCAGTTGGTGTACTTTCCAGCACTGACCGTTCAGCGCCTCCACTAACAGGCTGCAGCCCACGAGGTGCACAGCTGAGTGCGATCCTTTCTGCACTACGAGAAGCCGTCTCTGCACCCCGGTGAGATGAGGAGAAGCACTGACCCCCAGGTGCCCCATGTTGTGCTGTGCTGGAGGTTGATGTCACCTCGGTGCTGGTGTGACGTGGACAGGCTGCACTGTAGGTCCCACTTGACCCATGTCCCCTTTTGTACGAAGATTTGTCAAGGCCTTAAAATATCAGATCCCAACAGGTACTACTCCAGATTCATTGGCCCAAATTAATTGAGGGCAGAGTCTGTCGGTGCCACACCGCCAAGAAGTGTCCTCTATACCTGGATCCAGCTGTAGGCAGCAGGGACACAGAGCTCAGTCCCTGCTGGTTTTCCTTAGGGACTCCCAAGGCTTCAAGACCTGCAGGGGAAGAATGAGCTTCTGGAGCTTCAGCCTGCAGCCAGCACACAACTCGTGGTGCTCCTGAGCACCAGAGCGTGGCCAGGATGAGAGCAAGGTCACGTAGCTGGAGCCATTGCTTCTCTCTGACACAAAGGCAAGCAGCAAGCAGTCTTCTATAGGAGCTGAGTATCAGTAATTAAGTGTCCTAATTACTATGCTATTAGTGCATTTGTTTCCTTCAGCACAAAGCTGCCTGCATGTGCTACCAGAAGGCGAGGAGCCAGCAGTTCTGGAAAGCAGAGGGCAGGGGCTGTGTTGTGATGAGCATCCCACAACCTGGGAACACGGGATGGGATGGGATGCCCAGGGAAGCCACCCCTGGAAGTGCTGCACTTGGTGACAGTTGTGCCAGAGCAGCTCAGAGCAGAGAGCTGTGCTCTTGCGATTAAAATCCCAAGGTGAAATGTGCCATTGCCCAAATGCTGCTCTGCCACCCTGCTCCTCCAGGCCCTGCTGCTTACAGCCTCGCACCACTGAACCTTCAGCACCTCCCCAGCAAAGCTGCGGGGGTGGCAGGAAGGTGTTATTCTTGGCAATGCTCCCCACCCCCTTCTCTTTTTGATGTTAAACTGTTCATTTTCAGATTTTGAGTCACAATATTTCTCCAAGCAAAAAGAGTACGAGTTTGGAAAAAATCCAGCTTAGTCCTTCAAACTTCTTTGTGGTCGCTCCAGTTTGCAGCGGAAGAAGCTCTGAGCTCCGCTGGAGCACAGTGACAATGGTCCCTGGGGTGCACCCCGGGTGCAGTGGGGTGGGCCCACAGAGCGTGTGTGTGGGCAGAGAGGGGGGAAGGTGTTGTGTGAAGTGAGCAGGGGGAGCAGGGCAGACATTCTCACATGGCCATCCCTATGGTGTGGTTATGAGGAGTTCATGGAGTTGCTAAGGTTGGAAATGACCTCTAAAGTCATTGAGTCCGACCATCAAGCTCTGCCCATGTGCCTGCTAACCACGACCCTCAGCGCCACATCTCCACATTTCTTGGGCACCTCCAGGGATGGATGGCTTCTCATGGATGGAATAAAAGGGAATATAAACATAATCTAGAATGTTTTGAATATCCCTGATGCCATATGCAGCAGGAAGCAGAGCTCTGCATCACTCTCGGCTTGGGGTTTCCCATTTTGCCTCCAGTAGATGTGGCCAGGTGCTGGATCTGGGCTGGACGCTGTCCCTCTGCATCCCAAACGTGCTCCGAGCAGTTGAGCAGCACTGATAGGGGAAGAGCGAATTCCTGCGAGAGCTGCAAACTGCGTTACCTTCTTTTTTCCCTGACTAAAAATATCTTCCTACAAAGCATCAAAGCTCCTCGAAATAGTCCATCTCCAGCAGCAGGATCCGACTTCAGGCTCCTGGCAGCAGCATGTTCCCCTTAAAGGGCAGCAGATAGAGCGAGGCGACTACGGGAGCTGCCGGGAGGGGTGGGCCTGAAGGACCCTGCTGTGCTCAGAGGTGCCCTGCCCCCGGGGGGTTCAGGAGTGTCGGTGCCCCCACTCTGAGCATCCTTATGGGGAGCGCTGTGGGTACCCAAGCTCCTCCTGCTCCCTGATGCTGCACAGTGCATCCTGAAAGCTCTCCTTTCTCTTCACGGGGAGCAAAGTAATTTGCTTCCCCTTCCCCTTTCCCCAGGCGCGTTTAATCATTCACAGGTTAGTCATATTCCTAAGAAAAGAAAGCGCAGCGTGACGGTGAGCGACAGCTCCTGGAGAACTGCCGCTAATTATAGCCTGGCCCTGAAAAAATACTGTGTGTGGGGGGGGTGAAGATAGGGATGGGTCACGTGTGGTTGGGATCCCCATGTCCCACACTGGTGAACAGAGCCCTTCTGCCCACAGGTGACCCCCTAAGCCATATTTTGCCCACTCTAAAACTCAGGGAACCTCCCTCATTGTTCTGCCACGTACACTTACTGGGTTGGTGCTAATTGCTGGTTATCACCATTCATTCCCCCGATGGTTTGCCTCTCCCCCTGCACGGTCCCAGTGCTCCCTAGTGCTCAGCGCACCGTGGTGAAGGTGCAGCAGTTGCTGATGGGATGGCACGGCACAAGAGGAGGAGGAAAATCGTGCAAAAGCCCTTTTTTTCCTAGATAAACAGTCTCACCCCTTGCCACATGGCTGTCCCTGTGTGTACCGCGGGCAGAGCGCTCTGGGGGCTGCAAGCGGCCGCCCAGCACCGTCCCAAAGGCAGTGGAGTTTTCCCATCTTCTGGGCACTGGCAGCACTGTAGGGTGAGGAGTCTTCTTCAGGGCGTCCACCCGATGGGGACCCGTCTGCTGCAGGGGACAGCAAGCGCCCGCAGGACACAAAGGCTGCACGGATGGGATCGCAGCAGCGCCGTCAGACGGATCGTGCCCCGCTCTGGTGGGGGAGCGGCCCTCGGAGCCGGGACAGGGGCAGCAGCATCCTCCCTTGGGAGCACAGCTGGGAAAAGCGCAGGATGCGTCCCCAGAAAGGACCGTGCGTGTGATGTGTCCCCAGGTAGGACCATACGGGACGTGCCTCCAGGTAGGACCGCGCACGTTATGCGCCCCAAAGTACGGCCATGCGTGTGACGTGGCCCCAAGGAGGCTTCGGGATGGCTCAGGACATGAAGGACACCGCGGAGCTGGCACCGGCCCACGGACCCACCTGCGCGGGGTGGTCCCTGCGGGTGAGAGCGAAGGAGGAGCCGACAGAGGGACCAGGAGGCCGCGTCCGAGCACTGCGGGGTTTGGGCTGAGATTCATGCCCACTGAGGGGGTTGCTCGGGGCCCCACCCGGCTCTCCCCCCTCCCCACCAGACCCGCACCGTGTGACCCCCGCGGGGTCCCCCAGCCCCGTTTCCACCCCGCACCCCGCAGAGCCGGGCCGGGCTGCAGCTGAGGTTGCGGGTCGGGGGCGTTACGAAACGGGCACGGGCTGTGTTGTGTGTGTGTGGG
>VXAB01011091.1:146487-160471 GCA_013399175.1 Odontophorus gujanensis
GCCAGCACTGTCTTTTGTTTTTTTTTTTTTTTTTAATGGAAGTCATGTAAGCCTTTTCTTTGCTTTGTTTTTATGAGGTTTAAATATGTTTATTTTTAGGTTATTTTGTTGCTTTGTAGTGGGTTTTACCTACCTAAGGGTGGTGGGAGCATGACTGAGCTAAGATGACAGAATGTTTCCTTTCTATTCAGTTCCCTCTGACTTTGTAATACTTTCTACGTGCTCAGTGATGGAGTTGCCATCATGCTGGAGGTCTCTGAGACCACCCCAGTCCCTTGTCACCACAGGAGAGGAGCACAGGGGAAGGCTTGCTTCACCAACACATGGGTTCACAGCCCCAAACACAATGCCAACAACAGATTTAAGCATGTTCACGCTAAATGCAAAAGACTATAGAGGGACCTCTGGGTGCTGCTCCTGTGAGAAGATATCTGATAGAGAGGTGGAAAGGGGAAGATGGAATAACCTACCACCATGTAGCATTATGCAGCAGTCAGTGGCCTCAGGACCCTGTATCAACGTGGACAGAGACTCAGAGGCTGAAACCTGTTTGCATGAGTAAGCCTAGGAAAGTTGGGGTTTTTAAAAGGTTATGTGTGTGTGGGGGGGNTTGGGAGGGTAAATTTGTGGGTATGTGAGTGAGTGTTCATTTGTGGCTTCTAAAGTGCAGTGCAGGTCATGTGAACTTTACTGTAAACTGTAAGCTCCTTAGGACAGAGCCCTTGCCTTTTTATTTATTTATTTTCTGTAAAGTGATGTGCCCAGCCTAGAAACCCTTACCCCTAAATAACAACTACTACTATAGGAAAACAGGAGTGGTGAGGACAGGCTGTGCTTCCCGTGCCAGCATGATGGGAACAGATGGGGAGAGCTTCCCATGGCCCTCTGTGTTCCACCCTCAGGGTCATGGTGCGGTGCTTTGGGGAAGCACCCTCCAAACAAGGACCTCCAGTGCTGCAACCTGTCTCCCTCTGTGTGGGACTTCCCTTGGACAGGAGAGGTCTTGATTCAAGTCCTGTTCCAAGGGTGGGGGGATCTCTCAAGCTCATGAAAAGGAAATACATGCATCTTGAAAAGGAAATACAGATGACAAAGTAGCAAGGAGGGAATTTGAAGCATCTTTTGTGGAGGGAGCTTCTTGGAGAAGCTGCACTCAGTCTTATGCTTCCCACCAGAACAGAGCCTTCCTGGGATGAAATGATTGTAAACACAGGAACCTTCTCAGGGCAATGTTCACTCCTCCCTAGGTCTCTGCCTAGGGTGGAGAACTGAAAGCTACCCAATGCCTTCTTATTCCTTCAGGACACCAATCCTCTAAAAGCTACCATCATCAGTGGCCAGGTCCCAGGTTTCTCCAAGACTGAAGAGAAGCTGGGGTGCAAGGCCAGGATGTGAACACTGCCTGACATCCTTAACCTTTGCAAGACATCAGTCAGACCAGCCTGCATAGCCCACGGGCACAGTGGTCTCCCAATGTCCCTTTCCAGGTTAACTGGAGATACACAAGGGGTTCCTGGTGGACCTCAGGCACTACAGCCTCTTGTTACATCTCTGAGCAGAGGCAAACCAGCTCAGTTTCTCTTTGGATGACTCAAGCCTAATTCATTCATACACATGCAGAATATGCTTCCCCCTGCTGGCAATAGTTTGTTTATTATTTTTAATCTATGCCCATAAATTGGTAAGGAGGAGAAGACAGATAAAATGGCAAGGGGAACCTCAGGAGACTGGCTGGGCTCATTAAGTGTTTGGCACTCTGTGATTATCTGTTGGTAATGAAATGCCATTGTTATGTTTTAACACAGAACACAATACCTTAATGTACGGGGGAATCTCCCCTACCCACTTTTGGTATGCTTGAGAGACAGGAGGAATTCAATCATCTGTGACCTGGATTGTATTTTTAATGGCTGCCAAGCTAGATAAAATATTTAAATATTCACTTTTATATCAGCCCATGTGGGGATTTGAGCATTTCAGGTTGTATAATGCAGGGTGGCCTACTTTTGGAGTATACAGAAATAGGCACATATGTACAAAATACTGAGTGTGCAGCATATGGGTCAGCCAGCCAGCATTAATTAGTCCAGCACAACCAACTCCTGCAGTGCTAGCCTGGCCCAGACCCACCAAAGAGCTTGTGCTGGATTTCAGAGGTGACCAGGTCAAAAAAAACAGGCGTACACCTAGAATAAAGGCGGTTATTCTCAGAGGTGGCTGAGACCCTCAAGCAAAGGCATTGAGGACGTAGCTCTGCCAGCAGAGCTGGCCTCGAGGGGTGGCTGCCATATGAGACTAGGGCTCTTGGTATCACCAGGTGCTGCCCATCTGCCTTGTGATGCTGCCAGGAGAGAGCTGGGGAGAGAAAGGGGCACTGCAGTCAAGCCAGAAATAGGTGTCTGCAGCCTGTGCTGACTATACAGGTTACTTGTTTACTGACTGTACAAGAAACCTGAGCAGGGAGCTCTAACACAGCACCTCACTGGGAGGCTGCCTGTGGATCAGCCCATCTGTCCTGTCAGGACAGCTCCGGTGCAGCCAAGGCAGGCTCTGCCCTTAAGAGCTGGGTTGTGATGTCTTCTAGCAATGGGTGATGCTGGGGGCTTATGGTCCTGCTGCCTTGCTTGGGAGTTGGCGATGTGGAAGGGACTGGAATCCCTTGGGTGGGCATCACTGGCGAGGATAGCATGGGGACATGAAGGCGTAAGGAAATGGGGGTGCAATGGTGTCTACCCTGATAGCAGCACGGGCTGATGGCTGCCCACCTGAAGTCACTGTGGGGTCACATGAGGTGATGGGAACCGACCCGAAGGTGAGCCAGCCCTATGTGTTCCTGAGCCCCATCTCCATGTTGCTGGTAGGGTGCCCTGACACTGCCCCAGCACAGGTCAGCTCCACAGCTGACCCTACAGCCCCATGAACGTCCTGGCAGGATTGGCAGCCTCTCACATGAGGCCATTACTCTTTCTAAATTACAAAATAACCAATTTCTTTTTCATACAGACAGTATCACAAGTGCATCTATGTTAATGTTCCACAATAAGTACAGACAAGCGACTGTTTAAATGTTACTCTGAGGTTTTTGGGATTTTTTACAAGATTTTCTTCTTGCTTGGTGTCACATACCAGCTGTCCTGACAAGGAAATCCCACAGTGGGCACGGGGGTGGCTCCCCACCTGGGTGGGGGCACCAGGATGGGGCCAAAAGCACAAGAATTTTCTGTGTAGCTCCTTCAATAGTGTTAAGTCAAGGAGAGCTTCTTTGAAGGAGGGGGCGGGGGGTGAACACCGGGCTGGGACCCACAGCAGGGCAAAGAAGGGTGCAGAATTATCACCAGCACCGACAGATTTCACTTCCCACCTGAAATCCTTCCCCAGCCAGCCTTGTCTCCTCCTGAACCCATCTAAACCCTGCTCAGCACTGTGTTGATGCTCATGGGGCGGTGGTGGGAGGAGAGGTTCTGTTCCAGTTCCACTGGAAAGAGTCAGTGGGATGCAGAGAAATGGGATATGTCATGTCCAAGGACAGAGGCTATTTTATATCATACAGCACCAACAAGTGCTCATGATGACACTTCTTAGCAGATAGGCTGGGGCTTGTGGTCATCATGTCCCACCATTAAGTGTTTCTCTTCAGGGAGAAATAAATGTGCTCAGGGCATCCTTTGAGATCATCAGTTCTCAGAGTGGATTTAAGCCCCTGTGAGCCTTTGGGGTCACAGCCAGCCCTCCCACCAGCTTTATAACTCTCTTTGCTTCCTGGATCTGAGAGTACTCTCTGTGCAGCTGTTGGCACTGCTGCCCACCAGGCTGCTGGGGGAGGTGGGCACAAAGTCGGACTTCTCAGAAGAGATGTCATGAGTGGGTCTCAGGTTTTTCCCCGATTTGGGGCTCACAGTGTATGGGAACACAAGAGAGGGCCACGTGGCCATGTTGGATGGGCCCATACACTGCTGGTTAGAATACTCTTGCAGCTCTAAAGAACAGTACATCTGACTGGGATGTTTTCAGTATTTCACACCCATTTTCTCTGTCCTCCCGCGAATCCTCCTTTAATAGCTGCGTGAAAAGGCTGCTATGAATCATGCTCTATTTCGATGAGCAAACTGGTATTTTTGGCACAGTGGTGAGGGCCCCGTTCCTGTGCTCCCCACCCGCACCGTGCTTCAGGGACAAGGGACAGGGCAGCACCAGGACAGTGCCCTGGGATGGGGTTGATCTCAGCTGTTCCAGTGGGGTTTGTGGGGATACAAAGTGCAAATAGAGAGAGCGAGCCCAAACCTCACCCTCAGTTTCCGTGGTTTGGGTTTACCTAAGAGGAGCATTTTTTTCTAACTATTTTTCTTCAAATAATACCATGATGGTTCATCGCTAAGGCCAAGGATATCAGGGCTTTGGGACACTGCTCCCCACCCCTTGCCCTCAGGACACATTGCACTACATACACCAGTTCCCTGCCAGCTGCATGAGCCTTGCTTTCATGCTTTTCACCCAGAAATCTGTCCCAAGGATGGGAACAGGCTCAAAGGTCAAAAAACACTTTGATTTCCTCCCAGAGCTCCCCATTACACGTTTAACATCTAGGTGCAAAAGCTCTCCTGCCTCCTGGATTTGTTTCTCCACCAAAGCCAGCCTCTGGTTGTGGAGCACTCCTATTCACCCAGCCAGAGCATATTCAGCATCGTTAAGCGGGGAGGTGCTGCTAACTCCTGCCCTCACTGCCTCAAAGGTGCCTCCTACCCGTGCACAGCCTCCAGCGCTGCCCGAATGGTTTTCAACATGGTGTGAAAGCAAAGCTCCTGAATTAGCGGGGCTGATCGCGGTTGTCGGCATCCAGGTTTGGGGGAAGCGCCGTACGCACCTGGTGCAGGGGAAGCCCCCGACACGGCCCCTCAGTCCGACCACTCGTTGTCATCCAGCTCGGAGTCGTCGTCTGACTCACTGTACTCCACCGCGATCCGGCGGGACAGGATGGTCGCCACGTCATTGCCCACGGGCTCTTTCTTGGCCTCTTGCTCCCACTGCTCCTGGACCTTCCGCAGTTGAATGCCTGTGTTAGGAAAGGTGGGAAAGCTTCAGGGGCGGTGATACCTACCAGCTGCCATCCCCAGTTAAATGCATGGGCTGGAATGGGGTGGCTGCACCTGATTACAGAGATACAACCTTCTTCCTTGGTACCCACTCAGCCTGAAGAGATTGAAGCTTATTGGAGGCCAACTCTTGCACTCATCCTCAACATTTGCATGAAGCAGGAAAGGTAAATGCAGCCTGGCAGGAGACCGGGTGCCCAGGAGTGCTGTCATGGTGCCCATGGCACTTCCATCCACAGACTTCCGCCTCCCCAGCAGTGACACTTCAAGTCATACAGCCATCAAAAGCTCACAGAACAGTTGGGTAGGAAGGGACCTCAAAGCCCATCCAGCTACATCAGCTTGCTGTGGGCTGGGTGGGCCCCACCAGCTCAGGCTGCCCAGGGAAGTCAGGCTGGCCTTGAGCACCTCCAGGGATGGGGCATCCACAGCTCTCTGGGCAGCAGTGCCAGGGCTTCACCACTACCATCGTGAAGAATTTCTTCTTTGTATTTGATCTACACCTTCACTTTTCTAGTTCAAAGCTGTTTATCCCTTGTTCTTTCACTATTCCCTCTGACAAATAGCTCCTCTCCACCCATCCTATATCCCCCTTGTGCATCCCTAGGTGTAGGAAGGCTTCTATCAGGTCTCCATGGAGCCTTCTCCAGGCTGAACAACCGCAGCTCTCTCATCTCCTCTCTATAGCAGAGCTGTTCCATCCCTCTGAAATCCTCCTCTCCAAATCCCCTGGGCCACGGATTCTTCTCCCCAGGTCCCATTTGGGCTCTACCATCTTTTTGCACCACCCAGACACCCAGGGCTTTCCCAGAGCTCCAGCAAGCCAACACCACCCAACTCTGGACCACAGCATTTTTCCTGGGGCACCCTCACTGCCATCTGGTGGGGCCGGACCCCTGCCTCATCTCACCCCTGCGGATGGCTGCGAGCAGGTCGCTCCGGGCATCGCTCATGGGCATCAGAGGGATCGGTGGCTTCCGGGACTCGGCGGCGGGGGCCGGCGGTGAAGCTGAGTGTGCTGGCGAGGTGGTGAGGGTGGGGGGCCCCGGTGGCGGCGGTGGCGGGGCCACGGGTGGACCCATGGGGCCGGCCTGCGGCGGGGGAGGGGGGGAGGGGGCGGGGGGCGGCGGGGGGGGGGGGGAGGGGGGGGGGGGGGGCGGGGCGGCCAGCCGCACCAGGGGGCAGCGCCGTGGGGGCCGCCATGGGGCTGTCGAAGGCAGTCTGCGCAGAGGGGATGACAGGTGGTGGGGGCGGCGGGGCCGGTGGCACGAAGTACTCCGTCATCGGTACAGGCTGCGGTCTGCAAGGGGAGGAGGGACATCAGTGGCATAGGGCACAGCAGCGGTCTGCACAGGTTCCCTGAGACATGAAAGGAAGCCCTACCCGAAATCCTTGACCAGGTGTGGTCTGGGCCCATTCAGCACGGCCTCGGGGGGCTGCGGCGTGTGGGGCTGCTGGGCGCGGTTGAGGCTGTTCTGCCGGCTGCTCGCCGGTGGTCGGTAGCCATGTTCTGGAGGGGGGACAGTTGGCAGCACCCCCTCCTTGTGCTCTGCAGGCAGGTGGGCCGTGGGGGCCAGCAGCTGTGCCGGGTGGTTGGGGCTTGCTGGATAAGAGTGTTCAGCAGCATCTGAGGTGTAGGATCTACGGCAACAGAAAAACCAAAGAGTTACATGCCTGGGAAGAGGAGGGCTTGGCAAGGGAGTGGTTTGGGGTACTTGAGGTCAGGGCAACGAAGCACAAGGGAGGCCACAAAATAGAGGCGGACAAGAGAGCACAGAGAGGAGGAGGACACCAATGGAGCTGGACCAGACTCTTCCCTCAGCTCCTAAACTGCTTGAGATTTATCCCAACACCAACATTCAGGATGTGACCCCAGTGGGCACCACTGTGCTGCACATGAAGCTACATGGGTCTATGGCTCATTGACCTCACCTTCCCAAAAACCCTTCGTGTGCTAGCCCAGGGATGGAGAAGAGAAAAAGCAGAAGTGCCAAAAAGCAAAGGCAACCCAGTGAGCTGAACGCATAATAGGTAAAACCTGCCTATTATCTGGGGACAGTGATCCTTCCGATGATGCCATGTGATATGGGGATGGTGAGAACCTGTTATCGGGTCGAAACTCTTTATCGTATGCCATCATGTTCCACTCCAGGCGCCGGTTGCGGGCTTTCCGCACTTTCTTCACCTCCCGAGTGGAGTCCTCCACCAGCCGCTGCTCCTGGGGACATACAGCTGCAGCTCCACCTCTGTCCCACGGCCTCCATGGCTGATGCCTGTGGAGCACTGCCCCGAGCCCACCCCAGAGCCATCCCCATGCCTGCTACCTTTTGCCTGCGTTTCTCCTTCCTCTTGTCCTCTGTTGCCTGCAGCATCTTCTCCTTCCACAGGTTGAAGAAATAGGAGGGGTCGGTGTAGAATTTGAGGCCATCTTTCTTGTCATCCCTGAAGGGAGAAAAGTGGAATGTAAGCCATGGGGAGCGGGAATGCCCAAAATATTTCAGTGCTAGCAATGGCAGTGCACAGATAGAGACCCTTCGGCCCTTCCTGTGATCACCACCTCCCACCAGCATCTATCTCTTTCCCATCTCACGCTCTGCATTGGGACATTACACAGAACTGTGTGTGGATAGTAGTGCTGCTGCCTTGGGCATTTGTTCTCAGAAAAGAGACTTCTTCCCCTGCATAGGGAGGCTTGGTATGATTGAGGACGTAAGCTGTTGGGCCCCCATGAACATGACCAGTGTGGAGATGTCATTACCTACAGTACCATATTATGATATTTCAGACATGGCATAAAGGGATATGATCTAGTGGTGGGATTTCATAGGTGAGGATCACAGAATCACGGAGCAGCTAAGGTTGGACAGGACCATTGGGTCCACCTGGTCCCAGTCCTGCTCCAGCAGAGCCACCAGAGCATGGCGTCCAGGTCCATGTCCAGAACCCTTTGAAGATCTCCACAAGGAGGCACATTCTGGGCACCATCAGCACAAACAATCATCAAAAATTAGCACCAGTGCTATAGTATTTGCAAGGCTGATGGTTGGAATTGCTGATCTTTTCCATACTAGGTGATTCTGTGGTGCAGGGTCACCTGTTTCAGGTGCCTCAAGCAATTATGGTGGCACAGCCATGGGGAAGACAGCCCTCACCAAGCAGTATTGTGGTCAACCCCCCCCGGCACCTCTCCTGCCAGGGACCCCACGTGTTCCCTCTGCACTCTGAAGAGTGAGGGGCCAGCTGCCCACCTGTATGGTGTGAGGATGTTGAGCGGTGGGGGCTTGTCGCAGCGCTGGTACATCTCCATCACTGGGTTGGGGATGGAGTTGCGGGACACAACCTGCTGGTTCTGCACCGTGGAGCTCTTGAAGGCCTTCCGCATGTTTATGTCCTGCAGCGAAACTGGGGACGCAGGGCAGGGAGAGAGGAATTATCCCTTTGCTTCCACCTTGCAGCCCAAAGCAACCACGGGCACCATGCTGTCCACCTGCCAGCCCCTCACCTTCCTCCACAGTGGAGTCCAGCTGCGTCACCTTGATGACCAGCAGGTCCACCCTCTCCTGCAGCGAGTTCATCCTCATGTAGAAGCTGTTGGCCTCGTTGAACAGCTCCCCAAAGATGTCCTCAGCGTGCCGGCCTGACAGGGGACAACATGCTCCCATCATTCGCTGCTTTGTTTGCAGTGTCAGAACTGTACGCTGTGTTTTGGGGAGCTGAGCTGAGTCCCCTCCAGGCCTGGCAATGCACATTCCATCCTTGCTAAGTACAGGTTGGGGTTTCCCTCACAAACCTGAACCAAGTGGCTCCCACGTCAAGGCTGCTTTTTGCAGCTCCCTGAACACAGATCTCTTTCTGGGAGTATTTTAGAAAATAATCTAGTTCTGAAGTGGGGAAAAAAAGGCACTAGACGAAGAGCCCTGGGGAGCCTACACTGCTATTTCTATTTTAAGGCAATATTCCACAGTGAAATAGGTTTCCCCTATTAAATATTCCTGCTTGCATGCACAGGGCTCTTGTCCTTCCCTTTGCTACTGGAATCAGTCCCGAAGCAGGAAGGATTGAGGCCTTTCATACTGAACTATCTTTCACCTAGAGCCTTCACATGGCTCTGAGAGTGTTCTGCATTAACAAGAAGAGGGTTTTTTTAAAATCTAAATACCCTCTTATTTCCAGACAAGCTAAGAAACAAAAGATTCTCAAACAGACTGGCAACGGGAGGACAACAGGTCTTAAAACATCCCTACGTTCCCCCTTTGGACTCCACCCAGAGCATCCCTTAATATCTGGATAAATCCCACCCTAATGGGGACTCTCTGGACCAAATCGGGGTCAGTGACTGCAGCACTGCACTGCCTCAACCATCCCCAGTGCTGGCATAGGGTGGCAGCAGCCCCATCCCCATCCCCTGTGACTCACTGAGGCTGCCCAGCTGCTTGATGATGGCAGCCAGCGTGCTGTTGGTGACACATTCCAGCTCACTCGTCACCCCCTCGGGCAGGGCCCCCCGGCACAGGTGCCGGGGCTCGATGTTCCTCTTCACCAGTGGCATGCTGCTGGTGGGTGCTCACACTCTCCTGGGTAAGGAAAAAAGACATAGAAACAACCCAGAACAGCTTTTTCCATTTGCATTTCTGCTCTTCTCTCTCTGGGGACCCATCTGGGAGACGGTGAAGACAGAGCATGGCTCAAACCAGCAGCAAACCTTGTGCGATGCAACCCTTCAGCTGGCCCCAAAACACCACCCCCAACCCAAACAGGAGTGAGCAAGCGCCTGTAATTCCATTATTTCCAGCTGACTGCAGAGCTCTCTGGGATTTATTTGTGCACACACACACGGCTCCAATGTCCTGCCATGTCCTGCCCTGCTCCCGGCAGCATCCCAGTGTGCTCCCAGAGCCAGGGCAGCTCACTGTCTGCAAGGCTGGCAAGCCACAAAGAGGGAGGAGGAGGATGGACGGGATGCTAAGAGCTGGGCATACCCATAAGGCAGCAGGAATGACAACTATGGCTAGAGACAGAAATGTGCACTGCTCGCGTTTTTTAGCCCCGACAGTGCTGGGTAGAACAGATTCCCATTGATAGCACCCACCGGGCTCCCCAGCCCCCCGCCTGCACCCTGGCTCGGTGGGAGTTTTCTAATGCAAATGCAAACTCTTGACAAAACAGCACAAAACTTGTATCTAAATCGTTAGTACTGAGCTCCCAAAAAGGCCGATTGTGCTCCTGGCAGCACAAAGCAGATGCTATTCTGCCTCCTGAGTTCATCCCCTCCAGCACTTCCCAAAGCGAGAGGAAGCGCTTAATGAGCTGCTTGTGCCCACGGATGGGAAAGGGCAGACGGAGAGCAGTTCTCAGCACAGGACGCTGCCCCATGGGAGCCAGCTGCATTTTCTGATGCACGGGGTTCAGAAGCACTGCTGGTGGTTACTGATGCACCCAGGTAAGGCTGACCTTGGGCAGCTGCAGATCATAAAGCACCCAACTGCCATGTCAGGCAGGCACTGACAGATCATCATGACCCCCAGCAGCCTCACCTAGGGCCCATTCTGGGCCAGGAGCTTAGTGAAGCTTGGCATCGCACTCCAGGCTCAGTGTGGCAAAGGATCTTGGGCTGGTGGCTCCTTGGTGTCCCCTCTGAGCTGCATCTATGCGACTGTGTGGGTGGCCATGCAGGAGGGGATGGGCTGGGTGACAGCATGCTCCAGGTGCGATGTTTGGTGCCTTCCAGGTGGCAATGAGACACTTTGGCGAGCACTTGATCCTGGCTTCAGATCGTGTGAGATGAGAGCACAGATTTAGGAAGCGAGGGGGTGAGTGTGTCATGACCCCAACTATGCCAAGCCCTCACGGAGCTCAGTGCAGTGCCCCTGTGCTGAGCTCAGTTTGGGGTCTGTCTGCATTCCTGTCCATCTGTTTAGTCCCTGTGGTCAGATCTCACCCAACCACGCTGCCCAGGCACTGCCAGCAGTGGGTCTGTGCAGCCCAGCAAGAACCCTGGCCAGGCATCAGCAGCAGAGCAGGGAGAAAAGCAATGGGAGCAGTGTGTGGCAAATGTACATATCCTGGACAGAGACAATGAGGTTTGCAAACACATATCGAGAGAGTGAGATCAGGCAGGTGGAGTGACAACTACTTGGTTAGGATGCAGCGCAGAGAACCTGCTTGCCAGAGCTGGCCCCGCAGCCACCACCGTGCTGTACACAAAATGGAGCACCCTGCCACCACTGAGACATGCTGCTCGTGTTTAGGAGCTGCATCTGTGACTGCTTGTTACTCTGCTGCTCGCTGGAGTGACGAATGCTGCTGGCCCGACAGGTGTCTTTGTTTCACGTGGAGCTGATAGCATGCTGAGCTCTCGTCCAAAGGCTCACTGAATGCTCTGCGACCTCTAGGTCTGCAGCATCTCCCTCCCTCTAAACACACTGGAGGGCAGATCCCAGGAGACTGCTTCTGCATCCCCAATCCATCAGCACAGGGAGGCCCACAGACAGCAAACTGCGAGGTCTGAGCAATGAGGAACATGATGGTTGGACTAGATGATCTTGTAGGTCCTTTCCAACCTAATGTATCTATGAATCTATGAACAGCTGCCCAGCAGCTCTGAGCAGCAGCCATCCTGATGGGCTGCAACAAGCTCACTCCCATGTGCGTGGCTGAGGTGGCTGGACAGCCAGGGGAAGGGTCAGCGCCCGCAGCCAAGAGGAGCACAAGCTGAGGCCACCTGCCTGGGGACAGGGCTGCACTGCTGGGCTGCGGCTGGAGCTGTCCATGCCCAGGTCCAGCACGTCGCTCCCAGCAGGAGCACACTGCCCGCCCCTTCCCCATGGCCCATCTGCAGCCTCCTCCTGCACTATGCCAACCGCAGCAGCTCTGCCTCCACTGAGCTGCAGCAGAGAGGCTCCACCACCGCGCCGAGCTGCAAAGTGCAACACAACACGGCTAAAAATACTCCCTAAGAGTTGTGTTAGTAAATGCCACACTATTTTTTTTCCCCTCCTTCTGCTGCAAAGCTCTCCAGCTCCAGAAACAACACTTGACTCAACTGCCTCTAAATTGCAAGCTGAAGGGGGATGCTGAATGTGCCTCCTGCCTTAGGATTAGGGGAAAGCCAGCCCTGTTGCTCAACAGCAAACAGGCTCCTGCAAGGCTCGACCTGAACTACACATACAGCTATGTCAACAGCCAGGTGGGTTTTCATGCAGCTATTCTCCTGAGGGATTTAGTTGGTGTGAATTTTCTGGATCCACCCCAAAATAATTGTGTGAATAGCCTAGCAGTGAAGGGGCAGGGGAGAGCCAGGGATGGGGCAGGGAGCAGCAGTAGTCCTGTGCATGCTTTGGCTGGAAGAAGCCTGCTGGAAAGGAACCACGTGCTGCTCTTAATCACTCCCCATCACCAAAGGAAGCCCTCAATGCCATCCCTCTCTGTGCCCGGCTCATTACCAGCAGGCTGCCTGTGTCCCGCCAGCAGTGCAGCAGGACGCAGCCGAACAAACCCCCATTCTCTGCACCACAGAAGCGCTTTGATCAGCACGGGGCAGCCCGGGAGAGCAGTGGGGCTCCTCCTGGGCACTCACAGCTTGGGAACAGCCAGCAGAGACGCGTTTCCCTGCAACAGTGACAGGCAGCACTGCAAAAACATGCTGGCCTCTTTGGTTTTTGGCTCTTTTTTTCCCCCCCTCTTTTATTTCCTTTTGGCTTCAGGGCTGTTGCTCGGAACTTGTCAAGATCTTGGCGTCCACAGCTGATTTGTCATCTACCAGAAAATGGAGGACGAGCATCCTTGGTTCAGCATGGAGCCAAGGGAGACAGCAGCTCCAAGCAAGTCAGCTTCACCTCAGGGTTTCTCTGCAGGCTGCAGATCCCAGGAAAGGCAGCGGGCATTCGGGGACTTGGTTGCATCACTGTGTAAGAGCCCTCGGCGTGCCCTGCGCTCGTAGCAGAGCAGCACAGCACATTAACCTCCTGCCTGCCATGCAGAGCTGCTTCTCCCTGCCACCCAGCTGCTCCCTGCTGCCTGGGATGCTCAAGAGATGCAGGAATGCTAAATCCTACCTAAGCACCTTTTTTTTTTTCTTTCTTTCTTTCTTTCTTTCTTTCTTTTTTTCTTAGCACTCCCCTCTAAAACCCAGGCAATGAGAAATAGAAATGACAGCTGTGCTTTGGCATGCTGAAGTTTGGAGGATGAATGATGAATTCATCCCGCTGCTGACCCCTCCATCCAGGTGCTGCTCTCCCCTCCTCGACCTGCCGTGCTCTGGGCAGCCACAGACAAAGCAACCCCTAAATTGCACCGAAAGCAGCCATGGCTCTGCACCCATTGGGATTTCAGCTCAGTGGCAGCGAGACCTCGAGCGTTCGGCGCTGCTATGGAAGCTCTGTAAGTCGCTGAATCACGGAGCGCCGGGCCCAGGCACTGCACACGTGTGCCTGCGTGCTGGGGGGGCTCTGAGCTGCAGGGGGGCATGTGTGGGCAGCCACTGGCCCCAGTGATCCTGCCAAGCAGTGGGGCCCCCCCGCGTGTAATTGGAAAGCACTGGTAGAGCCTCGCAGAAGGGATGAAAAGCGACGGCCCCTCCTCGCCATGCAAGGGTGCGAGGCGCACAGGTTACAGGTTCCCTCTCCATGCAGGAATGCAAAGTGACACCCCCCACGCCGCGGCCATGCAGGGTGCCCTGAGGCCTCCCCCCCCCCCCCCCACACACACACACGCCATGTGAGGACGCAGAGAGGCCTTGACCCCCCCATGCTGAGTGCTCTGGGGCTTCCTGATGAGAGGCGCAGGCAGCCTGACACCCCTATCCACGCATGGCTGAAAAGCCTATGAAAAGCTGCAGAGTGAGGCTCTCCCTCCACTGTGAAAAGCTGCAAAGTGACAGGGGACCCCTCCCCAGG
>VXAB01011094.1:232-44593 GCA_013399175.1 Odontophorus gujanensis
TAGACCCCGACCCCCGTGTCCCGCGTCCCCATCAGCCCCGCGTCCCCGTATTCCCCCATCCCAGCCCCGCGTCCCCGTTCCTCTGCCCCCTCGGGGCCGTTAGGACCCTGCCCCGGCGCGGCCGTCCCGCAGCGTCGGAGGGGTTAACTCCTTCCCCTGCTGCCCTCGTCCTCGCAACTCGACTCCGAGACGTGTCATAAAAGAAGAACTGAATTGATGGTCCGCTTCGAGCACTTTACTGCTGTGTTTTCGAATTCATATACGCACATATAAGAACCGTGATCTGTGGATAATTTGAGCTGCTATAGGAAAACGATGCGCTTTAGCTTCGACGCAACCGTTTGCTTACCGTTTGAAAATAAAAAGATGCACTTCGAACAGAGACAAAGCTGAACGTCTAATAACAGCCATAAACTGCCAGACAGCCATAAATTAACGTCTTCATCAAACACTGAAGGGATCAGCGCTTATCTAAATCAACAAATATTTCTTCCAAGAAGTTGCCGAACAGATTGCCCCTCTAATACTATTTTTATACCCCTGTAATTGAGGATTAGGGGCCAACAGTCGCCTTTCCGGAGTAAATTTCCTCTCCGCCAGCTTCCAAACTCACCCAGCGCTCCGAGCGGGCTCACTCGGAAACCTCCTCGGGCTCCCGTCCCCGTCCGGGCTGCTTTAGGAAGGGCTGCCGGCGCTCCCCGCTTAATCTCCGGGGGCTTTGGGGAGAGGGGAGCGCGGAGAACAGGGAGCCGGAGCGCACCGCTGCGCGTCCCCGCCGCGGCAGCTTCGGAAGTCGCTGCCGGCAAGAGTTCCCCTTTGGGAGGAGACTGGAAGAGGCGCTCCGAAGCCGGGCGGTTCACCGGCACGCAGCGTGGGAATCTGCCTGCTCGTGGGAAGACGGGCGTAGGGGGAACGGGGAGCTGATGCAGAAGTTCATCAAGTCACCGCGGGGCGTTTCTTTACTGTCCCCTTAGTAGCCAGAGCACAGACTTCTGATCAACTTTTTTGCGATAACAAGCGATGTTTAAAGGAGAAAATAAATACAAGTAGTGTCACAGAATATGGCAAGAGAGAATCCTGCAATACTCATAGCAAGGGCAGGCTTCTTTTGCCTCTGTTTTGATGCAAGTAGTTGGGAAGACAAGCACGTTGCCGCTCTTACAGAGGGTGTGCGCACAACCTCGGCACCTGAGGTCCCGGGGAAACCTGCTGCGCAGCACAGAAACAGACTAGGATCCCACTACATTTTAATTCTTCTCTTTCACGTGGAAAAAACTCCCCGTACTTTAAATATTTTAAGTATTTGTATATGCTGCTTTGAATACAGCAACCAATTACTTATATTTAATGCCATTTAGGAACATAGCCATTAAGCATCAGCGCACAGGTATAGTTGTTCGTGGTGTTTTTGTAATGAGACCGGTTTCCTGGTGTGCTGCGGCTATTGGGACACGGCTGGCCGTGGTACACAACGCACGTTCAGGTAATGGGCAGGAAAAGACTTCACTTTCTATGGTCTGACAGTTGAAATAGCTCTATTCATATGAATTAAGCATGTCATGCATAAATTGATGTCTAGATTTTAAAATAAAATGCAATATAAGTAACATCAAAAAAGCACCTGGTGTCAAAACAACTATTGGACATAATACAGTATCAGGACCTACTATAACCCTACCCTCCCCCCCCTCCCCCTCAAGCTGCCTTTCATACCACGAAGAAAAGCTCATGCAGAAGAGTGGCCTTCAGGATACTTCAAACAATGCTGCTCTTTTATTTCTAAACGTCAGCAACTTTTGAAATAATCTGGAGGCAATGGAATTAAAAAGTTAGGAACACACGTAATAAGAGCAGCACAGTACTGCAGGTCCCTCTTCTCTGCAGCGTTATCTTCAGCAGTCCTCAGCGATGCACCTCACACACATTGCTGCACGATGGAATGAAGGAAACGGATCTCTTTAGGGTGCGTATGAAATAGCTGCTGGCAGAACTCAGAGCGACAGTGCTTGGCTTAGAAAAGCCAAGTTGTGCTTTGCTGGTGCAGTGCAGTGCACTGAAACAATTTCTGATCATTTCTCCTTTTAAAACGAATGATCTAAGAGTGCAGGGTGTTTAACAGCAGGTAGTACATCTACTGCATGGAGGTCTGGAAAAAGGAAAGGACTGGGAGCTGTATTTGGGCAGCAACCTTTATACTTTACATATCTTTATTCCGAATAATGACCTAAGAACGTTCCCACATTCCTCCCTTGATAGGAATCTGCTATAGTTTGATGGGTGAAAGGAAGAGGTGATCATTTCCTAAATTCCAAGAAGTTGCTCCATGCCAGTGCTGAATTAAAGGCTCTTTTTTTTTTTTTTTTTTCCTTACGGAAATATTTTTCAAGATCAAGCAACACAAAAATGCTGTGTGCTGGCTAAAGTGTTTTAAAATGAAAGCTGTGTTATCTGTGAGAAAAGCGCAAATGCAAGGTGGAAAAAATCAGCACAGACACTCATTCAATATTAAAATAGATATATTTTTATGCGTCCTTGAAGTACAAAAATCACTTAAGATGTTAGATTACTAAAATAATGAAGTTTCAGGTTTTTTTTGCTTAGAAATTCACGACGTATCTTATTTGACCTAAAAGCCTTAATGATGGATATTAACTATTAAAGTAAAGACTAACCATTGTCCATCTATATACAAAATGTCAGTTTTTGCAATTAAGAACAATTCACAATCTTCTGAATGACAGGAAGTTCAATAATGATGACATAAAAGATCATTTAAAATCCTACAAGAGAAATTCACAGACCAGCAATCATTCAACAACAACAACAACAAAAAGGAAAAGGAAAAGAAGTGCAACGCCAAAATCAGTGACATGCACAACATTCTAAACAACTCTTACACTCTTACATGGTTTTAGATTATTACATTATGATGTACTGGTGGGGAGGTGGAAGTCAAAACTGCAGAGATGTGCACAGACCAGCACTATCCTTAGGGACACAGGGTGGGTTAGTGAGTTGGTGATGGGTCACAGCAACACAGAGAGTGGCAGCATGACAGTGCAGAACAAACTGTTAATTAAAAGAACAGTGGTTAAAAATTCACATCTCTGCATTCACATTAGCTTATGATGAATTCACCTTCCTGCTCAGGTGCTACAAAGGGCCACACTGATTTAATAAACCTATTTTGTATCAGAAAAGATGACGACTGTTTTTTCCCCCTTAACAGCAGAAGATGGTATCAATATAAACATATGCAGTGATAGCCTATAACTGCAGGGCAGTACAGCCCAACACAGTCACCTGTAACACCGTGGAGCGGGTGCCCCATGTCACCCAAGGCAGAGTGGTGGCGGCCCCGGCCCCGAAGAGCCCTCTGGTGGTCCCACTGGTCAGCAGTGAAGCTGGCCCTGCTGACTGCTTGCCAACACAGCTTCTGCAGGTTTCTACTTGAGTGGTTTAGCCACCAAGCTGGTGCCTCCTAGGTGCTGTAGCCAAACACACACAGCTGGCCCTCTTCCCTGGGCAGCACTCTGTGGCCATCTTGGCTCCAGCTGGGCCCCTAAGGATGCTGCAGGCCTGTCCCGTTTTGCTGCTAATCAACCAGGAATACCAACACCACGGGCCTTGGTCCGTGCTCCAAGGAGACCAAGCTCCTCCCACTGCTGACTCACTGGGTCACTGCTAACCTGCAGAGTAGATATACCAGCGGGATGGCCAGGCCTAACGCTTCTTCTCTCCTGCTCTAATTCCAAAACAGATACTGTACAAACTGATCAGCAATTACTCTGAAATTACTAATGATTTGCATGTACTTTTGGCACAAAAGCGTCCCACTAAATTATGCAGCAGCCTGTGACATACTAATTCAAAACCCTAAAAATAGATTGGCATTACAAAAAACAAAAAAAGTCTTATGTTTAGAACCTACTGTTATTTTTGCAGTTGCTTCAGGTTTGTTTCAAAGTCGGATGTCAAAGAAAGATTTATCCTAACTGTGGCATGAGACATTTTATAGCTTACATTTAAACAATAATGTAATACAGTCAACAGTGTAATGATATCAGTGTTTCCTCTCTCAGTAAAATAGTCTCTAATGTCCAAACTGGATTGTGAGCTATGTCCAAGTACAGAATAGCTCCTACTGAGTAAGTACAGCAGTAAGTAACTTGAGTGCAAGAATCTCTCCATAAAAACAAATTTTATTCTGTGACAAAAAGCAATAATCAGCTTTTGGTGTTGATTAAATGTTGAAGCAAAGCTAAGGCATTTAATCAACCGCAAAGCCTGTTTAATGTAACTGTACTCCAACACAGTAGACATTATTGATATTATATATGAAGAGAAAATATTCATCCAATATATCTCACAAAACCACAGTTTTCTACTCAGGGGATTTGGAATGTGGCTGTGCCAATTTCTGAAAGCCTTTCTGCTGATGTTTATTTAGGATATGAATAACTAAACAGTCTTCTACACAGATAACAACAAATAATTCTAAACCTTAGCATGTACATAGCAGTTTCCATCCACTGACTATCAAGTGCTTACGAGACAAGTAAAATTTCTGATTTTGGAAGACATGCAAGACTGAGGCACAGGAGGTTTCAGCTCAGTATTCTCATCAGTGGCTCTGATGCCCTACTGAGAAAAGGCAAATCCAGCTGAAGTTTGCAGACCTTTGTGACTTTTGTATAAAGCAGAGTGTCAGGTAATTTTTTTGAGCACCATTAACTCTGTCACAGCAGGACACTCTGAAACACAGGAATGCACAGTGAAATACTGGAGAAAAATAACATTTTAAATGATTTGCTCAGCACTCACTGAGAAGTTTCTATAATGCTGCTGAGTATTACAAGTCCAGATGAGCCAGTTCATCCAGCACTGTCCAGACAAGGGGAACAGGTCTGTGTTGTTTAGTTACACAGCAAAGTGCAAATTCTGGGACAGAATAGATAAGGGTTTACTGCCCAAGCCTACACTTGCAGAGATTATTCATCTTTTTACCACTTTAACTTCTATGTATGATGACAGGACACTTGGGAGTATCAGTGAAAGTTCATGTAGAGCACTGTTATTCATCAGTTGGCAGTGTGGGCAGAACTCAGGCAGAATTTTTGGGGAACATAAAGCAAGGTCAACAAACATAGCTGGTCTCCCATTACAGTTATGATCATGGCAAATTGAGAATGGACAGCCACTGAGAGTCCTCCTCCACCTCCTAACTAAGAGAGGGTCTCACTAGAGGGAGAAAGGGTTTAAAATTTTATATTCTGTAACCGTGCAGCAAGAAATTCATGTTTGAAACAGGATAACCCAGTGGAGCAGGTTGTGCAGCCCACCTGCAGTCAACTTCTGTGGCTGCCTAGTGTTTTCACTTGCTCAGATTTTGGCCCCAGAGAACAGCCTGTTTTCCACCTTGCAGAGAGATAATTTTGTTTCCAAACAGAGGTCACATAGTCTGCCTATGCATAGCTTAGGCACATTAAAATACTATTAAAAAGCAGTTTTAGACACCACACTTGTTCTTGAAGCCCTCTCATTCTTTCACCTTTTTGGAGAAACTAACAAACACAAGAAATTGTCAAACTAAACACACAGATATGCTACTAGTAAAATGGTAAGACAAACATAAGGCAATTTTTGAGATGATGGAATCATTTCAAACAGGCTCATGATTTTTCTCCCTGAAGAGTATACTTCTATTTTTTTTTGGCTCAAAAACCCAAACGGATTATTTCTGCTTGATCCAGAACCTATTAAAATCAATGGAAACTCCACTCTGGCTGCAGGAAAAATCACAGATTTGAATTTCTTTACATTGCAAAAAAAAAACAACCCAACAAAACCACCACCACCACCACCAACAAAAAGCATTCACCCTCACTACAAATCACTAGATCAGTGATGTGTTGCCAGTAAGACATTTCTGCAAATGACACCCATCCCATATAGCTTCTATCACATCTTCCAAATAAGGACTAAGACACCCATAAAAGGTAAACACAAAGTTAGAATAATTACCTCTAAAAAATCCTTTCACCCCCTAGAATTAAGACCTGACTTTCTCACTACTGTTTTTCTACAAGCAGATGCAATCATGACCCCTGATGGTGGGTGACTTCTCAGTCCAACAAGGGGGAACCTCATGGCACAGTGATCGTAGGAGGTCTTTTGGCTCTGTGTGCCTGCAGTGTATCTGGACTGTCGGGATTCTAAGTAGTTTGAGTATTTCCCAATATGTGGCTACTGAGCCCATTTCCAATATGATGGCCTGGATTTGGCTTGACATCATCTTCCTCCAAATCCTACTTGACTTGTAGCCAAGAATGTAGGGATCCTTTGCATAGGGATGATCTACTCAGCCAAGTTCTTGTCATCTCACCTCAGCAGAACATGGGCAGGACAAATAGAGGTTCTATGTCCCTGTGTCTGACATCTACCTCCAGCCCAAGGGATTTTCTCCTTAGAAAAAAGGAAGGAGGAGGTGAAAGCAGAGAGGGTAAAAGCAAACACTTCCAAAAATACAACGCTGAGTGAGGAAACAGAGCAAACACTGAGATTAGTAGAAGGCACAGAGGCAACCACTCAATTTCTTACAGACCTCAGCTTGTAACGAAAGGCAATATCGGTGTCTGGCAGGAGGATACCAAGGCCCATACGGCTGTTATCAAGTCTGACAGCTTTGTTTTCCCCTAGTTCTACATCAAAATGAGCCAAAAGTAAGAAAAGAAACATCTTCATCTCATTCATTGCGAGGAACCTCCCTGGACACATGCTGATCCCAGAGCCAAAGGGCATTAGGAAATACTTCAGTTTTCTTCCTGCCTTGTAGAATGCAGTTTTCTTCTTGCCATTCTCTATGTAGCGATCAAACTTGTACACCTGAAAAAGAATGAGAAAAAGTGAGAGAGAGGTATCTAACAAAACAGTTGCATGAGTGGCATTGATGCTTCTTAAACCCAAATAATGAGATAAAGTGGAGGACGAGGAGCTGACAGCTTTTCCTTCTCAGCTGGTTCCCTCAAGTTTCATTAAATCATTTCTTTTTCCCCTGCAAAGAACACTACTTAAATCCATTTACTCAGGTCAGCCCTTTTACATCAAGCTCCTTCAACTTCCATGTCTCATTCACAAGAGTGTCTGGCCTGTATTGATTGCAATTAGATTTTGACTGCTTTGTAGCAGGGACAATGAACCTTAGTGGAAGGACAATTTCTTGTAAGGCATCATATGTGCTTGGTGTGGTACAGACATCACGAATAAGGATAATTCACAAATGCTTATGAATAAACTAATGCATTGCCATGATCTCGTTCTTGCAAGCTAAAGCAAAATCCATCTTTTTTATTTTTTTTGCATCCAGTGATGCAGATTATTCAAAAAGCAGACCCAACACTTCGCAGCCAGTTCTCCCTTCAGGTGGAGATCGCTGCTGCTTAATTTGCCGCATTTGACCTTCACATGGCTTGCTCCAGAAGCAGTGTGCAAAGCTAGGCAACTGCCAGTGACTGACCATTACAAAGAGGGTGCTTTCAAGTGAGGCTTGAGGTTGGGTTTGTAACTTGCATTCCACAAACTGAACATCTTTCCGACTATTTTCCAGCAGCAGGATCACTGTTTAGAGATAATTCATGTTTTTGAATGAAGGAGATCTGGCACCCTCACTCAGTCAACGGCAAATTAACCACTTACAAAATCCTCCTGCATGCTTTGAATAAAAATGACAGACACTTCTTGCTTATGGTCACTCATTAGCATTTGTCCTGCTTTGCATACATCTGCTATAGCAGCAGCCATTTGGAGCTGGCTGGGAACAAGTCAGTCAGACTGAACCCACCTCAACTGATTAAAAAAACCCCAAACAACACGGTGATAAAACACACTGATACTGATCTACCCATTAGATCAGCGTCTCTGAAAACCACACACTGAAGGTCTGGTTGTCAAGAAAAACAGCAGCAGGGGAAGTAGCCAATGAGAAAGGGACAAGGAAAAGGGTGGGGATACAACTTTGGATGTTGATGCCCACGAGCCTGTTTCTCTAAATGGCAGGGGCCTGGATTTCCCACATCAGGGGAATAAATGGAGTTATATGTGTGTTTTCACTGAGAAGTACTTCTTTTTAGTCTTTGTGAAAGGAAGCATGAATTTTTTTTTTTTGGTTTAAGTTACTCTGTCATCTGAAGGAGCCCAAGTGAAAGCCCAGAATACTCCCTCTTCCTTAAAAAAAAAAATCGCTTCCTGAAATGCAAATCCCACTGATGTAAAAAAAAGCACTGTCAGATAGGAACTGTAACTGCCTGAAAAGGAAAACAAAACAGAAGAACCCAAAGCTCTTCATTTCACAGGAGCATTTCCACAAAATGCAATTCTGGTGTCTGCAACTTATTGGGAACTGTGGTATTGCACATAAGCACACACTGGGCCAAACCTTACTGCTTTCTTGCAATCCCAAGAGCCACCTAAAAACTGTAGTTTATTTTACCAAAAAATAATGTGCTGTGTAAGGAATTGGAAAAGCAGAAAACATGTGAGATATCGAACTCACGCTTAAGCTGTCGGGGCCACTAGGCTGGGATAATTTTTATGGAGCCAGCAAGCTTGCTATTAAAGAAAGGATAGTTTTTGATGACAAAGGGGATTCCAGCCATGCATGAGGCATTCTTGGAAGGGAGACTGGTGAGGATAATGTGAAGTAAGTGGAGATAATGCTTTCTGTGAATGATCTGCTCACTGTATTAGGAAAACTGAGGAATCTCCTGTGACTGGTATAAGTCTCACTATGTCAAGTCCTGTATTTAGCTTTGTTTGGGAAGCCACTATGTAGGGTTTCCTGCAGGGTTCCTTTTCTTTCATTCTAAGGAATATGCAGAGTTAATTTACTAAGCTCTGTAACTTAACTGTGCTACGATTCAGAGGTTTGCTTAACCACTTTATAAAAATGGACTCATTTATTTAGTCTTTGAGTGGAGAAAGAGGTCAACAGTATATGCTTACACATATACAATATGGTGCCAAAGCAGAAGATAACTTGATAGCTCTTAAATTTATGTATCCAGGAGAAAAGCATTGCTACAAAATTATCTCGTCAAGCTGCCTGTTTTCCCAGGAAAGTTTTCCCTAAATACATGACAAGCTCAAGACTGCACCTTTCAAAAAATTCATTCTCCATTTCTATCTGATCTTCAGTAGTTATTGTTGAAAGCACACTGCATATTTTAAGAACCAAACAGAACAGTGATTTCCCCACTTTTCGAGAGGGCCCATGTGCTGAAATCAATGTACTGCAATGTGTGGATTGCTCATTCACTATCAAAAAGAGAAAATATATGAACTAAAGCTGTACTGTGAAAGCTGAGCAGAACTGATACCAAGCAGATATATTCAAGGAATGGAAATATGGTAATGTATTCTTACAATTATTGAATAAGGGAGGGGCACAGCTACCACTCTGATGCTTTAGTCTAGGACCTAAACAAACAGATGGACTTTTGACAAATCAATAATGTTCTCCAAAATAAAGTGTTAAGAATAAAATGAGAAAAATCTTATTTGTTAGCTGCGACTTTTTAAGGGTAGAAGTATTAATTAACTATTTGCCAATACATGAGTATTTTTAAAAAAACACCGATTTTCTCAGCAGCCTTTGTCTTCATTTTGGGTGGGAGCAGATAGCAGGGTCCTACTGGATATTATTTCCATTCTCATGGCCCTTGTGATCATATACCTGTCTCTATATCCTGCCTCTTCTAACTGCAACAAACACCACAACTCTCCTCTGCCTCTGTCAGGGTTCCTGCACAGCATGATGCTGCCCTTCACCAGCAAAGCATCTGAATATCATCCTTCCTCTGCAACCCCGTGAGCACATCTTTACACTTAAATTCCCCAAAAGGAGAGCCTTGGGGAGCAGTGTCTCTAACACGGGATTTCTATAAACATGTAAACATGCCCAAACATGGAAATCAGCATGGAAGGGAGATGGCTGTTTGCTTAGGGAAAGGAGGATGAGAAGTGATTCAGGAAAAGCTCCTACCTCTCTACCATCTGAAAAGGCCAACCTATGGACAGCCTCACTTCCTATGTGGCACCGTGGACCACGGACAGCGACCGAGTGCAGTAACTTACTGCAGACTCTGACTATTTAATTTGCATGCAGGTGGTGAACTTCTGAAGCCATATTAAGGCTGAGGCAGGGTGTATTAATTTCGAGTCTTTGATATTCATTAACTGGAGCGTCAGAGAAAAATACAAGGAGATGACACAATTACCCTCGGAGCTTCACTGTGGAGCAACAGCTTTACAGTCTCAAGTTCACAACGCTATACTAATTGATCGAGAAGGGGTGAATCCCTATGAAGAGAGGTGAAAAAGCATAAGGCTCAAGTACGTCACTGCTATTACAGGGCTTCAGAGAGTCAATGATGCTTTGGGGGCACTTAGCTAAATGGCCCACATTATTTGCTATTTAAACCACCTTCTATTATTCAGCCCTCCTTGGGTATCAAATGATCCACTGACAAACAAAACCCACATTTAGTCTAAAGTTTATGGTAGTCAATGTGCAATTGTCAATTCCTTTGAAAGCAGTAGCAGTCAGTCTCATCACCATATTTCTCTCTTCAGGCCATGAATCCTTTGACCTGTAGGGCCCTAGAAAATAGATCTGAAAGTCAGAAGATTTGTTCCACAAGAAGGAACAGCAGAAAAAAAGAAAAAAAGAAAGAAACAACAAAAAAACCCTATCACAAAAGGCCTGGCTGCCGCAATGTGCCTGAAGTAGGAAGAGCAGCACCAGCTGAGCGTTTACCTTAGGATCTTCATAGACCTCGGGGTCCATGTGCAAAATCTGAGGGTAAAGGGCTATCCAGTCTCCTTTCCTCAAACTGACTTCCTGATCCCCTTCGAGCTTGAGAACAAAATCCTCCTGGCTGATGCGAATATTCATGGAAGATGAGCACATCCGTAAACTCTCGTTTAAGGCGCTCTCTGTGATTAAACAAAAGCGGAGGGGGGAAGCATCAGAAATATGGGAGATGACTGCAAGTTATACATGGCTGCAGCTGCTGCATCTCGACAGGTTTAGTAGGGCAGGCTAAAGGAGAAAAAAAAAAAAGGAAAAAAAAACAACAAGCCACAAACAAAACAAAACATGAACCAGACACCAGGAGAAGGTACTAAACAGTCCCGCAGGGCGGGGGCCACGGCTTTGAGCACTGCGATGTGATTCTCGCTGATGGTTCTGAGAAACTGTGTCGGCTGGAGGCACCCCGGTTTTTGGGTGGAAAGTCATTATTCAGGCACCATGTTGAAAACAACACAATCAGAAGACATGAATGCTTTATGCATTTCCTTTCATTTTGGAGCTTGAGAGCAAATACCTTCGAAAGCATCCGCAGAGCTATTCAGCTTGCCTTTCAGAAGCTGTTGGGTGTAGAGGCACAACTATGTGCTAGAAAAAACATTTTGCTTGTTAGTCTGAGGATTTTTTGATTCATTTGCTTTGTTTTCAGTCAGCCGCATTGCCAAATGATAGCATCTCTTATGGTCAAAGTGAATGAAAGCAATTCATTACCTTCCTGAGAGTTTTAAGAGAGAAAGACACATTTAATTGTCAAAGAGAAAACAAAACACAGCCCTTTCAGTACAGGGGAAGCTCAGTTTCTGTCTCCATCATCACATCCTAGAAGGCTCCAGAAGCTGAATGTCCTTGCTTTCCCAGTGGCCTTCACCTTTTGCTCCTAGCACGACAGATTTTATGGCTAATTTCCGGCAATTTATCCTGGCAGTTTGAGGAGGAATTCCTTTGGGAATAATATGCATAATTTGCATAAATCATTCTGATAGCATGTATATCAGCATGTAGCTCCTGTCTAAGGCTGCATCTCTCACTTTGTAATCAAAACTGACTATTTTTCCACCAGCGTGTATGGGTGCTGTTATATGCAACTTGCTTCCTTCTAATCGTCAGCATGAAAAACAGCCTAAAATTGGGTTTCATTTTCTCATAACAATCCATTTGTGCCCATTTTTATGTTTGGGGATATCAAATAAGCCTTCTCTAAGCGCTCACCAAGGCACTGTAACTGCTGCACCCAAAAGGTTAGTTTATTAGAGACAGAAGCTACCCAGTGTAGATGCATCTGAAAAAAAATAATAACAAATGCTCTTTCACTAAAAATTAAATCTGGTGCAGCATGCATAGCAAATAAAGTGGCCCTGGATGCTTTCTTGCAAGAGGTTTTTCCTTAAGCATGCATTTGTCTAAAGAAATGAGGCTGCGGTCAGCTTTGTGTGGCCAGCGCCGTGATTCAATGTGACGTACAGTGAGTCTGTGCATATTCTTTTGGACTGCCTTCGTTACTATAATCAGGCAGAGTCAAATCGGCTTGTTGGTGACGAAGCCAGAGAAGAACCCTGGTTCCAGAATATGGCCTCTACTGTGAATAGCCACAAGGCACCTGACACGATAGATTTCAACTGGCAGTGCTCTGGCAACAAAACTTTGCATGGTACAAAGGAAGGGTCCAGCCTCCACTCCCAGACTGCCCTCAACCTTCAAACAACACGGCTCGGAATGCCACGATTTTGGAAACGGAGGCGATGGATGCGGCAACACCATTCACCCAGGAAATCAAATGGGGCCGGGGGGGAGTGAGGAGGTGGGGGGAGCAAAAAGGAAAAATAATTATTGCGGCGCCGCTGCGAAATAGCGGGTCTGCGTTCAACTCGACCAGCGCAGCAGTCACATCCTATCGGGGGCCGTCCTCCCGCTGAGCGCGGCAGTCGGTGCCCACCACCGGATCGCAGATGACAATCGAGCAGCATATCTTATGCAGAAGTTAATCACAATAATGGAGCACAAAGTGTGGCTTAGCGGTCAGATCGTAAATGACAAATCTGTTTTACCTTCCAGTACCAGTTATGTGTGGAAGGCGAGCTTGGCTCTAGCTCTGAGCGATCATGCCGATAATCATTAGATGACAAAAGTAATGAGTCACATTATGATCAACAAAGGAGGATGGAGCTTATGCGGGTTTGCAGGCAAACATTAAAAAAATAGACAGTCAGATTTCCCCAAATGCTGGGGCTATACGTTGGGAGGAATGACAACTGCACAATAAAGCTGCAGCCTTTGCTTGCAGTTGTCATAGTTGAGCAGACACCAGCCATCGCCGCTGACAGACCAGCTGGGTAGCTTGGGAGGCCTTCCATTCTGCACCATGAGGTACAGTAAATTATCCAGCGTGGTAGAGCAACATCTGTTTCTGTGCTTGTGCCGAACAAACAAGGCAATTTAAAGCATACCAAGGGATAACCAAGCAGCAAATGAGCATGACCCTCATTTTTTTCCCCTTCTTACACACAGGAGATGCTAAACTTTGCTGTACACATACTACATAAAGAAGCCAGGCTGTTGTTTGATAAGGTGTTGTCAGAGAGATTTTACATATTTTCTGGAGAGAGAGAGAAAGAGAGAGGGAGAGAGAAATATCTCATAGTATTGTTATTCTTAGAATCCTCCCACTTCTCTCTTCATTCCTCTTATACTAAAGCAAGCATTCAGTCTCCAATTCATTCTAGATTTTTTTTTAAAAACTGTTTCAATATACTTATAAATATTCAGTCTTTAAACCCTAATTTGCTATACTTAGTTCACATGCCTTCAAGCATTTGTCTTCCAATTTCCACTGAATAAATGCGTACTAATGAGAAATAGAGCAAGCTGCTGAGGCAAAGCTGGGTGACTTGAGCCTGGCCTGCCACCAGCTTGTGATAGGCAGGCAAATTGAGTTAAAATGAAAAGTCTTGTCAGCTGAAATACAACATGGTAGCCAAACAGCAAGCTGTCAATCATCCAGCCAAAACAAGGGACTGCAGGTAATAAAAGGTCACTGTGAATCATAAGTGCATTTGGCTTTCACAGGCAAGTTAATTTTAATTAAACATGATCTCGATCTGTAAATGTTTTATAAAACTTATTGTGCATAATGGATTGTTAATTTTACACTAACAGTAGGTAATAGGGTACTATAATTATTAGAGTGCATTATAGGAAAATAGCTATTGGGTATGCAAATATTTGGGGGGGTCACTTAGTCACACACACAGCAGTGTGCCTACGTACACGACAACTGGAACATCTGCACCTTCCTAAGAATTATGTGGTACTGCCTAGTGGCATCCAGGAAAAATACATTTATTTACCTCAACCCAAACAACAATTTTAATGCTCATTGCTTGTGTTACAGTTACACACTCCGCATTAGCTGTTTTGGGGTTCCCGCCCTTTTGTCTATACAAAACAATTTTTCGAGCTTTTTGTTTTGCAGGAAATCTCTGGGATTCAGCAGTGACCTGGGGCAAGAATACTTCACCATATAAATGAATGGACTAATACTGAACAAATGTACTGACTAAACATGCCTAGCATTACACATGCACTAAGTATATTTCTGCTCTACCCTTTGCACTTCCATTATAACCATAAAAACTGACAGACCGTTCTCATGTATCGTTTACCATATTAGAGCTCCATTGTGAGTCATAATGACTAATAATGTATGTTGCTCTGTGCACACAAGCACGCGTGTTTTGGTTGCGGGAAAAGTCTTAAGTAGACAACACGAAGTGTGCTGCCCCAGAAATGCCATCGAAAGAAAATAGTCAGGGTCACAGTGTGTGACAAGAGGGTTGAAAGCTTCTTCTTTTTTTTTTTTTTTTAAATCACATACCTGTGTTTTGAGTTTAGAAGGAAATCGGGACATGTCATTTCCTAGGCCCAAAGAATGTGGTCACAATAACAATGCCTCTCAGGAAGGCTTTTTAACAATTCCTGCTTGCTCTCCATAGCATGAGGAATCCAAAAAAAGGCTCTTGTTACAGTAGGCCAAAAAGAGGACAGGGAATCAGAGCACTTAAATCAGGAGAAGGAGATGACAAAGTGATAAACACACAAGAACCCCACCTGGCTGCCTTACCCAGGAGTAGGGACACAGATTCCCATCTTTCTGTGCTTCAGGTCAGTGCAGGGGGGGAGGGAAGAGAAGAGGCTCCTTCTCACGTGCTGTGGTCAGAAAGTGGTATGTGCTCTACGTGTGGGCAGGGTTGGCCCATGGTTTTCTCCACACAGCTGCCAGTGGAGAAAGGGAATTCTTGCTGCACAAGGAATGAACATTTGTACCTTTGTCCCTTCTATACATTTACTAAGAACACATCCCTTTCCCCTCTCCACTGAAGCATGAATTTAATAATAGCTTTTTTTCCTATATTATTATTTTATGGGACAGTATCCAACCCTTTACGACTTAAATGCCTGAAGAATTGAAAACAAGCTTCTTTACATACCACGTTATGTTTAACGCGATTATACAATTTAACAAAAGTGTTACAAGAATACTACACAGTAAGATGTAGCACTTTCTTCTTAACATGCGTATCAGCGATACAGAGATATCTGACAACTTCAAGGAGCAGAAAGAGTCAACACGGAAACTCTTTATCCCATTTTTCACTAGGTGGTATAAGTGATCTCTGTGCTCTTATTTTCCTTATTCCTGCCCTTCTGGGGTGCTCTTGTTTTTCCTTTACCAATTCCAACTCTGTCTCCAGATAAAAAATAAATTTTTTCTTGATCATTGTAGGAAAAATTTTTTCTCAGAAAGAGTGGTGAAGCATTGGAACAGGGTGCCCAGGGAGGTGGTGGAGCCACCATCCCTCAAGGTTTTCAAGAAAAGGGTAGATGTGGCACTCAGGGACATGGTTCAGTGGGCGCAGTGGGGATGGGCTGATGGTTCCAGTAGATGATCTCAGAGGTCTTTTCTAACCTTTCTGAATCTGCGATTTTATGATCTTGATGCTTGGCACTTCTCTATTATCTTTTGGTGGATGCTAACTCAGATGTGAAGCAATTTTGCTCGTGTTCCTAAGTTACTTAGAATGCCACGTTACTCTTGTCACTGGATATCTTCCCAACATCAAAAGCCTTCCTAACCAACTACAGATAAAACTGCATCAAAAGAGCTGTGACTCCAGACAAGAACAACCTACTAGACCCACAGTATATATAGTTAACACTATTGCCTTAATAAAAAGTAGCTGAATCAAACTCAATTTTGTATTTGTGCTATGAGACAATTCAAATGGAACCACAGGCTCAGTACATGCCATACTGGAGAGTGGCATCCTTTATGCAGATGCGCACCAGGTGTACTGACTCCACACTGGTTGTTCACCACCCAAACCTATCACAGCTTCATTTTTAGAGCAGACCACTAGGTCAGGATAGGAACTATCAAAACACATAGACCTAAGCTCAGCTTTATTAGGGGTCTGGTGTCAGTATCTAAAACAAAAGGGATATTCACCCTTTATGCCTTTATACAGCTCTTGCCTATCCTGATACCACTTAGCTACAGAGATTTTCAGGTGATTTGAAGCTAGGCTGCTCCCTGCTACACACACCTATGAATTCTTCCCTCTTTCCTCCCTCAGGCTAATTTCAGCATTCACTTGTTCAGTGCTTGTGCTCTAAGAAATGAAGTGAAACCACTGTGCCCTGTACAACCCCAGTACACAACTTCCGAACGTGATTAGCCACAGTCCTCCTGTGAGGCACTGGTCTACGACTGGGAGACCTGGATTTCCCTTAGAGCTTTCTGTTTTGAATCAAGGTACTCCCTTCAGTACTGAAAATGCCATTTATCATCTGGAAAGCTTTAGTTCTCCTGCTTAGTTCAGAGACATAGCTGTGCTGAAGCCTGCTTTAGAACTCTTTGTCGTGTTAAGGAGAGAAAAAGAAAGAAACCGCTTGTGAAAAAATTACATTTGCAGTTTAAATGCATTACCCTACTTTAATTTCAGAAAAGGGTCTTTTTTGGCAGTACCACGCTGAAGTATCTGAAATGCATTAACACTTCGGCAGATGCTCAGAATCAAGCAACTTAATAGGCATCAACTTTTTTCAAATAATTGCAAAGCTTCGATTTAGCCTTTTGCATACCTTGCATAGTTAATTACCTAGGCTTTAATGTTTACATGCAATGAGAGTATCTACAGCTATAAACTACATAATTTATAATTGATGTAAATGGGTGTTATTATGTCAATTAGGCAGCTGTGTCCTCCACCTTCTCAGTAAACAGAAATGAGTGATAAACCCAGTTTGCAGGGAGAGACCCTCTTCTCTCGCTAACAGATAAAAATAAATTACCCAGGTAGACCAGGTTGTCCAATTGTTCTCTGGTGAGGTGGATGTCATACGTGGGCCCTCTCTTCTGACCTGTTGACTGCAGCAAATGGTCAATCTCGTCACGCACCGCTGCGAGAGCTTCTGGGTGCCGCAGTAGATAATACATGGCCCAGAATGTAGCTGGAATCGTGTTTCCCACAGAGGCCCACAGGAAGGCAAAATGATGTGCTGGGAGAAAATAAGTGAAAAGGAAGATTAATAGCGTTTATTACACTGATTAGATTTGCAGTGTGCTAATTAAAAGATGTTAGGACACAGACCCAGCCAAGGATCAGTGAATGCTAATGAGGACCAATAGGCTTCTGAAGTCTAATTTTCTGCTTAATGAGAATAGTTTGAAATGTAATGTCGGGGGGGGGGGGGGGGGAATAAGGGGAGTAAATGCAGCTCAGTTATAATCTTTCTCATTATCACCATTAAGTATCTTGTTTTACCACCTCAGCACAAAAAAAAAATCAATTATCATAGAGGGTTGTTTCAGACTAAAACATTTTATCATTAGCCAATTAGAAAGAACATAAAAAAATTTCAAGGTCGCCATTTTGCCTTTTTATTTCAAAGGTCTATAGTAAATTATTTTATTTTAGACAAGCTATCATTCATAAGTTTCCTACCTGCTTTGTCATAATCTCCAAGCAGCTCATATTTCTCAAATATATCTTGTCTGGCTTGGACCACTTTTGACCCTCCCAGCCATTTTGTCATGTTCTGAAGTAAAAAATGATGTATAAGCTCCTTCCGAACCTTCTTGGTAGCTCCTAGCAACTCAATTGGTATGTTTGCAGCTAAATAGGGAAAGCTGGCATCAAACTTGATAAATTTGTCTCTGATTTCACTAATAACTTTGCGGCCATCTGCAGCAGGAACTCTTCCATACAGTGTTACAAAACTGGCTTCAAACATTACAGAGCAGCAGAATTTGTACATTTTTTCTGTTTCCCAATCTGTTGCTTGTGAGCACTTCCATTCAAATATATCCTGGAGATTTTTCATCATGTGGTCAGAAATTATTTCCAAAGGCTTGCCTTGCAGATACTGGTAGATTCTGTGCAGGTTTTCTTTGAGTTCGGGGAATTTTACATTTGACAAGGCTGGGTAGTCAAAAGTTTTGGAAGCCATCTTATCAGCAAATTCATGAAATTCAAGTTGTTTGCTATTTCGGATGACGTAAACGTATTGAAATGGGTCCATGATAAAGGTAATATACCTGCCTGAATAGAAAAAAAAAAGAAAAAAACAGAGACATGTGGTTTTATATTCTGATGCATTCAGAAGTAATAACTGAATATAAGCACCATCAACATCTGGAAAAAGAACACCACAAAAATTGCCAAAGATCTAAAAAGAGATCTGCAAAGAAAAAAATAAAATAAAAAGGAAGATAGAAATTTTTGCATTTAGATCTGGAAGAAAACACAGTACTTACCCTCCTTGTCAGGATGTAGATTTCACCTGCATATACTTTCACAGAGCTTCTAAGACCAGTGTGTAGACACATTTCAACTGTAGACTGATCTACTGATTTTGGCAACGTTAGGGTGTGACCTGCAGTTGTGGTGCTTTGGAATAAATCACTTACTATCCTAGTTATTAATCCTAGTACAATTTACCAAATGCAATGTGGGATCATAGCAGCGTTTCATTTATTTATTTTTTAATAGCAGTTAAGAGATTTCATATTTCATCTGTGTAGAGGAAAGTGGATGAGGGAGGCTGGAGTGGAAAACTTGTTACCTAGGCAGATTTTCTTCAAGGAGATGACATCTAGATTCAAAATCTGCTGGCTATAGCTTTAATTGTATGCTATAAAACGCCAACATTTAAAGTCACATCTGTTTTTTCCTTAAATTGTGTCTAAATTTTTTGCTAAGAATTTGCTTAATATCAGTAAAATGACCATGATGGAGTTTGATTTTCAAGCCCTGGCTTACAAAGGAGGATCGTATTCTTAGTGTTTGCCATTATGGGGTACACTCTGTTCTGGTACAGTCACTCCTTGTGTCAGAGTGTACGGAAAACTTTCTGGTCTCCTTGATGCACCTGAGGAGTTCTACAGTTCTGTCAGTACTAAGGTAGAGTACTGCAGTGGCACGATGCTTTTTGAAGTTGCCTACACCAGAAAAAAAAAAAAATCTAATATTTCTCCCAAGTTTAAAGTCAACTAATAAAGAACATTTTGGTGAACTATCATGAATCAGAATGCTAATACTCCCAAAGCTTAACTAAATCTTAATTCTTTATGGGTGATTCCCATGTTAAGTCTAAATTTAGAGCTTCTGATTCTTAACTTGTAGGGACAGGTGCACTGGGGAAGAATGGTACCCATTAAAATGTACACATTCTCTATGAAATATCCTAGTTATAAACCCAGAAAACATCAAAGCTTATCATACTTACAGTCTAATTCTGTCTTACTAGAGGGACAAATCTCCTTTGATTTTAATGGGAACGCTACATGCTTAACTGAGGGCCAAATTTGGCTCTGTGACAGATGTCCTGAGATAAAGTAGTCACTACCACTAAAAATGTCAACAAGTATCCATGGTTACCATGTGATATTTGAATGATCATAGTTATTCCATATCCTGACTTGCACATACACACTCTGCTCTGTGGCAAAGATGCGTGTGCTCTGGACTTTCTTTGCAATAATAACCAGCTGGTGAAATTTTCATCCCATTTACATCCCCTGCAATCCCAGTAAAACAGTAAGGAAACATGACGGATAAATCGAGACAGAATTTGGTCCCCTTCTTCCCAACAGTGTGTGAAGGTTTCTGAGGTACTCACGGAGTTTGCTATACTGTAACATAATAAACTACAGATATAAATCAATTTTAAAGAGCAAGAAATCACCCTGATAAAGAGATCCTCAATTCCCAGTCCACTTCCCTGACCATTTCTTCCTTTCCAAGCCACTTACAAATTTTTAGCTCCTCTTAGTTTTTTTTAACCTCTGCAGGATCTTCCCAAGCCTTTTGAAGAGTCCCAGCACTGCTCCCCCTGTGCTCCTCTCACCCCTGCTTTCTTGCACTTGCACACTCTTCGCTGAGGCCACCATCTTTGTGATCAAAGCTTGGAAAGAATGCCCATTGGAGTGATTTTTAATAAATAGACTTGGAGTGTTATTAACCCTAAAGATGAAAGCTGGCTTCCTAACTTTGCGTTTACAGGGTAAACAATTTAAGTTAAGATTTTTAATTAATATTAATTTAAACCATCTGTCCACCATCTGCTTATTTCTGATGCAAAATATGAGTTTCTTTGTGATCTTTAATCAGACTCTTAGCAAACACACATCAATTCTTATCATTTTTTAAGCAAGAAAATAATTTTCAGCAAATGGGTTTTCAGACAAACAAAACAATTTTAGCAAAAAATTTAAATCAAAACTCCCTCCACACTAGCACATACTTTGCAAAAGAAAATCTCTGACAAACAGAATATCACAGATCCGTATTCTTATTATTCTCATCAGGTTCCCGGTAGCAAAAAGTAAGTATGTACCAAAATATAATTCATTTTGTAGAATCAGCTCAGGCTCCAGACCACATCATGGCAAGTCAACAGCATACGTGAACACAGAAAACAAAACACTTTGTTACTGTATTTTTTATGATGCCTCTATGCACTTTTCTGTCAGAGAAGCGGAACCCCTCTATAACAAAGGCAGCTTGTGTATGTACCTCAGAGAGGATATAATTTTAGACATCTTTGTTAGAAAAAGAATAAAATGTAGAACTAATTAACTGCAGTTAGAAAGTTATTGTTGTAAGTGTATGGGTACCTTCGGCCGTTATATCATGCCCTGCACACATATGCAGCACCACAGATTGGCCCAGTGCTTTCCACTCAGTAAGAGACGGATGATGGTTACCAAATCATGCCCCAACACCTCCCCTACCTTAAGCAACCTTTGAGAACTTAACAGCAAACAACCAAACTTTCTGACCTCAATATACCATTTTGAGTTCTTTGAGCATCAACGCCGTAATTAATTTTGCTTTTTGGATCATTTTGTTGCTGTTGTTGAGGGCTCTTCCCACTTAATATCCCTGGCAGTGTCAAATAACAACAAATGCAAGGTCCTTCCTCAAATTTCAGTACTATGCAGTATTTTAATATGCAGCTTTCCCCCTGCCTCTAGTGCCATTCCTTTACAGCTAATGCCAAGAACTGCCTCTTGTAGTAGTCTTTTCTAAAACAGTACCAAAATACTGATGCTCATGAGTTTCCAATAGAATACTGGTAAAGGCAAATGCCAGATCAGTCAAAAGTGGAGGTATGCCACATGCCTTCCAAATTAGGAAGCCTTAAATTCTGAATATATTTATAAAGAAACCACTGAGGACAAAGCCTGACTTGTTAGAATATAAAAAAATCCTTCGGCACAAAAGAGCAAGTAGACTTGTCCATATAGAAACGTCACACTGAAAATCTCAATAGTTTAAGTCACGGAGCTATTTTATTTAGTACAACAGAAACAAGTCAAAATAATAGATGTATACTTGTTTCTGTAAAAAGCCCTTTGAGTTATTTAAATACGGATACAGAAAATTTATACTCCTTGTCCAATCCTTCAGTTTGCATTACAACCGTGCTGCAAATAGCCTGGTTATCTCCATTTAGTTTATACACTTTCCTAGAAAAAGAAGATTGATGTGGAAAATATGAAAATTGTCAACTTTGGTAAATCGGAGCACAGAAGCCAGTATTTGTATGATAGTTAAGAAATTACTCTAATAATGCATTCTGGATCTTTTTAATGCTAATGATGAAAGACAAGCGTTTCATATGCCATATAATGATGGATGTTATTTCAGTAATGCTTGCAGCAGACTTCAGCTTTATAAGTTCATGGAAATTACCTTTTGCCTAAGACAGAAAAACGCAGTACGCTGCTGTAGGCGTGTCATGATTTAAAAGAATGACTTATTAGCAGAATTAAAAAAGGCCACATGTGCTTAGCAAAAGCACCAAAAGACAGATTACTTTATTAAGATTTGAGTCAGACAGTCTCATAGATGGCACTGCAATGCCTACTGTCATTTCTAATAACGTATCAGGAAAAGGAGATAAAGTTTAAAGCCAGGAAACTGTGACAAAACTGCTTCAAGATCGTTAGGTTCTTACCTAGCTGCCTGCCTATGCGGCTGATCCTTAGCAAGCAGAAGGGCTGGGCCAGGAAGTACTACCATCTGAAAACAACAGACTCGGGAGCTTTCTCTCTCATCCCTTCCTTCTCTTTTTCTTTTCTCTCCCTCTCTTTTTCTTTTTTGAAGGCTATCGCTTTTACGTAATCGTCCTCTTATTAGGAAGATTCTGCTGAACTGCTGACAATGATGTACAGTAGTGCTTCGCTGGTATGACGTTTGGGGAAAACGATTCTGCTGCACCACCACACAAAACCAATTAGAGAACTATTTTCTGCGACAGGTCAGGAATTTACATTGTTTCTCATAGAAAGATGTGCTTTTTAATTTCTTTATTAAGATGACATCCATGTCCCTTGCGACTTTTAGGTATGACAATCATTTGCTCATCACATGGGAAAGTACAATCAGCGAAATCGCATTACCGGTACGGGGCAATGCCAGAAACTCCAAGCTTCGCTCCACATTTTCCAAATGAACTAGTTTGAGAACCAATAATTAGAACAATACATATTGATAGGATTTGTTGACAGGACCTGTAGTCACTCACCAGGGGGGTAAAGCAATGATAGTACAGACACAGCCGGCTACATTACGTTTGCTGAACACACAAACATCATCTTTGTCAAATCACAGAGACACACAGAAAGCCTGTACGTCTCCGAATCAAGACAGGATACGAGCTACTAACTAGCTTCATCTTCCTTTCCGAGTTGTGGCTGACAAGCTGTTTCTGTTTAGTGAAGTCCTGATGGTCAGTATTTTTAGACTGGAAAAAAGAGATCTCAGGATAGCATCTCCAATATAACAAATTCACAGAATCAAAGATTTCTCCGAATAAGGTTGAAACAATATCCCTAACTCACTCTGTTTGCTTTAACCTGTGCCAACGAAGGTTTCCTCTGAATACCTAAACATAGGGAGATTACTTGACAAGGAATTCCGTTTATCATGAAAATAGAGATTTGTTAAAACTAAATTACATTTACAGATTGCTTAAAGACACAAATCTCTAAATACAGCCTTATGTAAAATAATAAAAACAAATAATTAAACACGTTATGGATTCTGAAGCATTGCTGTATTTGCTTTTATGAATGCACTAAGATAGTCTTCGAATACTTATTAATTTTGACTCATAAGAAGCCATTGCTGTGTATACTATGAATGTACATCAACAATAAAAAGACAATATTTCAAAAAAAGTCTTGTAGATGAACTCATTTTCAAGACAGAGAAATACCTGAACATGCCAGTTTAAAAAGGAAAAAAAACCACAAATAAATACAAAAACCCCACATAGTTAACAGCAGTAAAAATGCCCTTCTAAAACACAAAGAACAAACTCAGTACGAGAAAGTAATATTTTATTAATTAAACACACTGCATGCAACTTACTTGATTTTTGAAGTAAAAAAAAATACCGCAAAACACAAATTAAATGGAAAACTAAAATTAATGTCACCATCAAAAAAAATCACAAAACAAACTTTATACTTTCGTTTTCACTTGAAACTCTTTAAAAACACAAGGGTAGCTAAAAATGGGGTACGGAATTCTGAAGTAATAATTGGTACAACTATAAAACTTATCATTTGAACAAGGATATCAGCATTCAGAGGGCCAAAAGATCCATAATACTGACCCACTCAGATAAGAGATGATCTTTTTCTGCACAAAGGAAACTGCTTGCTTTTAGATTGATTTTAGTCAAAAGTGTGTGTGTGCGTGAATATATACACACATGTATATATGTAAATTTATATATTTAGGCTTCATTCAAGAATCCAGTTTCTTTCTGTGCTTTCCTTATGCTTTTAAGCATGTAGGTGAAATCACTCAAATGTTTGTGTTTCAGTTAGTATAGTAAAACAGCTCTAAATACAGAAAGCAGCAAGGTTATATCATACTTCATTATATTGTTATTTTCAGCGTGCACGGTCAGAGTAAGAGACTGGCAAAGGGAAGTTTCTGTGTTCTAGTCCTGATTGTATCACTGAGTCAACGTGTCATTCATTCCCTTGTGTTCCTGTCAACCAGTTGTAAAACGTGTGAGAACATATCCTGCACTTTTTTTTCTTAAGTGTTTTCTAAATTTAATCTGATATTTTTCTGTGCAGTGTCAAGATGATGTTAGTTCTCTCTTCCTTAGGAAAAAAAACAACAATGCACATTTAGATGTGTTCCTACATTATACGTCTGTCGATATGCATATACACAAATACACATACCCAAATCCTGTGGATACTTTTTACGTATATAATACATTTGAATTTAACATATTGTGTCCCGTGCTACACAAGAATGTTTTTAGTTACATAAGACTCTAAAGTAAACATCTGAATTACTATTTAACATCACTGATGGAAAAAACAAGAGAAAGACTAAAATATTTCTCACCAGCAATATGTACAGTGAAAATATCTCCAAGTTTCTTTTGCTGATCCAGTAAGAATTTGAAAGCATCTTTTCTAAAAATCAAAGCCTTCCCAAGGTAAGGAATCCAGCCATTTATTAGTGGGGGCTCTCCAGTCTTCCTGTTAAAAACATAAAAAAAAAAATAAATCATGAGGAATGAGCTCTGGTGAGAGAGCAACTCATCTTTATATCTATTTATGTATCACAGTTAGACCTAACATCTACACAGTGTATGACACATTGTACAGAAAGTTCTTCAGATACGACAGCAGGTTAAATCTAATCACACCTCTGAGCACTGAAAGCTCTGTGCGGTGATTATGAAAAATAAGAGGAAGAAATTGAGACACATTTAACTACAGGTCGTCCAGTTATTACCATAAAGTTATGAACACAGAAAAATTACATATTGGCAAAAATCTCAGAGCGAGGAGTCCTCTCATTTTCAATATTTTGCATGTCAAAAAGAGATGTATCAGAAGGCATTTATGACAGATTTAGGTAAATAGGACACTGACGTATCACACAAAACAAATAGCCTTACAGATAAGGTTTTAAGAATTCCTTTTTACCAGCACACAAAAAGGCCACTGTTCTAACTAAGAATCTTTAAGATATAGAATAATATTAGAGGTTGAACATTCACCGTGACAAATCTCAGTCTCTGTGTATTTATAGTCTGCTAAGCCAGAAACATGTATGAACATTTTAAGATGAAATTCTAGATAAATGTATTTGTAACCCAGTCTGAAAAAGCAGACATGCTGCATTGGTTATGTTCGCAACAGTGTGAAATACCTTTCAACATTCTATTAAGTTCTATTTTCCTTAGCAGAGGAAAAGAGGTTCACACTGTCCTATTCCTAACTGCAAGTAGATGCCTTTCCTCCGCGCCGCTCTTCACTTGCTTCAATCTGATTTACAACAAAGAAACATAAAGCATGCTTGCTCTGGAGAGGATTTAAACAAATATTCACGAACAACTCTGCTGCTACATCCCATCTGTGAAGGTGACTTATACTACATGCAGAACAACTCATTCTGATTAAACACAAGATATTTACTAGCTCGGATCTAATCAAAGATCAAGGGATCACAAGCTTTACTACTATCATACACAGCATGGATTTTTGTGTGGCTGGATTAACCCTATCATAGTCACATTCTCCCACGAACTGCTCAAACAAAAATGAAACAAAACATAAATGTGATATGTTGAATTTAAAATTTCTATTTTTCTAATTAAAACTTTCCAAGGAGCAAATTACAAGCCCGTGATTTGCACTTCTACTACAGAAAGTTGTTACAAATTCAGTTAAAGAACAGATGTGGCCAAACCATGCTGCACATCTTGAGCTCTTTCCGTTTCACTGGCCACTAATTATGGATGTTGGTTTTCCAGAAAATCATTCTGCAAACATTCCAGTAGCAACCAGAAAATTTTACATCCCACACGTTTGCACCGGCTTTTTTTTTGTTCCTTTGAGTTTTAAGGGTTGGGGTTTTGTTGTTAGTTTTGCGGCGTTTTCTTTATGGTGGGAAAGGTGTGCTCTTTCTTTTTTGTATCTTGCATAAGACAAGGTGCTATGCATCCTTTCACAGGCACGTAACTCCTTGATTTACTAGAGTGGGACAGCTAACTTTGTACTGCTTGATTCTGTGCTCGATAAAGACAAGACAAGAACTAATCTGAGATTACATGAGAGGGATCACCAGCCCTCGAAGAGTAGCAGCCCACTTGATATCCTTAATTATCCCCTCAAAGCCTGTAATGAAACTGGGTGCTTTACCAATTTTTCCCCCCGACTATACAGTCCTACCAGCGGTCTGTCTTCCCTTCCTGGGCGACACCCTGTTCATAGCCCTGTGACAAATATTTAGATAGGCTTTTTGTCATATTCTAATTTAACGCATCTCATTTCCCACTCCATGTTCTGTCAGTCGGTCAAAAGCTGTACTCTTCACCAGCTTTCCGCCGGGTAAAGAGGACGCAGCTCAGAGATCCAGGGGGAAATTAACTTAATGCTCCAAGTCCACGGGATCACATCAGGGAGACATTTTGCTATCGCCAAGACGTGAGGGTCATCGTTTGCTTCAGCCGCGTTCAGCTCAGCGGCGATGAGCTTAGCGCTGTTAAACACCGTGGCTGTGCTCCGTGTGCTTCGCAGGGAAATGCAGCACTGCTTCAGCTTACGACCCACAGCAGGCTGCTCACAGAAATGAGTCTTCATTTCCCTCTTTGTCACTCTTTGGGAGACAGAGGTCATCTTAATGACTTACAGTCTGCCAACAGACAGCATGGCACAGGTTTTCCTGACCCCCCCAGGCACACTTCACTGCACACATTCAGGTAGTGCCGCTCACCTTACCTGAGCTGCCTGAAACCTGTACTCAAAACTCCGTACTGCACTGCTTTTACAGCAATTGGTTGTACCATCAACAAAGCCTACACAACTCTTCCCCTTCGATTAAGTTTGCTCACAAACTAACTCAGGGCTCATGCTTCACAGCCGTTATAAAATTTGGTAGTTAGTCAAGATAGGACAAACATTAAAAAAAGTTATTGCTTTCTCACGGCATGATTTTTTTGTATCAAACGTAACACATATCTGAGAAGTTAAAAACAAAACAAAACAAAAAGAATCAGGAAGCATTTTGATGGCAATTTAAGATTGCAGATTTTAAATTCAAGCACTGAGAACTTCCTACCTGACTGTCTCACGCATAATGGCACTCGCATCCAGTTAGTTTAACCACTCAAATCTTAATTCACCTAACACACTTAGTATCTTGTAATATTTACACCATGTTCCTTTTTATTATTATTATTACTTGCATAGTGGCTTGTTTTTGCACATATAAGACTACTTACTCTTTCATGAAAAGTCCCTTTGAAGTCAGTAAAACTTAATGGACAGATTTCTCACATCTGACTGAATTTTACAAATAAAGCATCAGCAACGCGTTCACTGCAAAATCCAGTAGGCAGATCAGTTAAGAAGTGGAGGGAAACCAATGCAGCTGTATCATACCCCTTTGGTAAATGGATGACTCCAAATGGCATTATGCAAAAAATCATCTGGCTACAAATATGATGTATAAATACACTGAACAGACTGATATCCGTAATTTTTCTTTGCTTTCACTTGAAAGGATATTTCCTTGTTAGCAAATAATAAAGTTGTAATTCTATTCAATCAAAGAAGTTTTGGAGTTTGTTTACAGTTTCCTTAAGAGATATATTTGAGCTAATCTAAAAAAAATTATGTCACTAACTCAGGTACGATTATTTAGTTAAGAAGCTGAGGCAGCACTAAAAATGTGAATGTTGTGTCTATGATGCAGTGATTAAATAAAAAAGAAGAAAAATGGGGCTGCAACAGTAATTATGTGAAAAATAGATAAAAATATTTATTTTTAATTGCAAAGTCATCTAAATATTATTTTCCATTAGTGAAAGTGAATTATTTGGGAAATCCAAATAAGGTCATTATTTCTGAAACTCTCCGACTGTTAACATATATATATATTTATAACTCTTCAGGAAAAAAAATATAAAGATTCACAAGAAAACAGACTTTGCCAACATTTATCTCTAGTAGAAACACTATTGCTTATAAAAGTATGCAGGACTATTCTTTTGCTGGTTACACCACCCTAGCTCCTGTGCAGTGTAAAGCACTGGATCAGTGTAAATGAGAGAAGAATCTTTCACTCATTATTTGTATTCCAAAGGAGCAGATGCCTTCGAAATTATGCAAAAATCCACAGAGCATCTAGTACTACAGCAGATGAACAGGTTAATTTTTCTCTTTGCACATAATAAATCATAAGTGCTTTAACACCCATAGTCGCATTTCATGAACATAAACCTTCTGTTTAATAATGTCTGTTTACAACTAGAATCAGACATACAGTAATCTCTTGCCTGGGATAAACATTAATCCAGATCTGTCTAGAAAAATTATACAATTCATTACCATAAGTAATCTCTATTGTGCCCTGTGCTTAACCTTCATCTTTTTTCCTGTCCTATAATCTTGCAAATCCACTGGTGGTGTATGATTGGCATCTGGTGTGAGCACAGCCATCGTTGCACAAAGAACAACCGAGAAAGCCATACATGGCAATGTCAGTCAGTGGGGTACTGCTGCTTCACCGCAACTTTCACCAACGGGTGAAAGAATCCTCAAGATGGGGAGAAAAAGGGCCCAGAAAAGACTGAATAACATTATTTGCCACAGAGGGCCCATTTTCACTTTCTAAATCATTACTATCCACAAAAATTAAAGGTGTTGATCTGATTTCCACGTAGCACTTTTGGTCCAGCTGCCACATTCCCTGTTGATATTGGAACAGACCATGCTGAGGGACTTCAAGGAATGGAAATGTATGGGTGCAGGAGTAGAACAAAAGCTATTATGAACATGTCAGAGCAGTCTGAGATTATTCTCAGGCTCTATCACAATATTTAAGCAACAAGACATGACAGACAGTGTCTTTCCAGGGGCTTATGAGCACTCTAACTGTGAGGAAAAGAATGAGGCCAAAGGCTTCAACCCCAACAAAGGTAATCCCCAGAAATGTGGTGTCTGGAGTGTCTTGTTGTATTATAAAAGAGAGACATGGGAATCTTAGGACAGGAGAAAGCCAGCAAGTCTTTCTTTCTTTAAAAATAAAAAATAAAAAAATATAGCAGTTAGTTTTAAATTTAAGGCAGCAAATCTACCTGTCTTTCTTTGTTTTTTTTTTTTTTNTTATGGCAGAAAAAATTCCCTGCTTTTTTTTTTTTTTTTTTTTTTTTTTTTTTCCCCACTTCCTACAGAGGAAAGGACCAGCTGTTCTCCTAGCTGATCAATCTTTGGAGGTTTGTGTAGGCAAATGGACGCACCAGGCTGTAGCTTGGTAGGGTGATACAGACACGGATGGACTCATTGAAGAAGCTGAGTCCTCATATGTGGAAAGGAAAACCACACTGTCCACTCTCATACAAGCTTTTTATTTGTGCTTTAACTTCAATTGCAATCAGTTCTTCACAATTACTTCTTATTTTTTCCCCCTCTTCTAAGAATTCCACTTGGACCATCTCTAAAAATCCCCAAAATACCTGTACTCAAAAACATATTCAGCAGTTCTGCAACACTGTTGTCTAGGAAGTTTTTTATTTTGCTCACTTTTATTAGTCTACATTTTCACAGCAGCTATAGGTTCAATAGCTGTGCATAGCACCTCTTCAGAGTTCTGTGTTGAAGGACACGTCCACAAACTCAACGTCTACTTGTAGTGACTGGTTGGAGCATTGCCTAAAAACCTAAAAGGTGGGAAAATATAATTGTAGGGAACAGTTTAAAAATGGAAACCTGCTGAAAAAGCCCTTCTGGTTCAGGCTTATCAGAGGCTGAAAATTCCCAGAAGGAATTCTACACAAAATGTAATGTCAAGTTTCCTAACAGACAGAATTGGGGTAATGGAAGAGACTCAGTTAATGCAAAAATAGTTCATCAGCAATAGAAGTTAATATTGATTCAGTGCTTACGACCTCACCTCTGAAATTCTCACTATCTCTGTTCTGGGTGAAGTCAGTAAGAGCAGCCATGACTTGCTCAGCACATTCCCCAGTCAAGCCCACAGTTATTTTATTATGTCTTACATTTGAAATCACTTGTCCACTCCAGGTTTTCTCCTATCTTAGTTTAGCTTTAATCAAATTAAAATAGGTCAAGATCCTGAACGGATGTTTACTCCATGCCTAGTACTCCAGGTTGGCTACCGTATGACAACACCCTTTCTCATATTCACCTATGCTGCTCTTTTAAATACTCAGTAATAGAATTTCCAGTCTCCCCAAGGAATCTGTTCTTATCATCAGAAAATTTCCCCTCATGTCTACAGTTCATGCTGCACTTTAAGTCCTCTACTTCCCATTTTGTCTACAGAGGATAAGAGAAAAAATAACCCCTTTCACTTCTTCAGGAGCACTTTACATATTCAAATGTACTTATCATGTTCTCCTTTAGTCTTCTTAAGGTTAAACAACTCCAATTTCTTACATTATTTCCTCACAACTGTTTTCTGCACCCCTATGTTCTCACACTCCTTCCCTCTTGATTTTTTGAGGTCAGCCCCCAACCCTTAGGAAGCAGCACCGTGCCAGCACCGAGACACACATAGCGATTACCTCGAGCATCTTGCAGGCCTCTGCACCCCAGCACAACCTCAGCTTTCCATGCAATATCTCTACGGTGTTGAGAAAAACCCAGGTTAGGAATCATTACAGCCTTCAGCCTTTTCCCAGAGAAAAGATCCTAGTCCCATCCAGATGCTGCTGATTAGTCCTCTATTTTTTCAGTTTGCCACTTGGAACACTAATCCCTCCTTTGGAGGCTTGCAGCCCCTCCTCTTATTATTATCCACAAACATAAATGCTTTTTTTTCCCCTGCATTCCAATGCATTCCTGCATTGTAAGAGGTACTGGATCAGAATATGAATTCACCAATACCTCCTTTTAGCACTATCAGGAACATATTTACACTGCACATTGATTGACTTCACCCAAGAGAACCCAGCAACTCTCATCTGATATCTATCTCTTCCATAATCCATTTCTGCACTTTAATATATTGCCTTCCTGCAACACATGTTAAAACTGTACACAGTAAGTAGCTCAAAGTAGGAAATCATATTAACCGTCTGGCCTAGAAATGACAAGTGAAGTGTGGATAAGAATGTCAGCACTCCACACAGAAATATATTCAAACATGCAGAAATCATTCCTTACGTAATAAAGAGTAAACAAATAAATTCAGGCAATTTCAGAAACAGTGGTGGGACTTCATCATGTTTAAAAAATGATGCTAACAAGGGAAGGGAGGAGAATATTATATAACAGTACTGCATATTGTGTGTGCATCAGCTGTATTTTCTCTGAGTATAGAATTTCAGAAGAAAAAAATTGTAAAAATCAACTATTATTTCATCCAAAACATTATGAATGCCAGATAATGCAGGATGTTCATTTAAACAAGGCAGGTATTGAAAATACCGGCTTCTTTTCATCTAAGGGAGCTGTCCAGCAGTTTCGCATCTTGGTTATACTGGACATCTTGAAGCTCTCTATTATTAGTAGACAGAAAAGGCGTAGTTTCTTTGGAATTACTAGCATTTATTAGCAATGTGCATAGGTTAGAGCAGCTCACCTAGGCTTCAGCAGATGAATCCCCTACCATTCCCAAACTCTTCCATGTCTGCTCCCACACTTGGTTTTCCATTCCATTTCCACCCTCCACTTTACACACTTTTCCAGGTTATTTTTCCTGGCCCACTAATTTTTCCCTGTGTGATCCTTCTGCATCATTCCAGCCTTGCTGTCCACCCAGGTTCCTCAGTGGATTTGCCCACGCTGTTCAGCTTTTTGCCCTACCGCTGCCACCTTGCTTCTCAAACCAAGCTGCTATTCAGGTCTGGGGCGCCTCCTGCAATACACTCCCAGTCCTACTATTGTCTACCCGGCTTCCCTTCCAGTTCATCTTCAATTAAATCTCTTCTTGAATCCAAAACACCATCATAGCTTCTGCAAATCACAGCTATAACACATACCGAATCCATATAGCTTTTATCAGTCTTGTCCAGTTTTTCCACTGTGGCCTCCTATCTGCCTACAGCCATCTGTTGCCTCTTAGCTTTGCCTGAGACAGGAACAGCCTTTCTACAGTGTATGTCTGCACACTGCTTCACAAAACTGATCTTCACTTGGGAGATGGACCAGTGTCAATGAAACACTCCCTCTCTGCATTCCCCTTGCAGGGAGTATCAGCCATTTTCAACAAGCAACCATGATTCACTAAGAATGCATGTGTGTGTTTGTTGTGTTCACTTATGAACCCAAACTATGTGCATATAAGCAAAATTATTTCTATACTTACATACAAATTTATGCATGCAGAGAGTATTTCCACTGTAGGAAAAACTGAGTATTGTAATATATTTTTTAAAACAGTAACAGAAACATTTAGTTTTACTGTAATACACTTCTGATGTTACAATCATGATCGTACTGTATGAGTTCTGTCTCTCTGAACTGAGTGTGGTACGTACCACCACATGCCACCAAAGGAACCTTGCAGAATGCTCTTTTCTCACTTGCTCTGCCTACCGTGCACATGAAAAAGCATTTAAATGCTTAAAAAAGATGGAAAACAGCTATGAAGTTTGCCACTAACAATTCCATGTTTTCCACAATTAAGGCCATGCATTCCCCAGCTCAGTGCCAATAACACAGGGAGACCTAAAAGCAATTGCTCTCTTCTCCCTAGCAGTTTTGAATGTCTGATATTTTGTGAATCGCAGTACAGAATTAACAGAACATACACACTTTGCTCAAAGATGTATTGAAAGATTTCAAAGTATAGTCTGAAGAGATGAATAAATACAAAACGTCCTAGATACCCTACTTAGTCCACTTATTTTCAAATATAACTCTTAAGTCGAGATGATGCACTGAGAGGTGACAAATCCTATCACTAATGCATACATTGCAGGAAAACACCAACTGAATGCAGTAATGAATGGTTCAAAAACCTTAATGCTTTTTAGATGAACATAGTATCAGAAGGTCATGTTCTCTTCATGGTTTAAAGGATTACATATGCCTGCATTCCAGACCCTTGTTTTCCCTCTTTTCCTTCTAGTTTCTCAAGTCTATTGCACTTTAGGATAAAAGTCTTGAAACCTAACATTCTACTGCAAATTCCTTCTCTCTTGCTTTACCTCCCCACTCTGCCAGCCTGTATTAACATCTGTTTCTCCATCCAAACTGATGCTATACTTGAAATCACAGCTATATTTCTTCCATCATCTTTGCTTCACTATGTGACCTCTCCAACTTCAGCTTTTATTTTATCTCAGCACTGAATATAGGTAATCTATTTCAGAAGAAAGCAAGTTGCAATCTGCACTCTTCTGCTCCTCACTAGTTGTAACATCTCCTTTTCTTCCCTATCCATAGATATGCTTCTGTGCTCTCTCCTCAAACCTCTCCTCCTCTTCCAAGAATTGCTTATTTTGTTCCCCATTTCCTTTGAATCCTTTCCCTCCACCTTTTCTTCCCCCAAGCTCCACTGCGGCTCTGCCACTGCCTATGAGACCACAGTTTGGTTCTTTTCAAGACAGACTTTCTCATAGCCTAATAAATCCTGTCCATGCCTTAACAAGCTTTCACAATTAGACTCACAGAAACACAGAATTGTAGCGGTTGGAAGAGACCTCTGGAGATCATCTAGTCCAGCCCCCCTGCCAAAGCAGCTCCCTAGACTGGGGAGGGGGCAACATACTTGACTGATGTTTCTTGGGATGGGTAGTGATCCCTTTCACATGACTGTAGGTATGAGAAGCACCCTCCTATTACTTGAGCTGCACACTCTAACGGCAATGTTGTTCAGCATCTCGTCTAGTCTGATCGGATATAAAGTGCAGCCTTTTACAAAACAGTCATGGGTACTATTTGCCTGAAACCAGATCTCTCATTGTGAGGGAGATTCTAAAATATCTTAAAATATTTTTATTTTTAATTATTAAAAAAAAAAAAAATAGACCCTTCAATACATTTCCCACCAAACAGCTGCTCCTCAGTTTTATTTAGCAAATACCAGAACGGAGGCAGCTGCAGCCCTCTCGGTGTGCCTACAGAGCTCCCCAGCTCTGTCAGGACTGGCAATGGGGTGGTGGTGCCCTTTGCTTCTGGTGGGATTTTGTGGGGCTGCCTGCAGACACCCTGCAAGCTGGGCAATGGGTTGGGTGGCTCACAGACAGCCCCCCTGGCCTCCCCGTGGGGTGTCCTCATCTGCTTTTTCTTCTCCTGAGCCTAAAACTCTGCTGAGCCTGTAACAGATTTAATATGTATTAATTTAAAAGCTTTGTTGTATTGCCTGAAAACAATGGTTTGATGTTTGGGAAACATATTCCTTTAATTGGTCTGCATCTGCCCTTTTCAAACATTTATGTAAACTCCATTGTGTTCAAGGGCACAAGGGTTAAACCTTAAAGAAGTTCTTGGCTTTGTACTTCTTAGTGCACAGTATCCATGTCAGTTTTAGGTAACCTAGCTAATTCCAATTTTAGGTAAATTGGGAATACATTTTCATTCTGCATTCATGGAAATCTAAAATATTAATTGGAGACTGTAAGATGGAACAATAACAGGAACATTGTAGGTCTGAACATCTTTTAAATCCCTCTGCTGTGAAAGAGGGAGTAGAAAAAACAAATACAATTCTCAAGTTTTTTAAATTATATTGAGGAAATGTCAACTTGGGAACTTATCAGAGGCATTAAAATTGCAAAAAAATAATTGTTTCACTGCATGAAATAATACTTGGGTTACAATAGGATCATCTTTCTGGGGAGTCCAAGACTTCACTGTCCTAGATTAACATTTTTTTATTAATAAAAAAACTAAGCAAGTACCATTCAATTCCATTATTTCCTACTCTGGTTCAAAAGGTATTGGATAGATACATACTTCATTCAGATTTAGATTTGAAATGTGATACATCTAGTTTTGCACAGTCTGTGCAGTCATAGATCCTTCAATAGGTAGAATCAAAACACAACATCCAAAAGGCACTTTTGCAGATTGTATCTTTCTATCCCTTCTTTCTCTTGGACCATTTAACATGGAAATGATTTAAAACGTCACTATCACCACCTTTCAACAGCAAAATTTCTAAGTGATTTCTATCTTCTAATTCAAACTTTATGACTTCAGTCAGCTTCTAATTAATACACCTCCCTACTTCTAAACTCCTTGGTGCACCTAGCAGGTAACAGTAATTTCAATTTCCCAGCAAATAAAAGCCTGAATTTGAAAATTAGCTGTTTGAGAAACATTTAATATTTTATAAACAGCTATTTCAACTGAGCACTATTACACCTGTTTTGAAGCCCCACATTAATGAATTGCTGAATGCCAAGCAGCTGATGTGGCAGCCCATACCCAGAACACAAAGTTCTTTGAAGTGGCAAAGCTTCACGAATCTTCCAAGTTTAGAACATTTCGACTGGGGAGATAAGCGTTCCATGTTCTAGTGCAAAGCAAATGGATACAGGCAAAGAAAGAGAAGGAAGATTCAGGACACCTAATGCTAACATTACTGTGCATGTAAAGTGTGACTCTGGCCAGGTTGCTCACCCATTCATCCTTCTCCTTGCTGAACCACCTCCAAGTCTGGCTGTAGGGCCACTCGTCTAGTAAAGAAAGCCATGAGTGTGAGCAATTTTATAGAGTACACTCAAGGAATCTCGCCCTTATGGTCCCTCCCATTGTCCCAATATTTGAAGTTCACTAATTCAACAGCTTTTCATTCACTTCAACTGAAAGCTGTTATGTTTTATGAATGCAACTTTCACAAAGAGTGGACATCAACACCATTATAAACTGATGAAGAAACAGTCAAAATGCAGACTTACTAACGTCAGTTTTTCACTCTTCAGAATAACTGTCTCATGTCACGTGCTGTACTGCAAAGTCAGGTACAGGTTGTGCTCTGAATCTTCTATTAACATTGACACCCTGTCCTACTGCTCATAAAAAAATGGTGCTATCATAGGGATGATGAGGATGCACTCAAAGGCATGGTCAAATCCTGAGTAACTGGTTTCCCTAGCTATAGGAAAAAACTTAACGACACTTTTGTTATAATTCCAAGTTTTTACAGAAGGAACTGGAGTTCTGCTTCACAAACAACTGTTCCATTTCTCTGCTCTATCATGCACCTTTGACTTTGTTATTTTTCAATTTGAAAAGAATCCTAAGAAAATGAAAATTAGAAATGAAAGGTTATCAATAACAATTTTAACATTTCAATTCCAAGCATTTGCACCATTCTTATCCAACGTAGCCTTCTGTTAATGATACATCTGTCATTCATAGACACCCCTAAACAGCTTTATTCTCTTTTCTAATTAAGAGACAAAGCTGATTATGTCAATCTATGAACTGACATCTGAGTGCTGTTGTTATAATATAAGAAGCAATGAATATGACTATTGTTATGCTAAAACAAAAAACTTGGGAATTTTAACTGAAAAACCCAAGATAGCAAAATATGTAATGGCTAAATTAAAGCAGATTCTTCCTATTCAAGCAAAATGCACGTGTGATTGTATTATCTAATTAAATGCAGATACTGTGTGAAAAATTAATTTTCAGTAATAGGAAACATAAAGCAACAATGATACATAACATGCCTTACTAAAATATGTGAGTAGAAGATCATAAACTATCTCAAATAAATAAATGACAGGCTAACCCATCAATCCTCAAAGAAAAAAAAATTAAGCTACCAAACAATCTAAAATTTTTGCATGCAAAGACATGACTTCAGCTCCAACCTGCTGTTAAATCAAAGATACCTGCTCAGGGGGCTCTCCTGTACTTTCTGGATGTACTGTCCAGCACTGACCCATGCATCAGCTGGGAACACAGAGAATAAACAGATTTCACTGCCTCCCCCAAGCTACCATAAATGTTCCTCTGCTCTGTTAAGCAGAACTAGCTGCAATGACTGCTCAGCCTGGTGAACTGATTGGTGCTTTATGACAATACTGAATGAAATGATGAAATGCTTGCTATAGTGAGAATGTCTTCATGTTTGAATGGACGCAAGAAGGTACTTGAACAACCTCCCACATGCCCACATTAATTGATGTAATCTGTGTTACCTGAAAAGGCCACAGAGAATACAGCAACAGGCAAACTAGAGAATCAGAAGATATTCAATATTTTGGGATGTTAACAGTTTTCAGACTTGAAGATAACATTAAACAGTTTTCCCCTCAGTTATGACTGAAGGCAACAGACAGAGGTTACAAGTCTCATCTGACAGCACCAGATCCTCAGTACCAGTGCCTGTGCTGAATAACTCGCAGCTGAAGCTGCTGGCAGGGGAGCACAGAGCCCTTTCCAAGGAGCTTAACTGCCTTCGTACAAGGGATTCTTGCAGGTGATGCTGGCTGTCCTCAGGACAGAGATAAAAGCGCTGCAGGCTCATACAGTTCTCCTGGCACCCACTGAGCTGCGTGAATTTACACCCTAAAGAGCTTCTGGCTATGTCAACCAGTGCTATACATGCATTTTTGTTCTTTCCTTGAAAAACTTGTATTCTAAATTATCAAAAAAAGATAAGACTTTATAAGGTACAGTATCAATGGAGTTCCTGTTTTATTACAGATTATAGCATCCACGTCCCCTAACTTGCACATTTCACCTATGATTACAAATTATCCTTTCACCACTTGCTAATCAGAGGATCATATCCTTTTCCCTCAACAATTAGAGGCCGCAACTGATTGAATACATGTGATCTCACATTGGAGAAAAATCCTCTGCCTGTTCCTCCACTGACTGTTAGTCAGTTGGGAATATACATCAGATTTCTATTAAAATACATCTGGAATGATAAACTATATATTTATCTGCATAACCACAGAGTGATGCAAGTTAGGTGGATGATGCTACTTATAAAACCAACCACAGGATGGGAAGTGAAATGCTGGGAATTGCTGTAAAGGAATTCTTACAAGGGGTAATAATTTTCCCTCTGCCTCACCACCTCCTCTAACAGCACGCCTGTTGTTACCAATCAGCTTGATAGCATCCTGTGCTGATAGCGAGCTGCTAACAAGGCTGGGCTGCTCTGCTGCAGAGTTGGAGAAAGGGAAGGTTTGGGAATGTATGGGTTCTGATTTGGAAAGCAGCAGCATCATCTCCTAAGCCACAAACATTTTGCTCACGTGGAAGTAAGAAGACTGGGAAACTTACAGAAGAGTTGGGAAGAACATCAAGCTCTTAACTGCAGCTTCCACGTGATGTAGGGTCACCTCAGAAGGACTGAGGACAGCATCAAGCTGTCCTAACCCAAACTGTAAATGTCTGCACTTGTAATTACCAAACAAAAGAATTAATATTGATATCTGGCATTGTCTTGTGTTTTTCTCCTGATCAGGGATACATGTTCTGTTTCTAAGAGCAGGTAAATAAATAAATTCAGTAAAAAAACAAATTACAGTTTGTGAACTCAGCTCAGTGGCACGAACTCACATTGACACATTCATACAATTTATACGTTGCTATGGCTGGGCTAAATAATACCAGGTAGGTAACAGTGCCAAATTAACTCTGGTGTGCACACAAAGCAGCCCGTGGCTGTGGCAGAATGTGAGCACGTGCCAGCATGAACCAGAGCTGGATCTTCACCACAGTCAGCACTGCAATGGGATTCCCAGGGAAAGGGAACCCTTCAGAACTCTCCAGAAGTCTTTGAAAAGCAGATCTGTAAAACCTGGCAACAGAAACTGCCACAGAACCTGGTGCACAGCCCCTGAGCCTCTCCCAGCCGCACTGGGGGTCAGCTCCCCGCAGTACCATGGCTGCCTGCACCAGGCCCTGGCCACTCACCAGCCCCACAGGAGCAGTATCTCCCAGCAGAAAGCCACTGCAGCTGCTTCCGAGCCTTCCCTGCTTTCCTCTTGCCTCTCCTCCCATCAGCTCCCCTGGCTGAGCTGGAGGATATGGCCAAAAGAAGAGAAGCACAGCCAAGGCTCTGCTATGCCCCAGCAGCTCCGCACTGCTGCGATGGGGTCATGACAGCCAGGATGATTTAGAGCAGCCTTCAGGCTGTTCTAAGTTACTGTGACTGACTCACTGCTGCTCCAGGACTGTGGGAACATAAAGCTACCTTAAAGCCATTTGCAGACATCTCTGCTTCTGAGCTGAGCTATTTCATCTCTGCAATCGAAAAAAAAAAAAAAAAAAAGAGATCACAGCCTGCTTGCAAGTCCTACAGTTGAAGCAATGGGATGGCTTTGCCTTTCTTCTGCTTTCATTTTTCTGTCTGTTTGGGTTTTGCAGGTAGCTCTGTGAGTGCTCACATACCTGAGTCCAGCAGACATGGTGAGCCGTGCCAGTCTGTCCCGCACTGACCAGCCTTACACAGCCGAGGCTGTAGGGCTCTCAGAAGCCATGGTGCATGGGAATTTGCTGATCTCAAACAAGACACAGCATTCTCCTGCTCTGCACGTGCCCTGCCCATCAAGAACAGTTTTATAATTTAGCACCTTAATTTTAAAAAATTCAGCTGGTAGTGACAGGATAAACTGCTTCATTTCACCACTTAGAAGCTCGCTTAGATTTTCACTCCAGAGAGACTTTGGTCTACTGCATTAATAATCTATTTTGTTAGTGCACAGAAAATACCAAACTATATTTATTCCCCTAATCTCTGTGGTATCCATGCACTTACTGTATACCTTCTGTTTTGTCTTTATTTTTAGATTCACCTTTAACGTATTGCTCCTGATTGTATTTTTTCACACCCTCTTTGTCCTTTTTTTTTTCCTGCTGTAATATCTTTATTAAATCCAATCTTTTTAGAAAAAATGTACTTCCATTTTTTAATGTTATTGCTTCTTCTCTACCACTATCTGGGTTTTACATCTCATTAAGCAGACAGCTTTAATTTTACTTTTCTCTGGCTGCTCCTTTGATTAGACTGCTTCTTGTCTTGACCCTTTCATTTTATTTTCTCTTCTGTAATTTGCTTTTACTCTGCCTAACCAATGTGCATCTCTTTTCAAGTGTGCTTCTATTCCATGCTACTCTCCTTCTGACTTCGTTGCTCAGTGCTGTCAGAGTTCTTCCCCTACCCCTACGAATGACAGTGACAGCATATGAGTGGTAGCTGGCAGATTCAGGCACAAGAAATATCTGTCTGAAAAGATTTTATTTGGTTTTATTTTTATTTTGACCGTAAAATCAGACCTCTCAAATCCTAGAGCACCAGGGGGCATTGTTTCATTTAGAAAATAAAAATTGTCGTGATAGCTATTAACTCCACAACAAGTCCATTGCAATACCAATCAGATCCAAAGGGGAAAAAAATCAAAATGGAGATATTATGTCAATTGCAACAACCAAGGCGGGTTACGGGTCAAATGTTTTAGTGCTTAAAGATGGGTATTATTCTGGGAAGCTGCTCCATGGTAAATCAGAAGTGTTGCACCTCTGACCTCCATTCCTGTATTCCTCAGTGTTCAACTATAGCATCAAAAAGGACATCAGAGACCAGAGGGTACACTGACAGCTCCCAACCAGAAACCCAAACTGAGATAACAGTGGAAAATACTGACTGGAGTACCCAGAAGGAACAGGCAATGACGGCCAAGGGAGATTACACAAAAACAAAAAAGCAACCTGAACTGCTTTTAAAATTAATGGAAATGTAGAGCAGTAGGAAAAAGTAGAGTGTTGGCCAGGATCAAGCCCAGTGGCTGCATTTTGGTGACATCATCAATGCATTTCATAACCAAGTGCATGGTAATAACAATTATAAGTGCAACTTCACAGCTGGCTACACTTGGAATAGCAACAGGCAACTCTATTAACACTAGTGAAACAATACTGTTTGCCAAAGAAAAAGAGAAAAACAAGGCAGCAAAACTGCCTACAATTATGAGGGAAATCATCTATGTAACAACTTAACTAATGCCCAGAAGCTGAATGACTCACAGCATTAAGAAAATTGGAAAGGGTGCTCAGTAGTATTATATAATTCAGGACACGTACATTAGAATATTGCAGTCTTAACATACCAGCAACAAATTTAAGCACTGTGCTTAAATGTGTAGTTCCAAACCCTGCAGAACATAAGCGAATGTGTAATTCAAACTACTTTGTACAATTAAGCTTGTAGCTTTGACAGATTGTGGACCTAAATGTTCAAAGGTGGATTTTTTTTTTAATTCTTGCTTGCAGTTATGGGTTATTTATTTTAATTTAATTTGGTGTTTAGGTAGCTTGAAGAGCTTTTGCTCAACAACTTGGGTTCTAAGTGTGTTTATAAGGAGGATGAAGCCAAATCTAGGTGCCTTTGAAACATTTGCTACAGCTGATGAACTCCTAATGAGACTGACACTGATCAATGTGTGAAACATTAATTCCTCTTCAATGACAAGCATAGTTCAAACCATAATGACCCAAGCTCAAGGCCAGGCCACGAACAGACCACACAAACAAATTAAGGGCAAGCCTCATGTCATATACCTATAAGTCTGGAATGGTTTCCATACATGTGTGAAAAAATGAACTTTCTTCGGCTTTTGCTGCTTCCAACTATAACTAGGGGAATCACAGGTTCCCCTGACCCACTGAAGCCCACGGGAGCTCCTGTCAGACCAGCAGACCCAGATTTCCCTTAGGGAGAAGGCAGAGCCATGGAGGTGTCAGTGCTGCCCCATTGCGAAGTCAGTTGGAAGGTCATACCAAACAGATACCAAATTCAAAACCCATTACAGTAAAACTCTTGAAGAGAAACTATTCCTTAACCCCTCCACTTCTTCATGTTGCCTTCAGTTTCTGAGCCTCGGTCACTGCAACCCAACAACAGAGCACTTTTTAGAACAGCACATTCTTCCTTTGGATGGCACATTGACTTTTCACAGGAACGCAAATCATACAGCAGATGCTTCATGGTTTGTTATAACTACTTAATTCTTGAGAAACACATGTAGATATATATTTATACATACAAATAAATCAGCAAGCAACAAATAAAAAACAAAATCTTCCTACTACCTCTCCATATTTTTTGCAAATGCTTTCCTACTGCTTGCAATAAATATATTGTTTCTTCATTTTTCCTAAATAAAGCTCATATTAATTGACATATATTGTTTCTAATGAACAATAAAAAAAGCACATATGTTCCCATTACACATAAAATCATACACATTATTATACACACCTATGCAGAGCTAGTACAACACCAGCAGTTTGCCTTACTGTGCTGTATTTTCACTTGCTGATGTATTATCATTTCACTATTACAATTGATAGGATTTTAAATACTTATTTTCTTGTTATATTATTAGCAACCTGTTGAAATCTAATTGAATACCAGGCAAGTAATTTAATCTTGAGCTTCTACTGCTATCTGTAATATTAGCAAAATACTGTATGTAAATTATATCCATATACCCAATTGGTTAAGAATTTACAGTTCTTCAAGAAAGGGATCACCACAACAGCTTGGAGTAATTCTGTGTATTAATTTCCATTCTATTATCAACTATCACTTTTATTTATTTTCCTGTAAAATTGCATTTTATACGTTATTTATTTTTTATTGCTTCCTCCTTTATTATTTGTTTTGGAAATTAGGCTAAAATTAAAATATATTGTTTATAATCAAAGAAAATTTGTGTTCAATGAATGCTTACTTTTTGAGTAAATATTTTTAAAAAAGGGCTGGATACAGTGTCATTAACCCACCATCCTTATGAAAATTCACCTAGGGAATTTGGAAGGACTATCACAATGCAAAGCCTATAAATACAGTTTAGAGTAAGTCTTATAATATCTCTAGCTGAAACATCCTTTTATGATATATAGAGACATATCTTCTATTAATATCTATAGATTAATACAGAGCCGCATCTTCAAGAATTACTCTGAAATCTCAAGCTAAGCAACTCTGTAGAGCTGCAGCTATATTACATCTGTCAGTTCCTAGACTGTCATGATGAAGAGAATGTTATTATTAATTTCAGTGTAATGTGTGGATAATACTGTCCGTAGGCACAGGTTTTCTACCAAGGAGGTTAGATTATTACTATATCCACATAATTAATTGCATTATCAATTTGCTTACTTTTTAAACATTTGCCTTTGGTGAGAGAAGATTGTTGCATTGTCTCTAAAAATGTCTTTACAACTAATTATCTTTTGGCACAGAAAGTAGGAAATGGCTATTAAACATATAGGACTTTCTCATATTTCATTTTTAATTACAGGTGACACAAATGGTTACGAGACCAGTTGTTTATGTAAGGAATGTGGCAAAATATTTCCAGCCTCTGTATTATGCCATTTTACACAATGTTCAGTCCTGCTACTTGTTTGCATAAAATATTCCAGACTGCTTGGAAATGTTTAGCCTTTAACATCATTTGCTGAGATTTTCACAGAAAATGAACTTCAGTCATCAGATCGGATCTGCCTTGCAGCCAGTGAGTCAGGGACTTCTTCAGAGGAGGTGTTCCCTCCCAGACAATATGCAGCAATGAGAGCATCTTGTTTTAAAGAGATCACTGACATATTAAAGGCCTGTGTTCTTGATTAATTAGAAGCCCTTTATGACTCAAAACTTGAGCTGATAATTTCACAATAAAACATCCATTTCACAGCTGCTCAATGATGGTATGATTCCCATCCTCACCGACCAGTTTGGTATAGTAAGTGGATAGAGGTATGCTCAGCTGTGATGTGCCCCAAACATTCACAGTGTGTTCTGTCCATGGCAGTGGGGTTGGTACTAGATGATCTTTAAAGTTCCTTCCAACTCAAGACATTTTATGATTTTAGGATATGTTTCTGTGATTCAGTGCTCAGCTATAGTGGGTCCTGTCTCTATCATGCAAAAACATAGCAGACACCTTCCCAATGACCCATGATGAGAAGAGCTGTCTGAGATAAGTTCCTGGAG
>VXAB01011094.1:44724-54991 GCA_013399175.1 Odontophorus gujanensis
CTGGAGAGGAAAAAAAAGAAAGGATGGTGAGAGAGACAGAACAGGGTCAAGAGCAAAACCATGAAGAACATCAAGCTGAAAAAAGAAAGAATAGATCTGGAAGTCATTCAAAGATCTAGCAAGGAAAGAAAAATGCCAAATTCCAAGGAACAAGAAGGCAATGTCTGAATAACTTGGTCCAGCTCCTACAGGTTTTGAAGTGCTGACCTTTCTACTGTAAGAACTAGAGGGGATTAAATGCACCCAAGAGGGTGTCTGTGGAACAAGAACTATGGAAACTATAAGTTTGACACATAAATCAAACAAGTAGAGAAATCTATGGATGGAAGTTTAAAATTACAAAAATAATGCCTGTAGGCTGGAAAATCACTGAGTTGCAGTTTCAAAGAAACTTAGGGGAAGCAGAAGAAAGCACTTCTGTGTTTTGCTTCTGCCATGTCACTTCATGGTATGTACTCACTTCTAGCTACTGAAGTTGACAAGAAACCAAACCAGAGAGTTGTTAGTCTCATCTGACCACTCTTGGAATCTTATCTTTGAATGTAGCAGGGTCTGTTGTGATAGAACAAGAGGAAATAGTTTCAAAATAGAAGAGGAGAGATTTAGACTGTACAGAAGGAAGAAGCTTTTTACAATAAAAGTATTGAGGCACTGGAACAGGCTGCCCAGAGAGGTGACAGATGCCCCATCCCTGGAGACATTCAAGGTCAGGCTGGATGGGGCTCTGAGCAACCTGATCTAGCTGTAGTTGTCCATGATCATTGCAGGGGAGTTGGACCAGATGATAGATATGGGTCCCTTCCAACTGTAAGGATCTATGATTCCACAAAATGACAAACATAAAAAAAAAAAGAAAAAGGTCCTTGTGAAAGAAAAATAGTAGATAAAAAAGCTCAAAGCAATAAATGATTGAAAAAATTTTAAAAAAAGAAGTCTTATCTCAGGGCCATAGTGTTGAAAATTGTCCTGCTTCACGTTGTTCACTGTACTGCTCACAAAGTTACTTATTACTTAAATCATTGCTTCCTAGCTCTTTTTTTTTTATCCATTTAAGTTTTAATTGAAGTTTTAGCCACACTTAAGCTACACTTCATGGAATAAGATTTACCTTGTTCTTTTATTTCATAGAATCATGAGGTCATAGAATCATGAGGTTGGAAAAGATCTTTAAGATCAACTAATCCAGCTGATCTCCTGACACCCACACTGCCCACTAAACCATGTTCATTAGTACCACATTTACACACTTCTTGAGCACTTCCAGAGATGGTGACTTCCTGGGCAGCCCATACCAGTGCCTCATTGCTCTTTCAAAGAAAAAAATTTTCCGAGAACGTCCCCTGGAACAACTTGAGGCCATTTGCTCTAGTCCTATCAGTAGTTACCAATGTGAAGAAACCAACTCCCAGCTTGCCACAACCTTCTTTCAGGTAGTTGTAAAGAGCTATAAGGTCTCCCCAGAGCCTCTTCTCCAGACTAAACAATCCCAGTTCCCTCAGCCACTTCTCATAAGACTTGTGCTGGGCCTGATTGCCCAGTTGTCCTGCACATGCCATGTGATCTCACTAGCAATGAGGTCAGGCTGATAGGTCTGTTGTTTCTTGGATCCTCCTTATGACCCTTCTTGTAAATGGGAGTCACACTGGCAAGCCTTCAGTCTTCTGGGACAATTCTGGTTGTCTAGGAATGCTGACAGGTGGTAGAAATTGGTTTGGTAACCACCTCCACCAGCTCCCTCAGCACCCTCAGGTGTATCCCATCTGGTCCATGGACTAGTGACAGTCTAGGATAGATTATGTCTCTAACTGTCCCCATCTGAATCATGGAGGGGTTTATTCTGCACTCCATCCCAGACTTTCAGGTCAGGGGTACAGTACTCCAAGGATAACTGGTCTGACTATTAAAGACAGATGTAAAGAAGGCATTGAGAATCTCGTCCTTTTCCTTAACCTCTCTGGTCACATTCTTCACCACATCTAGTAAAGGATGGAGTTGTCCTTGACTCTCCACTTACTGTTAACATATTTGTAAAAAAAAATTGTTGTCTTTAATGCAGTGGCCAAGTTGAGTTCATGCTTGGCTTTTGCCTTTCTGATTTTCTCCCTGTATATCCTAACTTCTTTGTACTCTCTGTGAGTTGCACGGGAGTTTATCTTCCTTCTTCCACAGGAGGTAGACTCTCTTTTTCTCATGAGATTCAGCAAAACTTTTCTGCTCATTCACATTAGTCTTCTTCCCTCTGGCTCATCTTATAGCACAGGGGGACAGCCTGATCCTACAACTTCAAGATTTCCTTCTTGAGGAGTATCCATCCTTCCTGGATCCCTTTACTCTTCATCAGGATAGACTTCCAAGGGATTCTCCCTACCAGTGTCCTGAATAATTCAAAGTCTGTCCTCTGGAAGTCCAAGGCAGAAGTTGTGCTGACCTATCTCCTGACTTTGCCAATAGAAAACTCTACCGTTTCATGTCAGTTTCTGGGTGAACATTTACTTGTTTATCTAAAGCTTAAAATCAAGCAACTTGTGCGTTATAAAAGGATCTAGATTATATTAGATCTAGCTAATATTATCTTTAATTACAATTAACTCTAACAGTCAGCATTCCTGCTACTCAGATCTGCATCACCTCAAAGAAGGATTTCTACAAGCCACCCAAGAGGGTACAGCAGATTTTCTGATGTGCAAACCTGCTTTGCTTTTCTCAAAAAGCAACTATATCTTTCTGATGCTAGCACTAGCAACAGGATTAAACCTAATTCTTACAGGTGATACCAGCTGCAGTTGTTCTACAAGAATATGGATAAACCTCTGCTCAGCAATTTTGTTTCCTTATGCAATCACCTTCACCTAAGATGCTTCCCAAGTCAAGCATTAACTTGGAGAGGGATATGACTTATTCTCACCAATTTTGCCCTTGTGGTGTAATGACGTTTTCTTAGCTAGAAGAAAAGTACAGAAAAATACTGCTACAAAGGAAAGGAGAACAGAAGACAGAGGGTTAAGCAGTGTACATTTAAAGCAGCAAGGTGCAGGAAAGAAGAACTGATTGTATTTCCAAGAGGACTTGAAAGACCATTCAGACAGAGAAATTGCAAAGAAAACATCGTAACACCAAGGAGTTGTAGTGTGTAATCAATCCATTTTCACAACACGTTGTTCTAACAAAAAGAAAAACTCTGGGCAGAATTACTCTCCAGTTAACTATCACAAACAGGTTTGTACACTATTAAATGTGCTAACTGGAATTTAAATTCAAAGCCTACATCTCTTTCACAGTTACTATGGAAGCGCCTACCCTCTGTATATTTCAGATTTACAGGTCTCTCAAAGCTACTGGAAATAGTTCAGTAAAGACTCTGCTCCTCTTTCTTCATTCTGACCACATTATAGCTGGGCTGTTTTGGTGGGGACCAGGGAAGGAGGTTGCCTTGTCTCACTTTCTTCATTTCTCTGTATCAGGTACAAATCACTCTTCTCTAATGCTAAGACACTTCATGGCTTAGCTTTGGTCTTGGGAAAGACAGTTTCCAGCTAAAGCTCCATTTTGTTACCAGTGCTCCCTCTCAAGGCCATTGTATCCATTTCCCATTACACTACCAGCAGTTGGGATCTCATTTACCCAGTACCAAGGATGATGGCACCTGGGAAAACAGTACGGGCTTATCCCTTTTACTTGGGCTGTTAGATATAAACATTCCCATGTCTTTTTACATTGCTACAGAACACCCAACTAAGATTTGTCTCCTCCTGGCTTTCACATGTGGCTGTTTCCTCATTCTCAGGCAATGACAGCCAAAAGTTTCAGCTATCTACTGACTATTGATAGCCAAGGTGAAATGGATTCATGGCTCATTTCTAGATGGTCATATAACTATAAAACGACAATTAAAGAACTGAGGTGACCATCCATGGCAGATGTACAGTTCTTTATCTGCACATCTTATTAACTTCTCAAACAGACATCTCTCTGCTGAAGTTCAAGATGCCTGAATGACTGATAACATGCTGTACATGCTACTCTACGGAGTAGCAAAGGATGATTGGATTGTTTGCAGCATTTTCCATAAACTCTGGAAGTGTATGAACAAAAATTAATTAATTCCGCATGCACATTCCTTTTTGTACTAATACTACAGGCTGTGTCTATCTCTGTGTTATCCTTAACTTGTTTGAGGATAACCCTTGCTGAGGGTAAAATCATAATACAGCGAAAGATGACATGTCTCCTGAGATCTTTTCCACCATGATACAGCCTAGACTTCAGGAACTTTAATGAAAATATTCAATCACTTTAACACCATCAAGGACTACCAAATGGTTCCTGGAAACAGAAGACCACAGTGCAGACTGCCTACCTATTCTTGTCTAGAACAAATCAAAAAGTTTTGAAACAAACTGTTTCAAACTGTTTTGAAAGAGCAGAAACGAAAGTTAACTGTCAGTTACAGAAGGAAGGCAGGGAAATAATTATCTTACTTGCATTTCTTCTGTGATTACTTTTAAGAGAAATACCTAGAGATGCAGAAATAGCAGTTAATCTTTATGAAATAAGCAACTCTTCACAGGACTACATAGGATAGACATGCACCAGAGAGAGTTAGATAACATGTTACTCAAAATAGACAAGAGCTAAATATGCAGGCTCTGCTCACTTTCCAAACTTTTTTTAAATGCTGACCAAGCTCAGCCGGGCAAGACCTGCTTAGTGTAGTCATTTTCACATTCCCACTGAACATATCAGCTCTGACAATATATATATATTTTAATCTCAACAGCAGGGCGTACTACATAATTCCCTCTAACACAGTCAAGGAAAAAAATATTTAAACTTCAGGAACAAAAAGTGCAGATCCAGTACTACATTGAATTGAATTTTACGATGGTCCAATGTCCCTGATATTTTTATCTTAACACATCAAGGGTGATAGAAGCTTCTTTTTGCTGTCAAAGTGATCAAAGAGAGGTTGAGAAAGAATCTATAAACAGATGCTGCCCAGTGACAAACCTTAAAGAACAAGACTGTGGGGCCAGATGTTTGAGTGACCTTCGGACTACAGAACATGTTGGCATGGTGTTGATTTAGATAGCTGTTGGCAGGGGCTTTCAATCCAGCAGCTGAAAAAAAAATCTAAATTATGGAAATATTTTTTCTCATCTTTTCTCTAACTAAAAAAACTGAAACTACTGGTCAGTGAGGCTGATGGCTGTCAAAGAAGTTGAATTCACCACACAACCCTGCCAGTAGGTATCACATCAAAAAGGAGTTAGCTGAATGAACAAGAACATCTTCAGGCTGTGCCATTTTGCATCCCCCTCAACTTTCAACAGCTGTTTCTTGAGTGAATACAGATGCAAAATAATTATATGAAATGTTTTACATTTTCAATATTCTACCTAATGTAAATATGGAATCTACAGGTACCTATTGGTGATATAACATAAACCACTATCAGGAAAGGAACAGAGAAGTGGAACAGGAAAAAGAATGATAATCAATAATGCTGACTTTCCTAAATTATATTCTTCATACACTCTTTTTGTAGAACTGTATGTCATTAAAAAAAAAAAAAGTAATTGATCAGGTGCATATTGTTTATGTCAAACTCCAGAAAACTGTGGAAATTATTACTACATGAAACATTAGCTATGCTGCACTTTTCTGGATACCAGACTCATCAAGTCCTTTCATTTTTTATCACAGTGTGTATTAGGAAATATAAAAACAAACAAAAATTGTTGTCAAGCCAAAATTCCAGCAGATACTCAGGTATGAACCCCTACACATTACTGGAACAAATGAAGAAAGCAGAAAAAAGTCTCGCTTTGTAACATTAAATGTGATTGAAGACTGTACAGCTCTTCTTACGCTTTTAGACGTTTTGTCACTTTACCTGGAGAAATATACACTGCTTATTCTGAATTGCTGCTGATGTCCAGCACTTGTCAAAACCGCTATCTGTCAAGCACTTCACAAAGTGTTGCAAAATGACAGATCAGGATGTCTGAATAGATGGAGCCCCAGGAAAAACAGAACAGATAGAAAATTCATGACTCTAAACTACATCAAAGCGACTTCTGTCAACATCATGTCAAAAGAAGGAAAAAAAGAACTGTTCATTTTAGAGAGTTTTTTTCATTATATAAACACTTTTTTTGCGTATGAGCTAAGTGTAAGGAAAAATTAACTTGGTGTACAGTATGATCATTCAAATGTGCCAAAAATACTCTTTAAATAATCCAGGAATAAGGAAAGTTCTAACAGTAGATACTGTCTGGCAGTTAAAACCAATGACATCCAAAAGAAATGCACGAAGATTCTATCAGCTTAAAATAGGACAAACCATCTGGCTCCAAAGAAATAAAAGTACTCCTTTCTGCATGTTTGTTGGGTTTGCAGAATCCTACAACTGGATTAATTTTGTATTTCCTCTCCAATCGGTTTTGATCATCTCTGCTTAGTCTGTCAGTTTTACAATACTAATTCAATGGTATATTCCAGGCAGCAGATTTAGTAATATCAAGGCATTACTTTAATTTAAAAAAAGAAAAAGAATCACCATCAATATCCCTGGACCTACCATCACAGATAAATCTTTTAAATAGTTCTTTCAAAGGAGACAGAAAATAAGTGGGTTATGACTCATGACTGTACTCATTCAAATTATACATGATCAAATTTCAAGCAAGGATCACATATTCCAAAAGCTATGACTAGCACAGATCCAGAAATGCTGGCTGTCTCAAACACTGCAGGCAACTGCCTTCAGTACTGAATTCAAAGAAGTTTCCTAACACTGCATAGATCTCTAGAAATAAACAGGCTACACTGCCACGTGAATGGTTTAGGTGGCTTGTATACCACTGGGAAACATGAAATACATACAAACTTGGAGAAGGGAAAGCAGTGCTCCATGCTCAGTCGAGTAAGCATTAGCAAAATATAGCAATCATATTGAGTTTGGAATTCCAGATTTTCCGCATTTACTGTCTCCTGTGTCATCTCTGCTTGCTGGTATTTGGTTCCTGCCACTCTTCCACCCACTTTTTGAAAGGACCTATAAAGCTGCTGCTGCTGCTGCTGCGGGCTGCAGGATACTGACAGCAGTGACTGCTGATCCAGAAACCAGCCCTTGCTCAACAATGCAAATATGCTCTGATTTTCCTCAGAAAAAGTGCCTGTTAGCTGTTGGCCAGAAAAGTTTTGCTAGCTTTAAAACCCTTGCAAGACAGGAATTAGTCTGAAAAAGAATAACGCCTTCTGGTCTGGAGATTAGAAACATGCTTCAGGATGTCCTGTTGAATGAGCAGACATGGTTGGGAATTGCAATCTATTAATGCTGGAGTACAGTGGAAGGCATGCCTGCTCCTTATTTCAGGCAGAACTCAATATATCTTGCTTCCTACTTACAAAAAGATGTTTATTACCTGTAACTGTACAGAGGTGTGTGCTTCACAGCAGCCGTGATTGGTAATAAGCCTCCTTTTCTCATTTACATTGATAGCAAGCATTAGTGAAGATATATGCATTTCATTTCATGGTTCAGAAAGAACAAAGTATATGTATATGTGATAGCAGTGGGTGGTTAATGAAATGGTCTGACAAACATAAGCTAATACATAATCATACCAGAATGTGGACTGGAACACCTGTTCCTGCTTCACAGGCTTACAGTTCTTAAAGAAAAGTTACTATGTGCAAGAACTGAAATCACTACTATTTAGACATCAATATGCTCCAAGGAAATTTTAGTCATTTTTTGCATACACTAAAGGAGGGGGGGGGTTAATGATATCAAATCTCTTTTGCTCGTGTCCTAAGAGTAATGAAAACTTCACACATGCATGAAGCTCCAGTAATTATTTTAAACTGCCTTCTGTTGTCCCCCTGAGGAACACGGTGGTATTTGTTTGATGCAGTTTAATTAGTGTCAGGGTAATTAATGCTATGCTATCTACATGAGATCAAAACCCTTTCTTTGTAACACTCTGGTAACTAAGAACTAAGAAAAGGAAGTGGCATGAAAACGTGGAAGCTTGGCAGGCTAGGTTCAGAAACAAACCAAATTGCTCAAATCTGCATTTATGCATCAGAAATATTAAATGCATCCAGCAAAGTCAGCACCTTCAAGTGTGAGATTGGGATCATAATGCATTAGAACTGCATGGTAAGATGGGAGACTCACTGCCTCCCATGTAAGTGAAATTNCAAACACTGCAGGCAACTGCCTTCAGTACTGAATTCAAAGAAGTTTCCTAACACTGCATAGATCTCTAGAAATAAACAGGCTACACTGCCACGTGAATGGTTTAGGTGGCTTGTATACCACTGGGAAACATGAAATACATACAAACTTGGAGAAGGGAAAGCAGTGCTCCATGCTCAGTCGAGTAAGCATTAGCAAAATATAGCAATCATATTGAGTTTGGAATTCCAGATTTTCCGCATTTACTGTCTCCTGTGTCATCTCTGCTTGCTGGTATTTGGTTCCTGCCACTCTTCCACCCACTTTTTGAAAGGACCTATAAAGCTGCTGCTGCTGCTGCTGCGGGCTGCAGGATACTGACAGCAGTGACTGCTGATCCAGAAACCAGCCCTTGCTCAACAATGCAAATATGCTCTGATTTTCCTCAGAAAAAGTGCCTGTTAGCTGTTGGCCAGAAAAGTTTTGCTAGCTTTAAAACCCTTGCAAGACAGGAATTAGTCTGAAAAAGAATAACGCCTTCTGGTCTGGAGATTAGAAACATGCTTCAGGATGTCCTGTTGAATGAGCAGACATGGTTGGGAATTGCAATCTATTAATGCTGGAGTACAGTGGAAGGCATGCCTGCTCCTTATTTCAGGCAGAACTCAATATATCTTGCTTCCTACTTACAAAAAGATGTTTATTACCTGTAACTGTACAGAGGTGTGTGCTTCACAGCAGCCGTGATTGGTAATAAGCCTCCTTTTCTCATTTACATTGATAGCAAGCATTAGTGAAGATATATGCATTTCATTTCATGGTTCAGAAAGAACAAAGTATATGTATATGTGATAGCAGTGGGTGGTTAATGAAATGGTCTGACAAACATAAGCTAATACATAATCATACCAGAATGTGGACTGGAACACCTGTTCCTGCTTCACAGGCTTACAGTTCTTAAAGAAAAGTTACTATGTGCAAGAACTGAAATCACTACTATTTAGACATCAATATGCTCCAAGGAAATTTTAGTCATTTTTTGCATACACTAAAGGAGGGGGGGGGTTAATGATATCAAATCTCTTTTGCTCGTGTCCTAAGAGTAATGAAAACTTCACACATGCATGAAGCTCCAGTAATTATTTTAAACTGCCTTCTGTTGTCCCCCTGAGGAACACGGTGGTATTTGTTTGATGCAGTTTAATTAGTGTCAGGGTAATTAATGCTATGCTATCTACATGAGATCAAAACCCTTTCTTTGTAACACTCTGGTAACTAAGAACTAAGAAAAGGAAGTGGCATGAAAACGTGGAAGCTTGGCAGGCTAGGTTCAGAAACAAACCAAATTGCTCAAATCTGCATTTATGCATCAGAAATATTAAATGCATCCAGCAAAGTCAGCACCTTCAAGTGTGAGATTGGGATCATAATGCATTAGAACTGCATGGTAAGATGGGAGACTCACTGCCTCCCATGTAAGTGAAATTCTTTTTCTATGGATGTAATCAAATTAAGTGAGACATTCATGGACACCATGCACCTTGTAAGGAGTTTAAATCCTTTAATAATGAAATTATATACTTTTGCACAACCAGATCACCACAGTTATTTATAAGCAGCATGTGGTGCTACCATGTGCTGATATATTTTTCTAAATAAAAGCATCATTTGAGTTTAATGAATGAATGTGATTCTGCTTTAGTGTCTGAATAAAATTTGCATTTAATTGAATGTTCAGTCTCCACTTCAAAATAGTGCCCTCTACTAACAGGACCAAGGAGATATTGGAGTACAGAAGTTACAAATATGCACAAGAATTCTGGATGCACACGCCGCATGCAATACATAAATCCTTTCTAACTGTTTCTTTGGTAATAAGTAACTGCGGTATAAATCTCACAACACACAAACTCAGACTGATTACAGGCTTAAGGAAATAGCTACAGTTATCTTGACTGGATAAATTATTATATCCTAGAGGTTATTCCGTGTTTTATTTTTTTCTAATAAAGCTTCCTAATGAAGGAAGAGAGGAAGGAAGGGAAGAAGGGAGGAAGGGAGGGAGAAAGAGAGGAAGGGAGG
>VXAB01011094.1:55041-93103 GCA_013399175.1 Odontophorus gujanensis
GGGAGGGAGGGAGGGAGGGAAGAAAAGAGAAGGAAAAGAGAAGGAAAAGAAAGAAAGAAGAGGAAAAAAAGGAGAAAGAAAAGAAAGAAGGAAAGAAAATAAAAAGCTTGAACTTTTTTTTTTTTTTGTTATCAGTGAAATTACAGGCTTGCAGTTACATTTTTGACACCATTAATGTGAAGAACAGAAAAATGTTTAGAGCCACATACATAGGGGAAACATTTTATGCAATACTACAGAATTTCTGTGAGGTTTCTTGCAGAAAAAGAAACACTGATTTAAAGGCAAACAAGGTAGCAGAATTAACCTTGTTTCAAATCTAAGGGACCAAGCAGTTAAGAGCCCTGCTCAGGAACAGCAAATACTCTGCCAAAAAGCACAAGTGGCAGCTCTGCACACTGTGCTAATCGCACTGGTATCCATTGCCATTACATTAACATTTATCTTTACAACAGGAAATTTCACCAGTTTCTGCTGGTGGCAGTCCACAGTGCAAGGGGCTCTGCTAAGTGCTGCTTCCTGAGGTCACTCATGACCAAACACCTGCCGGGATCAGGTGACTAGCAAAATATGCTTTTTCATATCTGCAGTTCTGCTCCCTGCAACTTGGTTGTTTATCAATTAAAGTGATAAATACAAATGACTTTGATAACACAAGCAGCACATTATGCAGTAAAGTAAGCCCCAGAAAGCCCGCTGTAAGAACTGCACGCAAAGTTCAACAACTGTGAAAGAACTATTAAAAAGGACACACAAACAAGTGACCTTGACTGACAAGCGCACTTCATTCCAGCAATAAACAGCGGCAGTGCTGATAAGTGTTCATTGGCGCAGAGAGTAATTACCTATCTGTCAGCGTTGCTGGTGTGTGCGAAATAGTATAAATGAAACATACATAATGTACAGCAATAATATCGGGCATGCAGAACCTAATGTATTATCATCATTCTCAGGGCTCAGGTTTATGTGGCTGCCACCACTGAGTAAATGCCTTCTAGCCATGATAATTTCATTCTAATCTCTGTTCCATATTATAATTTTCATAGCTAAAAGATACTGAGGAGCAATACGTTTCAATCAAGGGCTAAATAGAACACAACCTGTAACCGGGTATTTTATACACCTATATATTTTTTTTCTTTCAAAAAAAATTTAGTCAATTTATGAATAGACTGAAATAAGCTGTAAATTTATGGATGACAAACTCTGTCTGTAGCAATGTCACAATGTCTGGAGACAGGCTTTACATATCTTGTAAAAGGGATGCCAGCTTTGTCTATCATATCTCACAAAAGAATTCAACCCTCTGGAAGAATAAAGGCTTCTATGTCCCTTTCTGGTATATTATCAAACAAGGTTAACTTTTAAATGAACAAAAGAAGGGTCCTACTGAGTTAAAAATAAAACAAGCTTGTAGACAATGTGTGTTCCTATTTTAAGTGCTGTTTAAAATCCTGTTTTATTGCATAACCTTCACAGCTAGACCACCGGTGCGGCAAAAAAAATCTGCATGCTTCTCCATTAATACACACTTTAAAATAAAGTCCTTGTATATTCTGAAATTATTTTGGAAATCTTTATGAGGGAGAACCACAGTGATTTGCAGGCATGCTCAGCCTCCCCTCCCCCCAGCACCATGAAAACGAGAGAATAGCGAATGCTGCTTTATCCAAGTACCACTGACTGTATTTTAGTATCAGGAAGAGTGAAGTAAAATGTGCGTTGGAGCCTTCATGATACCAGCAGTGGGTGTCATGTGGATGACAAACTGTTGCGCTGCTGGCACCCTCCCAGAAAACAGAACCGAGACGCAGACCTCACTCATCTGTGCTCAAGGAGGCTCCAAATGGGCCTCCAGCTGACTGAACGCAGAATGTGTGCGTGCTCCAGCTGGCTGTGTCCCGGCAGGCAAAATGGTGCCATTGGAGGCTCTTGGGTGAGGGCGGCTATGGGTGGCGGGCTGGGAGCAGCCCCTTGCTGGAGGAAGGAGAGGAAGGCGAGCAGTCGGAGGGCAACCTCAGCCGAGGCCAGCCCTCTCCATCCTGGTCCCCCATGGCAGTCCCCACCCGAGCAGGCTCCAGCCTTATTTTCAGAAACAACCACCAACCTTCTCTCACCTCTGCCATGTTGGGATTCATTACAATAACATCAATCATCAGATGAGCAATGCAGGTCCAGAAAGACAGACAGATTTCAAAGTGCAATGAACAGAGGTGGGAGGAACAGGCAAAATCCTCCATTTTAATTTCCAGCAGCAATCCCTCTTAAAATTTGCTTTCTTGACCTTCCACCTGGCAGAATCTGAATCCTGTGTGGGGTCCCCAACCCAAATCTGCACAGCTTCCTGCTTAGCACAATGCCAGGCCTCCATGGGCCTCCTCAGGAGAACAGATTTCACAAACCACCTCCTCGATAAACCCGGACTGTACTTCAAGTGGTACGGAAACCTGAAAGCTGGCATGTTTTGCCTGGCTGCAAGTTTCACTGGAGAAATTTCACATGGCTCTAAATATAACTCAACAGCAATATTTATTTTATTTAAATGTTTCAGAACATTGCATTTGACAGAAGACAACAGACTGGAAAATTGCTTATACAAAATGCAAGAGGTGGTCGCAGTATTTCCTGGCATGTGGCATTCCTCCGCACTTGGTTGACAGTCACATCACCTGCCAGGCATCACCGCAGCCTCCGTGTGCTTGTCCCCAACACTGGGTTGCTGTGTGACAGAGCCCAGCACGGGGCCATGCTGCCCTGTGTGCCAGCCCTGCTCTCTGCTTCCTGACATCGCTCCTTAGACGATGCTCTTTCAGACATTTGCAGGGAATCCAGTCTATCAGCAGACGTGGAACTATGTTTTGATGCTGAAAGTTGGGTTTTGATAATATTCTAATGGCTGAAAGTCAGAAGGATGAAACTTTCAGGCAGTTGGTCTAGGTGATCTTTGAAGGTCCCCTCCCAACTGAACTACTGCATTTTACACTGAAGTTTTGTACAAAGACGGACATAGCCAAAATATATAGCAAACTCAGACTATGAATGATATACTCGTGATTTGCCTTGTACAAATGTACAAAGGCAGATTTCATTTCAGGAAGCAAAACGTTACCAAATACTCTACACTTCTTCTGAGATTAAAAAGGGAACAGAAAAAGCACCAGAAAGGTTTCTGTGTCCACCATACTCAATTAGAAGTATGTCACCATTTCCTAATTTACAGCCAAAACGAGTTTTTTGAGGAACAAAGATTAGAAACAAAAGACTTCTTCCATTTGTTTTCAACAAAATGAAACTGGCTCTCGCAGGGCAGAATAATAATTGCAGCCTTTTTCCCTGAGAAACGAAGTGAAAATGAAAATGTTTTTTAGCCCAGCTCAGAGCACTGGTGTGAGCAAAGCAAACACAGAGCTACTATGTAGTTCTGACACCCATTTGAACTAGAATTGTACCTAGAACACAAAAAGCCTCTTTGAAATGCTTGCTGACATGCAGACGGTATAGAAAATTTAGTGTCTTGCTCCAGAGTAACACTTGCAGGTGCAATAAAAAGGAAATACAGCATGCTCCAAAACAGCAAGAGGCACATTCCCCATTAACAACTGCCTCAGCAGTCCTCCTCTTTGTAGCAGGCGTGTCAGTCCTGTGAACAGCAGAACAATTAAGAATGCAAAAACTACTGAGGCTCAGCATACCCTGCAGTACAGCCCCAGCCTTCAGTCCAGGCTGTGTCCCCAACTGTCCTCCATTCCTTCTTTGTTTCTTTTTAAATCATGCTAGATAGGGCATCGCTCAAACGTGATGTGCATACCCCCTGTAATAGCTGGTGCCTAAAAGGATAAAAGGCTTATTACGCTTTCAGCTAAAGTTGTTAATCCCCTAACAAGCTGAAACAGCATGTGCTGTAGTCTTAGAGGCCCAGGGTTCAATGAGTGATCATCGCATATGTAGGAAGTTGTTGCTACAATAGCAAGCAACATCGTTCTTTCTGGCTCTCAAATAATACAAAGGAAATAAACAACGTAATGGAATTACATTTTAAATCTCAGTTAAAGGTGTGTTGCTTTATCAAGCATAAAGTGAAGAAGTACCAGAATTAAAGCTGCCCCGCATCACTGTATTTTATTTCCTTTCTTTTTATATATTACGACCCGCTCACTGGTTACAGGTTTGCATGTGCTCTCCTCTTCCATGGCCTCAGTGCATCATAATGATCATTTTCAGGGAGCAAGTTAAGACTCTGCTGTAGGGGAGGCTCTTTTCAGCAAGACTCCTGCCTCTAAACTGCAAACGGGGTCAGAGATGTTCAATTAAGAGGTACAGAAATGGAAGTGTTACGAAACTGCAGAAAAACATCCACGTGATCAAGGGAGGTGAATGCTACCAAAACAAATCCTGTGCCTGGCGCTCAAGATTTTTTATTTCATGCGTGGCAGAGCCTTTAAACCAAATTCTTGACAGATGTCTTTACTATGTATCCCATTCTTCAGATGCAGAATTTATGGTACCTGGAGCAGAAACTGAAGCAGGACTGAAGCACTTGCAAATGTCATAGGGATGAAGTAGGAGCTGGGCAATGGAACAGTGTGGAGCAGTGGGGGCTGCATTCAGGAGGGGTCACACCACCATCTTTGTTCCACCAGTGCTTTGCCACCTGAAACTATTCCACTGTCTCCATTAGCAAAATAGGACTAACAGCAATCTTTTACCTCCCAGAGGAACTATGAGGATTAATTAAATTCATATTTAATGGTCTCCAGAATACTATACTGCTAAGTATATTAAAAAAAAATCCTAACTAACTCTGGGTTGGTTTCAGTTGCTAATGCCGTGAGGCACATTTCCAAGAAGTTCTTACACCATCCTCCCCCACTCTATCACAAACTAACTCAATACCTGAAGAATTAGATCTCCGACAGCAGTCAGGTGGCAATAAAAAGCTCACTGTTGCTTACTCAATCTCATCTAAACCTTCCAGGCTTGGGCTGAGGAGAGTCATGAGGTCCATGGGGGCTCCCAGAGCCTCAGCCCTGCCAACCCAGCCTGCCCTACATGTGACATGGAGACTCCACGCCTGAGCTGGCATTTTAGAGAAGGTAACTTGAAAGGCCAGGCAGGTAGAACTGAAGCCCTGTACCCCTCATGGGAAGGGATGCCAGGAATTAGGCTATCCTGGTTCTCTATATCCAGGACTGAACATTCAAACTGTTGTTTTGTAGAGGACTTTCTTTGGTTGGTTGGTTTTCATTGTTGTTTTTCTGGTAAAAAGATTCTTAGCTGTTTCCCTTTTTTCCCACCTACACGTGAATTTAAAAAAAAAAAAAAAAAAGAAAAGCAACAGAGGAGTCTGCTGTCCTTTGCTGTTTCTCATCCCAAATTCAGGCTCTACCCAGCACACGGCCAAAGAAGCAAATGTGACTCTCTGTTAAAGCACTGGGATACATTATTAGCTCCCCCCAGGCCTAATCAGCCAGAAGGATTCTACTGTTTTTACTTAATTATTAATAAACTCTCCAACTGTTTGTATGGTAGAAGCAAATAAAAGTCCAATTAAAATTTGGAATCCCTTGTAGTAGGTGCCTCCACACCTACCTCCAGTGTCCTTTCGTGTTTCTGTCAAACACAGAATTTCCCCTAGTATACATTTTCCTGTTGGAAACCACTGGCATCCTCCCTTCTAAACAGCCTTGTCAGAGAGTGGACTAAGGCAAATTACATTGAAGCCAAGAATATGCCTATTCTGGCTGTATACTTATTTAAAGTCAAGGACATTTTAAAGAGCAGCTCCGAGCTACTGTAGAGATGCCAGCCTATGATATTTTGTGAAGTATGTCTATGAAGTAAATAAAAATAATAATGAAAATCCCAACACATTAAATAATCTTTAATCAGAAACGTAACCCATTATACAATAACTCTGAAAACTGCTGTGTATTCTAGCTGTTATTCTGCAAATAAAATACAATCCACTATAATTAAAATGCTCTAACATGCATTATCTATCCCTAGAGATGAATTATTTAAGAAATTACAAATTGGTACTTTTTCACTACGTGCCTCATAGTGACACGCGAACACTTCTTTCTCCTGAAGTAAAGTGAATTACTCAAATGAACAAAAGTGGAACATTTGGGCTTTTATTAACAAATATCTGTTTCACTAGTTCTCTGGAAGGTTCATTTCATATCTAAAAAGGCTGTGTTATGCAGCTTGCAGAACAGTAAGGATTCCTGACTGACTAGTGAGAAGTTATTTTTCTTCCAGGAGAGAACGATTAATAAAATACTGCCTGAGCAATGAGAGATGATAATACATTTCTAAAATAAAATAAATGCATAAAATAATATTTATTTCATGCGGTTAGAGATACCTACTGAAAGTTGTATCTCATCTTGTCCAGGATATAGGTGTTCTGTCACCTGTACCATATACCAGATCGTAATCACAACAATGAAAAATACCAGAGCTTTTCTCCCAATTTTTATGTAACATTATTCAGATCTTTGTAACTTTCTGATAGAAGAAGACCGTATGCCACAACACAACATATACACAAAATGTCTGAGTTATGGAGTGTTACAGAAACATAAACACGGAGCTGTTTCACTTTTATGAATTTATGACTTGGTATCATTTGAATGTATGTTTTATGGTCTGATTTTTGAAAAAGGCCTCACATAATCACTCATTTCGCATCCACAGCTTAACAGTGTTAAATTCAAATCTGCACCCATAGTATGCGCAGAAGTAGGGTTATCTTACCAATATAGCTGGCTGCGCTTTCATAGCATATGTTGTACTGAACATCCAAATGACATAATGTCATGGTATAACCATGTCATAACCACAATGCTACATCCAAGTCTAGTTATTATACAAAAAGAAAAGATTCAGGGCTTAAGGTTTTTAAAAACAGACAATTCTCTTCTTCAGTATTTTTATTATATATAAAGAGTATGCATACTCACATATGTACATTAACTCTTCTTAGAAAAGTAAGGGAATAGAGCATTTCCATACTCCTATAAAAATGCCCACACACTGAAACGTCACAGTAATTTCAGCAGTTCTGTTTTGAAATATTTTAATTAAATTAAGAAAAAGCCCTAATAAAAGTTGCATCTGATGTTGAAAATGCATCAGTTTTGTAAACTTGCAGTGTAGTAATTTCAATGTTATGAACTGCAATGTAATGGAAAGCCTTTTCAAATGAAGAGAGGCACACATAAGAAAACATGGCCATGCCCTAGAAAGGATATAGTTTAAATCACTCAGTTTTTATCAGCTTGCAGCTTGGCATGAGTTTGAACCCAGTGGATGGAGGTGAAAGATCTCTGCACTAATTTACTGCACCACTGAAATGCTTCCTAATCCTTCCTGTGACACCAAATGAGTTTAAATCTGCCTGTATCCTTTTTCCATTGTATCCTAATATATTCAACAACAACTTCTATGAACATGCAGGATTTCTCCTCCTCTGTAAGCAGTGAACATGAATGGATGTCAACAACAGCAGCACCTCCCGTTCAGCACCTGACTGAATCCTCTGGACGTGAACACAGCACAGCAACCTGCACACCAGCAGTCTCACAGGTTAGAAGGAGGAGCTCATCGCCCTTCAAGTCTTTATATGGTTTGTGTTTAGCCCCTGTTTTCAAAGCCTTTGAGAAGCTTGCACGGCATTCACAGAATACAGCCTCCTCTCCTTTAAACATCAACCACTCGTGACAGCTCTGCCCCTTGGGAACTATGAATCCTGAAGGATGAATCTGGAGCTCTCACAACAGGGCTCTCTCAGTACCCAGCTTTCTCAAAAATAAGCTGCACATACAACCTGTGAGCATGCATGGAGTTGGGGGGAGGCAGGGGGCAAGGGGGGGAATAAAGCGGACTCTCCTGCTTTGGAGATGATTACTGGTATAATTTTACTTAATAGATGCAAAACAACTGCTGTTCTTCTATTATCTTAAAAGAGGCATATATTTTCTATTAAAATAAATACATACACAGTGAGTTATACATATATATATGTAATTAATACTATATATATAATACATACAATGAGTTTTAATACCGTAGTCTCAGACACTATCTGAAAATGTGGAAAAAACGGAATACTTCGCTTTATGTTTCTCCTGAAGCTGTTGGACAATTCCCGATGACAACCCACTTTGTGTTCAGTTCTAATAAGTCATTTTAGCAGTAAAAAAACTTCCCAACTTGCAATTAGAAGCAGAAAAAAAACAAAAAAAAAAACCACCCATACTATAGACTGCCATGGATCTGGGACAAAATGCTTCATCCAGTCTAGTTTTTGAACACCTCCTTCCCTAAATCTCTGTGTTCTATATTGGTATCCTATTTTATTTTGTCTCTGTAGGGGAAGGTGACTGAATTCAAATGGGGATATGTTCATGTTGAAGTGAAAAGAAATGAAAACATGTGAGTGCAGGGCTCCTAGCCCATCATTAGGATAGGTGCCACTAGAAACCACCTCAGAAATGTTATTGCACAAAGGCCAGAGACATCTGAGTTAGTCTTCTGGATTACTAGTTTAATTTAGGGCAGCCACCAGTCTCAGCAAGCAAATCTCTGCAGTGCTACAGAAGGATAAGTTCAGTCAAGAGGGCTGATTCAGTCCACAGCCCTTTCTGCAAAGCCCACCCTGCAGATGGCCTTCCTACTCAGTACTCAGTGGGATATGGACTGTATTTGGATTTTTCTAAGGGCCTGAGACTGCAGTACCAATAACCTGGAGGCAGTAGAATACTGAAAGGCAGAGAAAGACCTATGCTTATCTTAGAAGCAATAAAGGAAGATATGAAAAGAGCAATATTTGTGAGTTAAGGCGGGGTGGGCTGGGTCTCCAGCAATGCTCTGCTGATTTATGCTGCCTGAGGTCAAAGGAGCTCTGCTAACTTTCACCAGCAGTGTCCCTGTCCTATTTATCTAAAAGTACTCTGCATCTGAATTTTCTGCACACTTATTTCAAGTGCACATCCACAAGACTGTGTAAATGAGTCTAAGGCAATCTGTTTACATCTATTGAATGTGCATGCCTTACACAAAAGAGGCAGCAGCAGAGGGGTGACAGGCATGTTAAAGCTCCTCCTCTTACTACATCTCCCCAGAAGTGATTGAGCCCTTAATAGTTTAAAAAAATGTAGCATTTTGGTCAGATACAGGAAATTTTAAAGCTTTGTGACCTCTCTTTTTTTTTCTTACCGTCTCTTGGAAACCTACCTCCCAGATTTCAGCACAAAATTATGACACAATGAAGATTGTCATCACTGTCCTTATTTAGGTATAAAAAAACCAAACACATTTTATCATATCCAGCAGCCCACTGCTGAGGTCCTTCTGATAAAAAAGGAAAATAGTCATCAACATAAGGAACAAAGTGTCTATTTAATCCTTCTCCCTCTGTTAGTGTGTCACCAGGCAGATCTCCATCACACAGATCCTCATTGCACTCAAAGCTATTGCAGAAAGCTTTAAAATGAGATATATGGGCCATTCTACTCAGCTCCTCTGAAGTCTTTAGGGCCCTGTGTGTCTGCCAGATTACAATTTGCCTCGGGCAAAGACACTACTATTTTTTTTGCTGGAAATAAGAGTCAAAACTGAAATCAGAAGAAACTCAGAACTTATTTTCTAGGTAACTATTCTAGTAACGTCCACTTAGTCAAAGAGTATCAGTGAAAAGGAAAATCAGGAAAAGAAATAATCAAATGACAGTTAACGACTGTATCGACGTATCCACGTGAGGTTGTCTAAAGAGAAGTCAACTTTAAATGTAGTCAATTAAGAAACGTTATTTAAAAATAGCTTGAGGGTCTGCCCCCAAGTCAGTTTACCAATTCTGTGGGTTTGCAATCAGGTTTGTGTATTTTATGTCAAATTACAAAACACAGAACACCAACCTTCTTTCTGTATCGAACAAACAAACAAATGGCAAATCTGACTAATGCTTCATTGGCTTCAATGGGTTTTGGATTCTCATCATTTCCTTCAGGGAAACAGTGTAACAGTTTATAAACAAAATGCTATAAAACATAAGCAAATGGAGAAAATACATTTTTTTTTTCTTCTCTTTTTTTTTCTCAAGACAGTAAACTGACTGGGAATAGTAACACAAATGACGATTAAATTGCTGGTGGCCTTTATTTTTCTGTTCTATTGTCCTGAATCATGATGGAAGGTTTTAGTTAGCAATACACTTACTTTATAATCTCAGAATGAATTATTTTGACTTTGAAATTCACAGGAATTTAAAAGTAATTGCTTGCAGGCAAAAAGATGAGACATGACCAAAGCTATTACGCCTAATCATAGGAATAAACTGCACTTTATTATTTTTGGGACTATGTGTATAATCTAAAGCACGGATCAGGAACCCATTGAATCAGTCACTGCATAAAGCCACAGCAATTGAAGAAAGCATGTTCTTCCTCATAGGTACTAGTTTAGACAACAGACAACAACTGTGTATAGACAGAAGAAAATAGCAAAACAGCACAGAAAAAGCACTGAGTTAACACTGATTAGTGGTCATCGTGACACAGATGCAGATAATCTGTTTTTTGCATCATCACAAGGAAATGTAAGCTCTGGAAGTCATCTATCAAGGGCAATATCCTCAAAGATGAACTAGCATCTTGGGCAGATAAAGGACAGTGTGCAATTTTTTTGATACTATATGAAAGAAAGATTAGGACAGTCCATGAAAGGAGAGAGCATGAGAAAGGAAGTTTCCCAAGTAAAAGAAAGCATACGTATACTTACACTTTTAAATAAATTGTTATACTACCGATACTTAAGTTGTTAGCAGCTAGCTTTGATTACACTGACTAGATGATGAACAGCTGCAAGTGTTTTTCTCCAAAAGATAAGCTCTTTACTGTCAAAAATACACAGGCTTTTCATTGGTAAGGCCAATAATAAACACTGAAGAATTAAGTATATACTACATGGCAAGTGAACTCGCAGTGAACTTACAGAATCAAATGCAAGCTTTCTTCAAGGATAGTAACTATCAGTTGGAGATTGAACAATATACTGCAGAAGCTTGTGTTATCTACATAATAAAATGAAATAGACATTTGAAATGTTCTTTTACACACTAACAGGTCTGATCTACAAAAGTCAGGTGGTCAGAAGTATTGTGTCCAGTTCTAGGCTCCCCAGTATAAGAAAGACAGGGATCTCCTGGAAAGAGTCCAGCGGAGGGCTACAAAGATGATAAAGGGCCTGGAACACTTCCCTTACAAGGAAAGGTTGAGAGACCTGGGTCTGAAAAAAGAAGACTCAGAGGGGATCTGATCCACGTCTATAAATATCTAAGGAGCGGAAGGCAAAGGGATGAGGCTGGACTCTCCTCTGCAGTGTGTGATGATAGGACAAGGGGAAATGGCCACAAACTGATGCATAGGAAGTTCCACCCAAATGTGCATGGGAACTTCTTCACAGTGCAGTGACGGAGCACTGGCACAGGCTGCACAGAGAGGTGGTGGAGTCTCCTTCTCTGGAGATGTTCAAGACCCGCCTGGATGCCTACCTGTGCAACCTGGGCTAGGGAGCTGCTTTGGCAGGGGGGTTGGACTCTATGATCTCTAGAGGTCCCTTCCATCTCCTACAGTTCTGTGACTCTGTGAACTAGCAATAGCTTGATCAAGTTCTGAGTACAAATTCATATAGGCACAAAACACAGAAAAGTTTGTTTCTTCATTATCAGAAACTGAGCTGTAGCTGAACATCAGCAAATGAGTTGTGCATTTTCTGCTGAATTGAGAAGGTGAAATAGCTACTACATTGCTCAAGGGTCAAAAATCTCTATCCAAGCAGATTGAGCATATGCATGTCTTGACTTCACTAATTTCATGGAAAAAATGTACAAGTCTGTCCGCAATGAAAACTCAGCCCTGGGGTTACACATTATCTACTTAATTGGTTGCTTCACTACTACTTCCCGCTTACCTTGAGTTATGAGCAACTGCCAGATATCTTGCATGTTTCTAGATATTTGTAGACGTAAATATTCTTTTCCATGCATATTTTCACAAAGATGCACAGCTTTGGACACAAAATGAATAATAATGACAGATATTAAATGTTTGCAAAATGCTTCCTAATGTCCTTTTTTTTTTTTTTGTCCAAGGTATCAGACAATGACAGTTTCTCATTCAAGGCAATAGGATTTATCATAACAGAGACTGGCACATCTAGGATCAGTTTCTGTGATGCTCTCTCTTTATCAGTTATAAGTCATGTAAGAGAGTTGAAAGATTGGTATACATCCAAGTAGATGCAATGTGTGTTCTGATATTATTGCAGCAAAACCAACATACACTCAGTAACAGTATACTTTTAATTCTGCTTTCAGTTCCTCCCATTATCATCTTCCTTCTTAAATTTTAATTTCCTGATCTTGCTTTCTGCCTGAGTATACTTTTCCAATGGAAGTTTGATCACCAACAGATCAGCCATCCATGAGAAGCGAAATAAAGTCTTCCCATAATGCAGAAAATCATTGCATTCTCACTTTAAATAGCAATCTTGTCAAGATGGCCACAGTTGGAGAGCCAGCATTTGGCAAGAAAATTTATCTCAGTGGGAAGATATCTTGGCATCTTCAAAGGATAACTTGCTCTGATCTGGTACATTCTTCTCAGTACGTTCTTAAAGTTCACAATATAAGGTCTGCTGGAGTGAAATCCTGTCTGTGACTCGTTTGATTTTGTACCAAGCCCTGGTAGCTACAGAGCTATTTGGTACATAAGTCTACTTGAGTGCCCTTAAACATACACTGGAAAACACAGGGAAAATTAGTGCTGTGAAATGGCAGGGATGCCAAAGCCTGGAGAAAGCTCCTGCAGGTCTCAGAAGCTCTTCTGAAGTATTTCTGTCACCTCCCATGATTTGAAGGAGCTATAATAGCTAAAGCAAGGGCTTCACAGCATTTGAGCCACTCTGAGTACTCGCATTTTAAGTATTACTTTGCATACAACAAAACTGATTTATTTCATCCACTCAGGAAATATCTGCCCAGTAATGAATGAAAACCTAACAATCTCCTCCCATTTTTTATTTTTCTTTTTTAACAAGAATATTTTTGCTGGTATTGAACCAAAAAAAAACTGTGTGAGCAGTTTCAACTGAGTAGTCTATCTTACCCTGAATTTTGGAAACCAATCACCATTCAAATCGAAGTTACAATACCTTGAGAGCCAAGACTCCAAGAGAAAAGTTGATACATAATAATAATGACGTTACCATGCTGTGAACACCTCAGTACTGCACTGAAAGTCAGCTAAGCTTCAAACTGCTGTTTTCAGGCTTTGCCTTCTTGCATACCGGTGTGGCAATTTTTGCATCTTAATTGGCTGGAGACGGTTATGCTTCTATGTATTGCTTAAAGTCCCTGCCCAGACTCCTGTACATGTGCCTGCAATTATGCCATGAAAAGGAAGCCATTCAGCAATGGTTTCTTGTACTGCCTTATGTCAGGGCACGAGTTGCAGAGCTGCAGCCGCATCAGGAGCCAGAGAACCCTGCCTTCCCTTTGCCAACCCATCAGTCTCTGAAAGGAGCCGCTGCTTAAGGCTTAAAATGGCTTCTAACACTCTTTGTTTCTGGAGGAGAAACATAGTGTAACTCCTTCTGATGTTGCTTTATTATTCCTCATCAACACAGGCCACATAATTTTATGGTAGTTTTACTTCCCAGACAGAAAATTAGAGAGACGGGTTGTGCTGCCTATAAATTTCAATTCTCATAATGGAACTAAGGCCTTCTTTTAAGGAAAACATCTTCCCTAAAAAGAAAGCATGAGATACCTGGGATTTGCCCTGAACTTTATGGAATAACTCGATTTCATCAGTGGACTACTAGATGTGTCTGCCTATCACAATCTCTGCTTTTCTGCCTTTAGTCTCCATATAAACATATCATATCTCTTCCTTCCCTAGACCTGTCAGACTGCCAAAGAATTGCTTTAAGACAAAAATGCATTGAGCTTTTCTTTCAGGGGAAGCATTTTTCCATTTTTTCCCAGTATTTGCATGGAACTAACTTCATATATTACACATTAACAATCACTCCAAATAAAAGGTGGACTTACAAATCTTTTGTAAGCATAAAAACATTTGGACCCAATGGAGTATAAATCAGCAAGTTTTTGCAATCTGGACTTCTGTACAGAAAGCAAGCTGCCGTGCCCAGGAGCAGTTTCCTTACAATTAACTTAATGCTGGAATGGTGCTGCCATACTAAAGCAGTATGATAAATGTACAGTATGGATTTTTAAAAGTTACAATGAATTAGTATGTTTCTGCAATAGCTTGCAATGAAATCCAGATCACAGCAGGAATTATTGTTAAAAAACAAAACAAAACAAAAAAAAACAATACACACATCATAGCTGGGTGGGAAAGATAGTTGTCTGTCATCAGTACACTAAACCCAGTAATAGTCAGGCACTCGAATCAAACATCTGAACAGGCTATCCATCAAGCCAGAATCAACACTTGTAATGGAATAAACAAAGGTGGAGTTCAAGACGTATATACAAGTTTGTGTCACTAATAAGTGCTATACAAATTCAGACGTGATTATGCTGATTAGAAACTACCACTAAAAATTGTGATTGAAAATATATGCCATAGATTGTCAGTTAGATAGTAATAAGATGCTAAAAAACAAAGCTGAAAAACCAAAGACTTACAGCCATTGGATAGAATTTAGAGTTTGTGGCCTGCATAAACTTGCTTCCAACTAGGAACAAATGTAGCTAGATCTTTACATTGAAGAACTCCAACATTTATTTTTCCCAAAAAGGTTTGGGTCTCTTAACAGAGCAGTGTTAAGTGTAGGAGTTGGTCATAGAATCATAGAATTGTTTGAGTTGGAAGAGACCCTTAAAGGTCACTTAGTCCAACTCCCCTGCAATGAACAGGGACATCTATAGCTATATCAGGTTGCTCAGAAGCTGCTTGAAAATGCCCTGATGACACTCCCTGGATGTCCTCTCTTGCCTTTCTACTGAGGCAACCTGGGGGACACGGGAGGAATTAGTGGATGAGGAGGACTTGGAGCAGTTCCAGCATTACTAAACAGGTTTTTCTTTTTTCCTGGAATACACATGCATGAACAGGGACAATAGCCAGTGTGATCTGGGGGGAAAAAAAAAAAAAAAAAAAGGCCCATCAAGAACATTTATATCACTGTTCAGACAAAGCCTACAGAAATCTGGAACAGGAAAGGTTTACTGTCCATACTACAGCATGTCATTTTAAGTGACTGCATAGGTACTGCAGAGTGGTAAGTTAACTAAAAGACAATCAGTCATGCTGTTAGAATGCTTAATATCAAACATGTGCATCCTATCTTTAAAATGCCTTCTGACCATAAAACTCAGGGTCTGTGTGTTAAAGCAATTTCACTCAATTTAAGTCCAGACTACCCAAGAACCTAAAGATATTATGATGGATTTGCAAAAAAAAAAAAAAAAAAACAACAAAAAAAAAGACATTCAATTTTAAAGGAACAGATTGAAGTAAAATATACATTGTTAGTAGTGGAATGTATTTTGTTGGGTAGTTTATGTGAAGAACATAACCTGCTAGAGGACGCCAAAGTTTAGACTATAAAAAGACTGATGTTTGCTGTAGTAGTACTTTTAGTAGCCACTAACTCCACATTGCATTAGGAAAAAGTTACATGCCTAACAGAATGGTTTTAGAAGAGTTTTCCATGACTCCTGCCGAAATGAAATCTTGATTGAAATCAAAGTGGCAGCACTGAGAACACAGGGTTGACAGAACAAGTGCCACAGCCAATACGAACAATTATGAGCCCAAATCTGCCATAATTTACATATACATATGATTCCAGTTGGTGAGCAGAAATTTTGTATTCACAACAGAGAATACTTTTCTAACTCCAAGTTTTGCAAAAAATACAATGGAAATTCAAGTCAGTAACATTTCGCCAAAATAGGAGATACATGAAGGAATATTTTGAAAATTACTCTGATTCATATGTTTGTCCCAAGGACTGCTAGAATTTGCTCAGGTTAACTTTGCCATTATGAGGCCTGACAGACAACCACAAAGCCTGAGTAGAAGAGCAACTCCTGGTGGGTCTGCCTATCCCACCACAGCTCTGTACAGCCACAGAAATATCAGCCATACCACTGTAACAGCCACCACAATCAGTTCTTAAATTGTCCTCCAGATGCCAGTGGTTTTCAAAGTGTAGTCCACAAATCTTTAATACTGGCTCTCAGATATCTGTGAAGGTCAACTGAAGGAAGTGAACCTCTTGCAAACAGGAGAGATCTGCTTCTCCACTGAGGGAAAAACTGATCACAGGTCCAAATCTTTGCAAACATCTAACAGCTTCCACTGCACAGAGTCCAGTGATCAGGTGAAGCAGTCCCTTTCAATTTTCAGGACAATAAAGTGAGGAAATTTCTGTCTTTGTTCTATACATTGTTCCTTTCATATGTTCCCCTTTCTTTGAAGACCTGGTAATGACATCTTTGGTTCATCTACAAGTGTCCTCACTAGTTAAACGGACACATGACAACCTTTCCAAAATGAAATACTAAACTCACAACAAAAAGCCTGCATTATCTAACCTGTGGTTTAACTTCAGATACTATTTCAAGATTCCACAATGTTTTCCTTATTTATTTCATTTGCTCTGCACTTTTCCTCAATGTTATTATTGTTCTGTAAAACGACTTTTTCTCAATCAAAATTAAGAAAGGAAGCTTACTTTTTTTTACTAAGAAGAATACGCACTTCACTGAAACAGTAAATGCTCATTTCAGTATTTCACTTGAAGGGAATCAATGTATTTCTATCTCTATCTACAGATTTCTATCTATAAATGTATAAATCAACCAAAATACTGTAACACACTTATCTGTAAAAGCAAGATCCAGGTTATCTGATACATTCTGAGATCAGTGTGCAGTTTTAGCTAGATAAATCAGGTTCATTGCTGTATTCTTCCATTAATGTTACATCCTTCTTCCACTCCTTTTATCACACATTGAGTGTTTCAGTGGAGAACAACTACATTACAGCCAGTCTGTATTTAATGATCAGTTGTTTTTCAAGAAATGGTCAAATCAAGACCAAACCCCAAAATTACCACTCATATCACAGGGAAGGGCTGTAGCAAAATATAGCACATAAAATTGTAAAATAAAATACAACTGACTTGCCATGCTATAGCACAGCACTTGCTCTTTTGCAAGTATACCTAGTAACATATATTGAAAACAAATGGTGCATTTGACCTTATTGATAGTAGCACTGGAGGGAATCCTGTGTTGTTTCAGAGCTGGTAAACCTGTGTGTATCATCAATGAAGTGCAATTAATTTCCTTTTAAAAAAAAAAAAAAAAAAAAAGCAAACACTCCAAAACCAAACAAAACCCTGCAATAAAAATAAATGAAAATCTATTTTTTTTTCCATCAAGCACTGGTATTTTAAAACATTTTGTGTTAGTTGATATACAGTGACATTTTCTGGAAAGGAAATAAGGAGTTGGTTGACATCATGCGGGTAAATTAAGTTTATGCATGTGTAAATACAAATGACAAAATACTATGTTTATGGTGTGATGTGATAAATGAAACCAACCTTGCATGATTCATGATGAATAAATTTACAGAACTCTATTTCTTACCTTATGGGCACACATATTAACCCATGAAAAGAAATGACTCCTTGGCACTATGCTACTTTTAACAGAAAACTCATAAGAAACCCCTACTGTAACCAAATAATGCATAAAACCTGCCCACTAGGGCAATGGTGGGGAGGTTAAATGACAGTGAGGGGTAGATAGAAGCAAGGTAGAAAGATTTTTACCCCTTTGAGTCAACAAGGGAGTGTTCCAGCTGACATATGCAGCCTCTGCTTGCCCTTTGTCATGTATGTGTTTCACCTCAAAAACTGTCAGTGACTTGTCAGAATCAATCAGAAAACCTAATGCAATTCTGCAATGATGTACAAGTTTGGACAGCATGACATCAAATTTCTGGTAGTGTGTGTCAAGTACCATATGAAAACAGATGTCCTCATTACTCCACTGCTTTGGTACAAAAGAGTACATCTTACCTTTTTGACCCATATCTGGCAATTGCAAAATTATAATAAAGGACAGCAAGCAATTCAGCCTCTAGCTAGTACTTTTATCATATAAATCGAATTATAACGCTCCTTATCTTCTGGCAAAACAAGTTCGCTTTATCAACTACAGTTTTTCAACTGGATATTGCTTTATGTTTCACAGGCTTTGAAGTCACTGCATCAGAATTCTGTGGACTGCCTTGCTTAACACAACTGGGTCGTCTAGAGTTTGAGACATGAACTGCTGCAATGGGAATGGTAAAGCCAAAAGCCTCTCACTGGGAGGCTGTGCAGCTCCTGGATGGAGCCTGTGCTGAGAGAATGGTGAGGGACCTACAGATCTGCCTCACTGGGGTTACGTACATCCCAGCCCACTCACAGCCAAAATGCTTACTCCCAAGTAATTCTAGAGTCCTTATGTGCCATAGTGCAGATAATGCATAGAAAAGGACTGACGGCTGCAAATTTTTCCAAAATACAGTCAGTACTTTAACTCTGTACTTTATTTAATTATCTTAAATGAGAAACAGCACTACCAAAAGCTTTCCACTTCATTAAACAAGGGTGTATACAAACAGTCTTCTAAAGCCCCACATGACCTCTTTGATGCCATCACCAAAGATCTTCTGATGCTAAGTAACAGAAGACAGAACACATTTTTAAAAAAGGTAGTAAGTTAGAAAAATAAAATAGAATCATAGAATCATTCAGGTTGGAAAAGACCACTAAGATCATCTAGTCCAAGTTAGGAGCCAGTGGACTCTAACTGCCCAGGACTCTTTTGCCCAACCTGTAGCTCCTGAAACTGCTGAAACATCCTCAGATGAATTACACTGTCCAAGACAAAATGTGGATAACTGTCCTTCAGGACAACCTTGGGAGAACAAGCAGATTCTCTAATTGCATTGGTACAGGACCTAAGGGAAGCCTACAATCTGAGGTGTACTAGCAGGTAAAAGTAGTTTGATACAGAACAAATTTAACTGTAAAATGAATAAATTTCTATTGCATGTAATCAGTAGAAAAGAAATACTTTTATCTCATGAGGAAAATGCAAGCACGCCTCCCTGTGCCAGATAATACCCAAGAATAGATTCATAATTAGGTGCCTCAGGAAAGAATACTGCTCTCCCTATTTGGAGGCAAATCCGAAATCTGACTCTCATAGAATTCTCTTTGTGTTAACAGGGAATGGCAAATTGGGTCTCTAAATGACTTTGTTTGCTGTTTGTGCCTCCTGCTCTCTCACTAAGCACTTTGGGGTGTACAACCTGCTGCCGTTGAGGATGTCTGTGCAGCCAGAAGCCCCTCTCTGGAAAACAAGGATGGGCATCAGCAAGGGAATGAATCTCAACTGCAAGAGCTCACATTGCCCATTCCCCAGCAGGGAGATCTGCTTGCATAAAGCCACACAGAAAAACATAACACAAAAATATAATACAGTAATGTCCAGAGTTTTGTATAGCTATTCTTGTGCAAATCTAAGCATGTTATAAAAAAGAGACAGGAACAAGTAACAAGATTTGCTTCATGGAAATATATGATTTCTGCTTTAATAATTGATCATGCTACCATCATTTCCTAGAACACAGTATCAAACAGCAATGGAAAAATGGATATAACAAAGAAGGAACTGCCATCACTTGGAGTAAGATGGAATTAAGCCCTTGAATCCCTCCAGTCAATACTGAAAGAGACAAAAGAATCCCAATTATTCAAGAAATTATTAAGGTTTGTGATTTGGTTTGAGGCTGCAGCTAGTATACTCACAAGCACCTGGGCAGCTCACCTCAAGTACTAAACAGCTTTGGTCAACGCTACATAAGCCTTATCTTTAATTTGCTGTGGAATTAGCTCTGCCTCCATCCACTCCTTACAGAGATTTTAGTAACTGGCTTTCCTCAAGCTTTTTTTGCTGTATTTCAAAGCTTCTTTTTCTTATTTCAGTCTTTCCAACCCTGACACCAAAATATAGTACACACATCATTTTAATCTATTACCATATCTAGAACACTTTGAACTGAAGCACAGTTTGCAAAAGCATGGTACTATTAGCACATTTAGCACATTAAAGACATGAGAATAGCACGAAGACTAGTGTTGGCATATTGTGTTGCAGGACTAGCTACTGCACTGCAGATCCTATAAGATATCTTGTGTACCTGATTCAAAGTCAGTCCCAAGTACAGATCAGTGCACAGTTTGGAAGCACCACAGCTACAGTCCAGAATCCTTTGTCATACCCTACGTGGACCTTTTTGACCTCCCATACTTTGTACTTCATAGTTATCCTTTGTATAGGGGTGATAACTGGAACTGCTATTAGTAATAGATTAAGAGACAACTAAAATAAGTTTTTCCAGTTATTTAATTAATCTGTCTGTGCTATCTCTGCTCACAAGACCAGCTTATTTTAGAAGATAGACAAAATACAGGTCTTTGAGTGAGAAAAGGAGAAAGCATTCTCATCTCCATCAAATGTATTAGAAAAGAATGGTGTTCAGTGCACTGTCAGTTATTCAAGCAACTGTATCAAATTTTAAGATGAAGTAAAAACTTTTCTTCAGGGTAATAAGCATAAATCAAAAAGATTTGCCTACCTTCCCCATGTACAGTATATGGGCTGATGTTGCTTTGATTACCACTGCAGATTAAAAGCTCATCCATTACTCTTCACGTGTCACTGGAAGATACTGAGTGATGAGGAAAAGTAAGAACCTCAGAGGGTAAGAAGAGCCAGATCTGAAGTGATCTTCCTGCAAGTGGTCAACAGACATTTATGGAGAAACACCTCTCTGTTTTCCTGCAACCTTACCTTCTCCCTCCTGCCATCCCTCCAAAGGATACCCAGCATTACCCAGATGGTCAGGGTTCTTCGCCTTTCTCTTGTCCCAGGCACCAGGAAACTCTAGGATACACAAGGTAGCCCTACAAACAAATATTTTTTCCCAAATCTGTGTGACACCTCCGAAGTGATGCACTTTCACTCACTGAGATCTAGTTATAATGCACAAATTTATCAGATTTTCTCCTTAAATTTGAAATGAATGACATTTCTTCAGTAAATACATAGAATATTTTAATTTAATTTATATTTGCTCTTTTGCTTACTGAGGTCTCCTTGGGCCAAATGACAAACAAATCAGCTGGTCTTTAGAACTGCTCTATCTGTAAATTGAATCTCATTTGTCACTGGAACAACTCAAAACCCTGTGTTAATATTCTCGTTATTTGCTATACTGATACAATTTTTTTTTTTTTTTACAGTTCTTTAGCACTTGTGGCTCACAGTGCTGCCACAAAAATATTTCACTGATTTCCTCAAACATTAGAACAGGTTTATAGCTGTTAAAATTGTTCTGTCTGATATTTACTTTGTTAAAACATGATCAAGGACAGGACTTCTGCAAACATCATGTTTTTATGATAAATCAACAGGGCAGCAGATAGATACATTATGAAGTTAATGGTCTGTCAAGATATTAACAGTGTTGATTCCTGAAGAGAAGTCTAGAATTTAAAAGACAAAACTGGGTTTATCAGATAGGACAGATTGCTGCTTGTCTGACTGACTTAGTTTGTGTGACAGAGCTATGAGCTGCCTTTGGGTTCACAAGTCCTTCAAAACCAAAGATTCATGATAATAGAAAGCTTTTCAGCATAAAACACCCAACAATCAGAGTTAAAGTTTTATTTATTGGCTCTGACCATCTACTTCTGTTATCAACCATAAGGCCCCATACACTTCATCAGCTCCCAACAATAGCTGCAAGCTTGGACAATCTGTCTTGTGTCTTCATCGGGTAAAACTTCAATGGAGCAGCATCGATTAAAGGACAGCTCACGCATAAAATGGAAACTCATTAAAATAAACTTTTTCAAAGGGGGAAGAAACTTTGGTTCCAATTGAATTGAACTGTTTTTATTTCAGAGATGAAAGCTCCATTACCCAGCTATACATTCATGTGCTCCTAGCTTAAGTGTTTTTTATTTGACTTAAACTTTTGGTTCCTTCCCAAATAATTTTGGAGGCTTGAGAAACATAATAGGAATTCAGACCTTATTGAGCTTGATTAGAACACAGTATCTGTGAACTTCATAATAATACCTCCTGGACCTTTATGTTGATCGTCTCAATGTGGCCTCTTTTGTGTGTTTTCCTGGCCCTTCCTCCAACAACAACTGTGTCCTTTCACACATATTTGCAGAGTCGTTTTTAATGCTTTAAACGTTTTTAAATGAGTGGCTACAAAATAATGAAGAAATAAAAATAACGCAGGTGTAGTCATTTACATTATAGATGGAAGGCTGCATAAGCTGCTGATGTCAAGATAGCTTTTCTGAAGCGTTTATATGAAAGCTGACTTGCAGCTTACTGCCTGAAAACCTCACCTTGAACTTATTAAGAGGGCAATAATAATATGAAAAAATACAGATGGCAACCTGTGCTATATGGAAACTTCACTTTAAACAGAGCAGGCTTAATTCATGGTAGATTACTCATTTGTATCAAAGTTAAGCAATAATATTCCAAACGCTTTGATTTTAGATGACTGAACACTAAATGAAATGAACTATATTCTCAGTTACTTACATACACTGAATGTCAACATAAATTTGTATAACGCTGTGAAGTTATACAGAAATATTCACCAACTGTGGCGCCAAACGCCCTGCACTATAGAAAATGAACCCATAAATGCTTTAAAAAATTCAATTATGTTTTGTGCTTTTGTCTTCACATATACTTTTAAAAACTAAAATAATCCAGTTCCATCAAAATATTTATGTGATTATTTCTTAAAAGCTTTCTCCTTAAACAGCAACACACAATTTACAAAACATTTAACATACAGAAGATAAATATAAGTTCGTGCTTCAAGACCACCATAAATATTTTTCTTGTCTAAATTCTGGTTTTGAATGAATGAATCTGATGACCTTTGCTTTCAGTTAGACACAGATGCATGCAAGCATAACTTGGTTCCTAAAGTTTACATACAGCCATGCAAACAATGAGAAAACACAAAGGTCTATTAACAATCATCTGCCTAGAAAGCAAAAAACGTACTTCATGCAGCATATTATTTAAAAACAAACAATGTGTGGGAATTTGACAGATTTTAAACCTGCATTATTCTAAATTTCTGCATAAAGACTCAGTGTTGATTATAAATTAGTTCTTCTTATCAATGTGTTCATTCTCACACATTTAATTCTTCAGGCTGATAGACGTTAGTCTAACACTTAGACAAGGCAAGGAGATTATGAATGCTCAAGAGAGAGCCACGCAAATCTGGGAGTCTGGGACTTCCACATCTAATCATAATCTCACAATCTCTATATTGGGAATGTCCTTAGGATACTTCTGCATATTGATGGAAGGGACAGTTAACAGCTTAGCTACACGAACTTCAATTAGCTTTCATCTTGGTCCTCTAGACAATAACACAAGTAAAGATACACCTTGGCTGCACAGCTGTGCTGCCACAGCTTCACAACCATTCGTTACTCTCATTTTCAGCTTGATGAAAACCTGCACATTTAAGGCAGCCAGTGCTTCAACTGCTGTGTCGAGAGACTAATTCCTTAAGAAATAGCATGGGAAAAACTCCAGGGGAAATCCTCAAGGCCTCAGCACAGCAGAAGATCCATTTGTTCATTCTCTGCCTCAGTTTCTCCAGCTGTAAATGCGGCCTACTTCACAGGGACACTGTGTTAATTGGTTAGTCCCGGCACTGACCTGTGTTCTCAACCCAGTTACATGGAGATCAGTTTTCAAAAAGATTTCTTTTAATGTATTCTACAGCTTTTTTTCCACTACAAAAACATTTACTTAACCCCTTTAAAATATCTCAGTGCTAGAAAAAGATATTTCATGTATTTCTTGCTTAAAAACTTAATGTAAAAAGTAATTTGAGAAAATAACTTCACATTGTTCAGTTCAAGAGAACTGGCACGCAGTGCTTTTATGTACAGAAAGTCACCACAGAGCAGGGTCAGAGTGTGGCTACACCAGAAATGTGAGACTGAGTGCAGATATTCGGGTTTGCTCTGCAACATAAGACTTTTTTAAATGCAAAATTTAAAAAGCAATTTAGAAAGAACACAAAAGGTCAGTGTCAAATAGAGGAACATCTAATTGGCAGGATCAGTAATAAAACAAATAAGTTAAACATCTGTGAAAAACATACCATTGTTATGAGTGTGACAAATATTTTCTTGATGCACTTTGCAGTTCACAGATACTTATGCCTGAAGTTAAATACACAAACCAAGGCATAAGTCTATAAAACTGAGCAATGCTTCTACATTGCTGTGTTCCTAGAGTTTATGTTCAGTATGTGCTCAACTATCACTACTCCCCACCACTTTCAAGCCAACTGGAGAGCTTTAAAGAAGAAAGTAGAATCAGAAGCAAGTTGAATACAGAATTCTTGATTACACTGTCTTCACATGCCATTTCATTATTCCACAGGTGGTTGCAATCTGTTTAGACTTAAAGAGGACAACGTTGGATACGGTCATATTCAGGTTCAAAAGTGTCTTTTATAGCCTAGCACTGAATTATGGAGTTCAAAAAATAAACTAATATATCCAATTATTACCAGATTTACTAACTTAACTCAAGATGATTCTTTTTCTCTTGTTCACACAAAATATAAACTTGTACTTCACACACACACACATGCAAAAAAATTGAGAAAAGTTTGCTTATAATGCTACTGTAACTGCTGGCATGGAGATTTATCCCAATTAGACATTAAAGAAATGTACTGTCCTATAATCTGAGTGTGTTTTTGGAAATGGCAATCAAAGAAATATTCTAACACGAACAAGTGTTTCTAAGTGCTAATTATTCATGGTATCACTTGCTGATTGGTGCCTGCGGCCATGAAAATTTATTTCTAGGCTATATTTACAGTAAAACCAAAAGTGCTTAGTGGCAAGTAGCTTAATCAAATTTAAGAACAGCAGACAGATAACATAGGAGAATTTTTTTTTTCTGTTGCTTTAATCCTCTCATTTGGTTTTGAAACATAAGGCCCTGTTCACTTCATTTAAGTCTCACAATGACTGGAAGCCTGATCAATCTGTCTTGTGTCTTCTTAGGGTGAAACTGCAATTGAGTGGAAGCAACAGATGAACAAAGCCCACATTCAAATCTGTAGCTCATTAAAATAACGTTAAAATAGGGTAAAATCGCAATTGTAAGTGAATTGTAGTTGGCTTCTTTCAGCTACATACATTTGATTAATAAACCATACATTCATTAGCCATGAACCGCTGGTCGTTAAAGTAAATTTGAATGAATGACCCTGCTTTTTTGATCTTCAGTCAGTTTTGAAAACATTTATGAAATAAAGCTTAAAAAAAATAGGTCAAGGGCTGTTTCCTACAGGCCAAAGAGCTAATGGGATACAATCTGTCAAATCCCATAATCAATTCACATTCTGATACAGAAACTTAGAAAGCTGCAAGTTTACAAGAGACATATTGTAAAACAGGTTTTACAGAGGGAAAAAAAAAAGAAGCATTGTTAATTTGCTTCAAACTCACAAGAAGTCCAACATTTCCAAGAACATAGTTAAAAAAACTCTGTAATGAGTCAACCTCAATTAAGGTGATGACAACTCAAAAAAAAATAAAAATAAAAAAAAGAATTCCCCCAACTCTCCAACTAGTAAAGTTTAATATTTGAAGGTACCCATAGACCATCCTTTTCAGAAAGCTGAAGAAGGATGCTTTGTGCTCAAAACAAGGGTAGACACAAATCTAGGTGTTTTTACATTTATTTTCCCTAAAGACCACCACTTGCATTAATCAGAACTGCCAAGATTTCCATTCTGTCAGACCTGAGTCCACAGCCTCCTTGCCACCACCATCATCAACTCAGGCCCTGCAATGACCTCCCACAGGCAAACACAAGGTAGCATGGCAGTACTTTGTGTTTGGACAACTAGTATCCCCTCCCCCCACCCTTCAGTTTTAATTCTTAGCCTTAAAAATCACTCAACACTGTAGCAGTTAAGTGAGTAACTCAAGTCACCATCTCAGGAATGGAAATCTGTTAGAAGGAGCTGTCCACAGTCTCAAGCTGACCCTGCAGGAGCAGAGCCAAATCTCTGCACTAGTTACTCCTCAAGTGCAATGGGACAGTCAGACTTCACTTTTTAAATTTTATTTCCAAGAAGAGATCTTTGTGTTTTCCAGAAAAAAAGAAAACAAAATGAAGAACATAGCTTTGTCTCACAAATGGAAGTCATTTTTGGAGTATAAAAAGAATTAACAGGAACTGCTACTACAGCACATTAGATGACTAGGGACACTTCAATATTCCCGGGAAATAATCAACAGTTTCTCCTCCCTTCCCACTAGAATAATTCCAGTTGTTTGTCAACATTCTTTCATGAGTTCCCCGTAGAAAAGACATAAGCTGAGAGCTGGGATAAGCCACTGCTAGTCCCATTCCTAACACAAAATCAGCAGGGTGTGCTCTTAAAGATGAGCAATAAAATAACTCCTAGACCAAATTCAACATTCAGCTCAACAACTGAGGCTGCCGAACACCAAACCTATGCTCTGTCAAACTCTGTAGACACATTATTGTTATACACTTTAGGGGCCCTATCTGAAAATGTAACATGAAACAACTTAGGTCCATGTTAATGCCCTTTATATTAAGGCAAACAGTAGGGATCCTAAACACTTTGTATATCCTTTACAGTTAATGGAAAGTATCACTTTCCATAACTATGCACCATAATGGCTTTAGTTTAGTAGAGAGCAGCATCCCATTACCAAAAAGACACTTGGCATTCTGCTTTTGGCTGTATACAGGGGATGTGATTTTAGATTAAATAGATGTATCTTAGTGTAGGTGCCTAAAAATGCTGTATCCGTATCAGTACAGTCAACAGAGCTCAGACTGATTTATTTCACCTCAAGTAGACAAACAAGGCTCAGTTTGTTGCCTCAAGACAGAGGGCTACGCAGTGCCACGAGACACTCTTGGGTACTCTACATTCACGCATTTATGGCAGGTGTGACACTACCACAAAGGAAGCACTGCACCTTCTGGACCCACAGCAGGAGGCCATGCATGACAGACATCTCCGTTTAGAAGAATGCACAGTGCCCTTTATGTATTCATTACTGCATCACTATAAATGATTTCCACAATAACATCACTGGCACCTCAGGATAGTCTCCTTCTAGGGACAGAACTGAGGACAAAATCACAAAGGAGTGGCTCTGAAGGTCTGTTTGCACTCACCTGAGGCTCAAAGCAGTAAACACAACACATTACAAATCCCACCAATCTCAAATTAGGGCCCTGTCTATGTATTACATCAAAGCTACAGTTAATGCTCGATTAAGCACAGCTGTACTTTGTAAAGAAGTAATTCTGTTGTCTGAACTTTTTATCTACAGGGGAATGGAAGGGAAAAAAAAAAGGTAACAAAAAACACAGGGAGCAACAAGAAAATGAACAGGAAATTAGTAGAAGCAAAGCTCCTCATCTGCGGGACTTCGGGGCGGCTGAGTTCAACTGTCAAACTTCCAATGAAACCAAATCCCAGGGAGGAAGCGTGCTGAAAACTGGATATCACATGGGGACTGAAAGATGAGCATTCCCACTTCCTCATGGACCAGAAGTGAATTATCCTCCAATAAAGCATGAACTTTGATTTTTTTTCTGACAGTAACTTAAATAACATCCACACTAATTTTAGCAAAAGTTACTGTCACTGTGGCAACCATTTTTAACTTCTCCTTATATCTGCTATTACATGGTCATTCCCCTAAGGGTAAATTATCCTATCTGATAAACTACGTATCTCAGCTTAGCTGGTCATGGGAAGTCTTAAGCTAAACTCTTTATATCTCTTTCCTATAGCAGCAATAAAAGATTTAGAAATGGATGAACTAGATAAATCCTTACTGAAATTTCTCATAAAATTAAGGAAAAAACGTATGAATTTTACTACTAAGCCTTTCTGAAATTGTCTAAACAAAACTGTCTCTTTTAAATTATGACAAATATTTATTTTACTATAATTACTACTCAATATTTATACCTATACAGAAGCCATCACTGTGCTATGTTTTTTGCATAGTATTTTCCACATACATTTTACATTTTTTTCTTCTCTGCTCAATATTGGAAAGACATCGGCTTTAAAACAGAAAGGACTGGAGGTAAATATCCATCAGTTAAGAACACAAGGGTGGTAGAAGAATATTTCAGACCTACGGTGCTTAAGATTCTGAAACTAAATTGAAATTTATAAACTTTCACACTTGTTTCATGCAAAAATTCAGTTAATTTAGCACCATTACTAATATTAAACTTCAAGTCACTCATTGTTGGAACAAAGGAGTCATTTAAGAAGAAAGCCTTCGCTTTAAGTTGAAAGCAGAGTACAAATTCCTCACTTGATCCTGATTAATAACATTCATACCAAGGACTGGATATGCAGCATTTGTCTGCAGAGAGTACTGAATATCAGATTTGTTAGACAATCTACGCACGAAAATTTGTCTTAAAAAAGTAAAATCATCAACATCATCCGTTTTCCCAAATTAAAAATCCACACCAAAAGGTCAGCCTGTGATTCCTCATAATAAAACATGAGAAAGCTACTTGAGAAACATCCACACCTGAGCAAAACACAATAACTTCCACTCCACTGCTGATCAACTCTGTTTTAAGGTCTGACCCCATTCAGTTACATGAGAGCTACTGCATGGCAGCAGCTCAGTAGCTTTTCTCACTGTTTTAGGATTAAACCATAGACAGCTTAGGATATTAAATAAAGGCAAGTAATATTAGAGGAAAGGTATTTTCTGAGATGACTTAAATATGTGACTTGGCAGAATCTGATGAGCATCCTACAGCACTCCTATGGGATCTCTAATTACCATAAACAGTCTCATTTTTTAAAATTCATTTGCAAGACAGTGGGATAATTTTTCTCTCAGTATGAATGGTTCCATATCTGTTGGCTTATACTTGAAAAGAAGCTGGAAAGAAACCTGTTGGGATTAACAAGTTTCTGATTAAAAATAATTCAGAAATGATAATTCTAGGAGATAAATTGCTGTATAAATATATATCTTGTGACATTCAACATCCATAAAGTGCAAATGAACTTCATTTCCAAAACCTGCAAAAGATAACAACTCAATAAGAGTCTGCGTTGAAAGATCACTGAGCTAATTTTTGCATGAAATAAATTCAGTATTCAAACAAACCAGAAATTGCACTGTCCAGTTACACCCATTCCTTTTCAAAGGCAATACTGAAGAATCATAGAATCCTTAGAGTTGGAAGGGACCTTTAGAGGTCATATAGTTCACCTAGGGGCATGCACAGATAGATCAGGTTGCCCAGGGCCTGATCCAGCCTTGCATTGAAAGTCTACAGGGACAGGGCATGAACCAGCATCTCTACGTAACCTGTTCCAAAGTCTCGCCACCTTCACCATAAAAGACTTTTTCCTTATATCCAACCTAAATCTAACTTCTTTAAAGTTGAAACCATTTCCACTTGTTCTGTCACCATAAACCCTGCTAAATAGTGTGTCCCCTTCTATCCAGTAGCTCTCATTTAGATACTGAAAGGCCGTTATCAGGTCACCTGGAGCCTTCTCTTCTCCAGGCTGAACAACCCCAGCTCTTTCAGTCTGTCCTTGCAGGGGAGATGTTCCATATCTTGGATCATTTCTGTGGCCTTTCTCTGGATGTGTTCCAACAGGTCTATGTCTCTCCTGTACTGAGGACATCACCAACAAAGTATTAAGGATACTAATGAGAACATGCAGTCAGGATTCATGAGCAATACAACCAGAAATCACATAGGAGAAATCTGGGATGACAGTAATGGAAATGGAAGATTTGTCAAAACACACTAAGAAGTCATGCACTTCAGGACAGAAGCAAGAATTTCTGCTGAGTGCTGGGGTTCCAATACTGACAACATAGAGCAGGCTGAAGGAACTCCATCTAACAATTTATTCTATTTCAATAGTAATGCACAATCAATGTTTTCCACAGAAATATTTGTACCACCTCCAAAAAGCTTTTGATGAAATATCATCTTGAATTTCAAGAAAAAAATCAGTGGGGAATCCTGGATATTGGATTCAAAAAAAGAGATGAAGTAATTTGGCACAGGAGTGAAAGCAGATCTCTGGACATCATAATTAAGGAAACGTATTTATTCAGTGCAGTAAAACTACAGCTTCCTAAAAATATAATGGAATGAAGTGAAAGGTGAAAACAGCAGATTTATTCATGCTAGAACAAAAATGTTGGCACAGAAGTGTGTTTGCAAATTACCAATGAACTCATTCACATTTGAGATGAGAATTCTAATTTTTTTAAAGGTTTTACTTCATTCTCTCTCCTTTCTTCCTAAACAAATAGAAGAATGACGCTAGGGACCACAAGTCAAGGAACGTGTTCGTATTCTTAAACAGAAGATGAAATTGTTATTCCACCACAACTTCACAAGTTGAATCCCTTTAAGAAAGGCACAAACCAAGAAAAACAATCCTCCCAATGTTCTGACACTCACAGTGAAATGACAGTTTGCCACAGTAGGAATGAAAATCAAATTTCTGCAAGAGAAGTCCTTCCACGTCACAAATTAGGGTTGATAAATTAGATGCCTTGTCATAAAAGTTTTTGAATTTATGTGCCAAATGGGGGATAGCAGGCAGTCCTGATTTCTCACAGTGGTGAAAACCTGTCTCTGACTGAAATTATGGGTGATGTGAGGATTCTTAACAATTTGACAGTTAAAAACGTGACCCACCTTCAAAACATAAGCATATGGCTTTCAGCACCCAATTCTGACAACGTTTTGTCCTTATTCCAATTTTGTGCCAAATTCTCTAACTGTACTACATTTTTGCCTAACATAGTACTCACCTCGTGAAAGGATGTGAAATAGTATCATTGTCAAAATGTTTCTTTGGGAACAAGCTTTTCTCTCAGAGAAGGAAATTGCTTCAAAAATCTTTTTAGGGTATTGTAACAAAAATGTGAAAATAATATTTACTGGGAAGAAAGTAAAAAAGGTTTATTCAGATGTACACACTATTACACTGAGAAGTTTAAAACTGTAAAGGAAACAAGGAAAAACAGGTTTTGTTTCTGTGTGTCCACCTCAAACAAACATTACTTATATTAGACTATCGTAGTCCCATCTCCATCAGGATTTAAAAATCCGCATTATCTTTCACTGTAAAAAGCAACTCTCACTTTTTTTCCTAATAAAAAGAAGAAAGATGATGTCAATAAATACACACAGAGTGCTAATAGCTACTTATGATAGCATCTACCTCTACATGTGCTCAAATCAGGCTACGTACGTCAGGCTTGGAGACACTGGGTTGACCCAACAGAAGCTCAGTTCAGTCCAAGACTACACACAAATGATTCCTACCAGATACCCGCAGCATGAAACCACAATGCTACACCTGCAGCCGATTTCATCTCCAGATTTTTTCTGATGATAACTGGTCACAGGAGGAGGTTAAAGTGTAATACAGTAGTGACGTACTGTTTCCAAGGCCCTGCATTCTGTGTACTTACGTATTTATAGTGCTCTTCATCAGAAGCACTATAATCAAATGCCAATCTTCTGCAGCTCCTGCCTTGTGTAATTGCATCTGAAGGAAAGTGGACCCAGGAATCACACTCGGTAAAATCTCCGGATTTGACTAAACATTCATTGTCACACAGACAATATTTGGTGAAAGTGAATGGCTTTGGAAGTAGGCACTGGAATCACTGGAGGCATACAAAAAAAGGAGTGTAATAAAAGCCCATGCCTGGGAAGTTGCAGGAGAACAAACAAAAGCTAAGAGAAGAAAGAAGCTGGTAATGCTTGGGAACGAGCCGTATCAGTACTTTGTGTGGCGTGCTGCACACAGCTGAAAGCATCTTTGCACAGGTGACTTTAGCCTCCACCACACGATGAGATAAACACAACCTGGAGTCTTACAGCAGTGAGGGAAATTTGAGCAGGTTTTCACAGAGGCTCCAGAGAAGCACCAGGTAGTGAACAAAGACTTCCACGGCTCTTTCACCGCACCCTTTCTGGGGAGTGAAGACAGCAAGTGTCTTGGCTTCTGCTCAGCCCCGAAGTTCCCCGGTGGTGCAGCTTCTCCCTCTGTCTCTCTCCTGCTCAGAGGTTTGGTCCTCTGGCAACCAGTGAGTAGGTGTCTAATACGTTTTTCTCAAACTTTATGGCAAGGATTTCACTTTGTTAATACTGCCAGACATATATGATAGCTGTCAAGCTGGTGAGTTATTTTAACACTTAGAGAACTGGCTCTAAAACAGTCAGGTAGCAAAGTGCTAATGAAAATGATAAGCAAATGAGACAAATTAAGCATGCTACACTGTCTGTCTTAGCATCACTTGCTATGTCTGGAAAGAAAAATAAGTCTTTCTATGGGCTGCGCTTTTCCAATTTCATGTCTGTACTGCCCTTGCCACCTGGTACACAAGTGCCCACCTGCAATTCAAGAACTGATGTCCCATGAGCACCTCATTCTCTCCCCCATTCCCTCCTGGGACACCCCATGCTGGGCTGGGAGAATTGCACATACAGAATTTTGGTAATGGTGTTTTTATTTCTATTATCAACCTACAATTTTGATCTGTGGAGTTTTTCTGCCAGTTTTCCAGAGCTTTTCGTACAGGTGGACCTGCTCAGAAGTGCAGAAGTTTCTGAAAAATGTTATTCTTCATAGAAATCGGAGAGAAACTATTGCCTGAGCACCACATCATTCAATGAAAAAAAGTAGCATAAATTTGACATATGGAAGGTTTATTAGTTAAATGATAATTTATTACTGCATACTGACTAGACATTCATCAGATGGAGCATTTTGAAGACTAGAGTAATTCAGACTAGAATGAAGCCAAGGAAGGAAACATTCAAATATTCTAGTAAGAAAATGACTCAGAGAAGTTAATAATGCTCTAAGAGCAAAAGGACTATGTCCTGAGTTTTACTTACATTTTTCACTTCTTATATGGAGGCCATACAGAGCTGACAGTGGTTTAATAATAGGTTAATGTAGGGTGGGATGTCCCTTCATAAAATTATGCAAGCAGCCTGAAAAGAGAATAGATTTGAAAAGCTACTCTATGGCTGTGAAAGGAAACATGTTGCAGCTGGTGCAGGTGATCATCTTTTAATACAGGCTGCCATCCTATTCTTGTTTCCTTCTCTCCTCCACACATGCACATCATTGTTAATTTTAAAAAGACATAAACTCTTGAGTTTATTCCCTGCGTGGTTTCTTTGCTATCTCATAATTTTAATCTGTGAATCACAGAGAGAGAGAAAAAAAAAAACATTTTTACACAAATTAATATATATTAAGCTTTATGTGACTACGATGATTTTGAAAGAAATCATCACCTCTACCCACAGTTGTTGACAACTGCAATACATTTACTAAAGCATAATTACAACTTGATTGGAAGTTTAGATTTTGTGATATCAAACATAAACAAAAAAGAGGTATCCACGTATTGTAATTGGCTGATCATACAAATACTTATTAAATATAAACACATATGCTTTTGTAGATTTGTTAGAAAGATTCGTTAATTGCTTAATGAAAGATGTCTTTCAGATACTAATTCCTTCATTTAGTTCGACAGATTAAATTTTATATGAGGAGATATTAGCATGCATGCAATGAAGTGACAGGGACAACTAAAAAGCTTAAAATGTTAATGGATGAAGTGCAGCATTCTCAGTTACTCTAAACTAAAATCTATAATCTTCATTACATGCACTAAAGATCATCTTTTCCCCTGCTTTCTGAAGAGATAAGACAGCTATATTTAACACAGAAATGAACATCACAATATGTTTCGATTCAGCTGCTATACTTTCATCATCATAAATAAATTATGAAAACTTTAAACAGTGCATGAATGATTCCGCATTAAAAAAAAAACAACAAAAACAACAAAAATGCAATTAATTTTTATAGAAGAGAAAATTGATAGTTGACATCCAAGCCAATCGTTCCTATATTTCACTGTGGTAGCTTTAGGTAATTATCTTTCTGATAAAGTCTCTTTGCATTTCGCTTGCAGGAAAAAAAAACCAAAAAAAAAAACAAAAAAAAACCTGACTTTAATTACTAAGGCACTAGAGGGTTAATGTCAACAATTGCTGTAAAAAGCAAATTACTAGCAATACCAACAGTCCAGAGCCTTCATTTTTGCTGTAAACTAGAGTTCAATCTGGCAGCATCTTTTCTTTTTCCCCAGTAGGGTGCAGGGAGCCCTCTAGCTTCCATGTGGGTTTCCTACTGTGGTACATATTGGCCAGTATACAGCTGCTCTAAGCAACTATTTGCATCTACAATGCGGTCATCCCACCACCTCCTTTTCAGATCAATATGATTGGTACAAACAATAGTTTGATTTTGATTGCTCTATAGTACGCTTGGGTAGAGCCTCTGAATGCGAGCGGATCGCTGCAAAACAATGGGCTGGTTCATCATCCAAAGGGTCCCTTTTCAAACAGCTGCCTCTGCCACACTCACCCTGACAAACGTCCAGAAAAACAGATGGTTTCAGCATTCATGGGCAGTGTAGTGAAAGCCCCAGAGTCAACTATTCAAGACATTTTATCATCTATCTGATAATAGAGCATTGCTGGATGATAAAAATTAAAAATACGTTTAAAAATTCTATTAATTCACACCCACACACAGCTCCCCGCACACACACACACACACACACACCAATTTTTCTATGTCCTATAGCATTTGGAAGTGTGAACACTAAAAGGAGCTTCATTCTTAATTCTTTCTGTGGGATATCCACATTACTGTGAGAAACGGCAGCCAGCGGGTAATCTCACACACCCCATATACCGCAATATCCACAAACAAAAGCAATGAATTACTAACTGAATGGCAAGTTCAACTTCAAGCTGCAGTTTTGTTACAGATTATACCAGATCCTATTATTTTGTGCCCGTATATATCTGAGAGAGATTTTTCTGCTTGCTTTTTCCCAGGCAAATACGAACATTTATGAAGCAGGGTACTATCAGGAATGCTGCAGGGCAAGGAGTGCTACTGATTCTGCTAGAAGCTATGGGCAATTGCATAATTTCTACTCCAGCCACAGGTATAGTAATCTCAAAGCTGCACAACAGAGTCAAGGATCTCCTTGTGAGACAGCATCCAGTGAATGCCGTGATGCAACACCATGCTCTGGCTCAGCACTAAGGACAACCTGAAGCACAGCTATGATCATGGCTCCTCATCTTCACAGGCTGCAGATGTGACCTAAGGACAGCTCAGTACTGTCTCAACCCCATTCATCATTCACAGGATGTGTGATTATTTCCACTTGCCCCACAGATCCGGACAACTTTTGGAAAGTTTTTTTCCCTCAACTCACATTGGAAGGTCAAACTCCTGCGACAGGATGGGAAGATTTGCCCTCTAGGGAAAAAAAAAAAAAGGAATTACATGTATTATTCCTCGCCTAGCAGCTTAGAAAGTTTTACTATCTACTGATCTATTAATATTTGGTGAATACATGTAAATAATGGCAATTTTTGCTGTAGGCATATGAACACATGAGCCATACTGTTATAAGAAAAGCAGTAAAGTAAGAGCCGGCAACCATTCTTGCCAATGCCTCAATATCTAAATGCTACAATTCAGAAGAGATGTTTTTGGAACTGAAAAATAAACACTGAAAAAGAAAAAAAAAAAAGGAAATAAGGAAAAATCTGCCCAAACACTGTAAGCGTGTAGTTATTTCCTTCTTCAAATTTCTACTTTCTCATTCTCCTGCATTTCAGTTCAGGGAAAAAAATATTCCAGGCCCAATCAGAAATCTCCACTGATGCAAACTTTACAGAAGGAAAACTCAGACTGTTGAAGGTACCAATCTGTCAAAACGATGATACTGAAATGTATGTTGTCACACAGCAATAATAATCACATATCAAGTTATTTTTTTTTCCCACACTACTAATGATTCAGTTTTGAACACTGATTTCTTTGTTTCCCCCATAAATTCATCATCCTTACTATGATACACAGAGAAATCCTTGTAAGTCACAATGAGTATCTGCTTCCTCTTTCGGATCTTTTCTGGTGCCTCTGCTATGACATCAACCAATCGTGACTGAGAGGAATATAAGCAAGCCAAATGACTGAAATTGAGATTGAACTATGGAAACATAGGACCAGGAAAGACCTCAAGAGACTGGCTATACCCTCCTGCCTCATAAAACGGGTAAGGGGAATAAATATTCTAGGCAAATCTAAGTCCTTCAACCTTTCCTTTTAAATCATGCTTTTAAAATTCTTCATTTCCTCATGATTTCTTTTGGAAACTCTCCAATTTATCTACATCTTTCTTTATATGCAGTCCCAAAAACTGGATTCAATACTCCAGCTGAGGCCTCACCAGCACCATATGGTGCAAAATAATTACTTCCCATGTCTTACACATGACACTCCTGTTAAAGAATTCCGAAAAAAGAGGTGCTTTATTTGCAATAGCATGTCCTTTGTGAGTTATATTTCACTCGTGATCTCCTAAAACCCCAGACACTTCTCTGCCTCCCAATTACTTCTGCATTTTGTCTTTGCGCATTTACCATCTTTTTTTTCCAAGGGTAGTAATTTTTGTACTTCTTTACTGAATTTCACCCAGTTGATTTTTATCATGGCCTCTTCATTTAAAGAGATCTTTTCAAACTCATTCATTCCTTCTTAGCTCTGCAAACCTCATCTCCCCCTGCATTCATCCCTGTAAAAAGAATAAATGCATATTTTCTCATTAACAACTGAATGATGGTCCAGAGAACAGAACTTCCCTGGAAGAGACTGGTGAGCACTGCTATGTGAGCTGCCTCTGCAGCAGGAAAGAGAACCACTGATAACTTCTCCGAACATTTATTTCAGCTGCTTTGCAGCCACTTATGGCAATTTCATCTAGGCCATATTTTTCAAGCTTGCTTATAAGAATGTCATGTTGGACAGTGTCAAAAGCCTCACTTAAGTCAAGATACATCACATCTCCTACTTCTCTGTTATCCACTAGGCCAGTTACCTTGTCAAAGAAGGAAATGAGATTGGTTTGACACAATTTGTTCATGACAAATTCATGCTGGCTGTTTTTTATCACCTTATTATTGTCTAGGTGCTTATGTATTGTTCTAACATCTCTCTGGGGGGATCAAACCAGGGCCAACCTGGACTTGGTGACTGGAAAAAGAAGCACTCATGGAACTGATGACAAGCCCTGAGCCTGACTTTCCTCAGCCCTGCTAGGACTTCTCTGTTAACATTAAACACACTTTATGCTTTTAGCTCAAACAAACGAAGCTCAGCCACTTTCTATGTTAGGACCGCTTTGTAGTTAACCACTGCAGCTGCACTGTGTTGTAAGAAATAGGAGCTATTTAGACATTCTTGGGTCAGTTCTGTCCCAGAAGCTGCAGAGGTAAATCCCTACTCCAATTCTCTCCACAGAGGCTGGGATTTTGGTCTTGTGCAGTGGAATGAATTACTTCAGATTTCTGCTGCTCAGATGTTCAGAGCTGTCTTTACATATCTTGATGATGTGTTACTGCAGAATGTGGACACATAATTAAGTTTTCTAGCATATTTAAAATGTTAACTGCTCATTTACCTTAACTCACACTGCTTGCAATGGCTTCAGGACACAAAGTTTATCATCATTGTTTATGTAGTCTCTCTACCTGAAAGGTCCCAATTTTCTTCAAGACTTTGGGTGATACTGCAACAATACTGATAAATACTACGAGATAATGAGTAGGGAAATCAGGAGATTTCTAAGGAGATCCTTAGACAGAACCAAAAAAAAAAAAAAAAAA
>VXAB01011101.1:0-17572 GCA_013399175.1 Odontophorus gujanensis
TCCCGAAGGGAAGAGGGATGGTCACGGGACAGTTTTTAGGTCACGCAGACAGTTTTTATCTTTCCCTCTGAGCAGAAACACGTAGAAATGCAAAGCATCACACAGTCCTCTGGGGAATGTAGTTCCTCTCTTCTGAGACAGGCATACCCGTATATCGATAATCCACGCAGCTGGAGCATTAACTCTTTAACTCCCAATAAACTACATGTTGTTATGATGTGGAATATCAATAATATAACAAAAATCATAAAATCATGACAAGATGCAGCAATCACTATTTTCCCAAACACCACAACACCAGAGACAAACACACTTCAAATATTTCCTTTGCCAGCTTTATAAAAGTGTCCACCATTGATGATTTGGGAGGTCAAAACTGCCTTCTTAACAGTCTTCTAATTATTGCAAGTTCCATGTCAGAACGATAAAACAATCAGTTTTTACAAAACAACTGGAACAGAATTGTTATGCTCAAGAATCCACTTATCATGATTAAGTTCTCACAGTGAACCAGGACACCCAGGTCCCTCTCCTCAGAGCTCCTCTCCAGGAGGTCATCCCCCAGCATGTACCAGTGCATGTAGTTATTCCTCCCTAGGTGCAAGACTCTACACTTGCTCTTGTTAAATCTCATGATTTTGTTGAACCTCAACCAATCAAGTTGATGGCTTGTCCAGGTTCCAGGAAATCCAGAAGGATCATCAATTTCCTACCTCAAAAGGCATTGGACATTGTTTTACCCACCCAGGGATGTTCCATGAACTTCAATGGGGAATTCGTATGTAACCACTCCATGGATTGCTGTTTTGACACTAGTACTGTCACCACTATGAACATCTCATCACTGGTAATGATATAACCCTGGACATAGTCACCTTCAGCTTCAAATTGGTTCAATACATTAAAAAGAAAATTCTGGTTGGTCATTTCCAGATAACTGTAATGGGCTTATCAGTGAACAAACATAAATGTACATAATTGCATGTAAAATGCACATGAACTAATCTAAAGGGGAAAATCAGACACTTTACTACAAGTTTCTATTATTTATAATTCACTTCAAAAATATGTTATGCAACTACATTCCATAAGTAATGCCTCCTATTCCTTTGCAGAGAAGCTACAACAGATACCAGGAGTGGAATAGCACTACGTCATAGATCAAGTTCTCAACTATAAAACATTGTTTTTTGTTGCAGTTATCACAATCAGCTGATTCATGCAGAAGGGCTGACCAAGATGCTCTTCATTTCATGGCGCAGTAGTTGTGAATGGCCATCCAGAACATCTCACTGCTGCCACTGCTGAAACATACCACCCACCAATGTCAATAGGTGCAATTCTTTCAGCATTGAGGAATTCAATTCCACACCTTTGCTTCAGATGTCAGATATCATTTTGTCAGACATGGTCCACCATCTGTTGCATGATAACAATACGTAATACAATAATGGTGAGTAGGTTCAACTTCTAACTGCCATACCACCAATATCTGCCTCTGACATCACTGGGTAACATAATAAAATAGAGGCATTACTTTTGGAGCTGCCCTCAAATAATGTAGGTTCAGTTAGCGAACGTGCTGATGGTCTTTGATCTGCCTCCACTAAACTTCATCTGATACTGCAGATCTTCGTGCTGAGAAAGGGAAACAGAATTATCGTTAAAAAAAGAGAATTCTAAACATCTCTTACAGGACATTGAGAAATCTCCATATCATTGATTGTTTTGAATTGCCAAGTGGCAGTTTTGCTGACAACTCCCTTTCCCCTTTGTCCTCCAAGAGAGAAGTTCCTCCAAGCCTTGATTCTACCTGTAACACAAGTTCAGCACCAGTTGCCCAGTCTACCAATGCTGCTTGGAACAACAGCTTACAATTCCAATATGGATGCTATTATCTATTAATAGCTATGAATGCACATGCCCTGTACCTCACAGGCTTAACTGGAGCATGTTGCATGGTAAGATAGCGGTGGCCTACGATGGAACAAGAGAGAAAGCAAGGCAAGCATCAGCTATCACCTTTCCCTACTCCTTATTCGCCTGGCTTTATGCAGTTCTCTAGCATGGCAGACTGCCATGACAAGACCTCCTGCTGCTACCATTTGCTTATTTTCATGAAATGCAGCAAGTACAAGTGATGAACGACCAACTGGTAACATGATGAGAGGATACTTGATGACAGTAAGGAAGGTGGAACTCTTCCAAGGACAGCCACTACTATCAACAACACCCCCCTCCAAGGATGGGCTTGGGTGCACTCAACCACACTACAAGGTGGGGAAGAGATTAAACGTCCTCTCAAGATCTGTATTTCTACAGTCTCCCTTGTTTGCTCATTTTTTCCAGGAGTTGCACACCGCAGCTCACCTTGTTATCCTCGCCACTACTCACCGTGCAAATACATGAGTTTCTCGAGGCAAAGAGAGAGAGCACACAGCCAGCAACTCGGGGGCCCGAGCAACGCACAAGGGGTCAAACTCGCTGCGGGACCCGGTCCCGCCCTACAGGGGAGCTCTTCCCCACGCTCCCGAACCCGCGTCCCGGCGGTAACAGCGCAACCGGCAGACCTCGGCCACAGCCGCCCCTCAGCTCCACGCCCCGCTCTCAGGTACCTGGCAGCGGCTCAGCTCCTCGGCCAGGCCCCGCAGTTCTTCCTCCAGCACGGCCACCCGCGATGCCGCCGCCTCCGGGCGCCCCTCTGCCATCGCCGGCGTCGCGCTGACCGCCTCTCGCCGGAGCAGACGGGCCCCACGGCGGCGGGGAGGGACGCGAAGAGCGCCCGCCCTCTCCTGAGGGAAAGAAGAGAGAAGCGGCGCCGCGAACGGCGCGCAACGAAAACTTTCCCGTTTGGCCGCACTCACCGCCCGCACGGACGCCGGAAACCACGGGGAAGGACGCGGCACAATGACGTCAGCCCAACCACTGCCCCGGCGAGGCGAGGGGGTGCGAGGGCACGTTTGAATTCGCCCGCCCGAGCGGCGGCGCCGCGCATGCGCCCTGCTGGCGCCTTCCCGCTCTAGGCGGGAGTTGTGCTCGCTCTCTCCGTTGGTTGGCGGCTGCTGCTTGAGCCCCGTGCAGCGCTTCGCCTTGGAGCGCGTCCTCTGCCCTTAGAGACGCAGAGTTGTCTCATCCAGCAACACTATTCCGTTGTTTGGTCTGCTTTTAGTCTGCTTTAAGACCTTGCAACTGGAAATTAAAGAAGCCCTGGAAGAGCCTTTAGGTCTTCTGAAGTATTTGCGTGTGTGCATCTACATAGATGCGCATGATTTAAGAACAGGGCATGCAGAGTGTGTTGTTATCAAACAAAGGACTAAATGGCGCTGCAAAAGCAAATCTTGCAATACTTTCTGCAGCCTGCATGGGCCCCATCCATTGATTTGTGGTATTTTTACCTAGTTTCTCCCATTGGCAATGAATCTCTGTTCAAATGAGAGAGCAGGACTGAACATGATATGTCTCTAATTAGATGGCTAACAGCTGGCATGTTTACCCTTGTTCCTCATGGTGGGACCTGGTGATCTTGAAGGTCTTTTCCAGCCCAAATGTGATTCTGTGATACAATAGACTCAGGAAAAGCTACAATTTTTCCTGAGCAGGTGAGGAAGGAAGTGAAAACATAAGTTCAGTATGTTTCTGAGCCTGGAAGTAAGCACCGACTCAGTTGCATTTCAGCAGTGTCACCTCTTTGCTCTAGGGCTGCATTGTTGCACCTAAGAAGCATCCTTTCATTCCCCATCTGTCATCATTTCTGCACTGGTCTCAGAAAAGTTGTCCAGAGCGTATATTGTGGCAAAAAATTGAAATTCTGAGCAAGAGTACATGCAGGCAAGTGAAGGAGTTTTATACATCACATAAGTTATACATTAAAATGTCCATTCTCCCTCCAATGGACCTGACAAAAGAATCTAGTGTCCTTGGTGATGGCTTTGCTTGTTCAAGTTGGGTTTTGAAGCATGTTCAGCTTTCAGGTCTCCTCTTAGAAGGTTAAAAAGTAACTACTCAAAATGTTTGTTTTACATGATTAATGTATATAGAAGGATTATGATTCTCTCTATGTAGAAGTGTATTAAAGTGTCGTCTGTACATATGTTTCTCTAGGTAGATGTTGTATTCAGCAATTATCAATAAAATGTCTCTCTGTAGAACGTATACTTTTCTACTTTTTTACTGTTGTTCATTGTACCTTGTAGACTGTATAACCTCAACATGTTTGTGTTCTTACACCTTTAATTATTTTTATGTTAATGTTCATTTAACCATAATGACCATGCTGCCTTAATTTTAATGTGCTTATGTTTTCACTTTTCCCTTCTAAATTTTTTTTTCCCTTAATTTATCCAATCACCATTTCATAGTCATCATTTTTTCCACATCCCTGCCTTTTAATAACTTTTTTTTTTAATTCACCACTTTTCATCTTTTCCTGATGTTTGTATCATTGTTCCCTTGACCACATATTCCCTATTACATGTGGGCAACAAGAAGCCAACCTTACTTACAAAACAGTATACTTGGGTTAGATGCTAAACAAGTATAATGACTAAATAGGATCTTAAAACGTTTTCCAAGTGCAAGGTCATTCAAAAGTTACTAAAAAGATTCAAGGATTACAGCTTGACATAACACAAAAGGCCACAATTCATGAAGCTCTATAATTTAAAGTAGAAGTTTCTGCATATTCCATTAGAGTAAACACAACATAGTACCACATTAAGTACACAACCAACACTTTTCCATAGCCAGATACTTATTTTATAGGCATGTTTTTTCTATACAGTTAAATCATCTTCAGATTTCTCTGTCAATTTCATAAGGTTGGCTCTCTATAATGTTTCAAGCTGTTAACCTTAAGAACTTAAGAGTATTCTTTTTAAAGACTTAGTATGTACAGATGACAAGCTTGGACAAACAGGGAGACCTTGCCTTATTGTGGCGCATTTTGTACATCTAATTTCTCCTAAATCGTACAGTTTTGGGACACCTGCAATTACAGTTATCAGTTAATGACAATGTTAGGCAAAATTCTTCCAAGCCTAAGTGCCTTCCTTTGGATTGCATTTTTTTTTTTAATTAAAAAAGAAACAACATTTAGTTTGAAGAGGCTCAACACACCAAATTTTCCTTGTATGTGACTGTTTAGTAAATATGCAGTTTTTAGTAAATTTCCCACTTGTAGAAGGTCTGTTAATAAATGCAGTTGTACTACATGATCTAAATCCAGTAGGGATTGTCACTTAAAGAGTCTGAAAAAGTTATACAAGTAAAAGTGTACCCCTAGTTATTTTTGTGACAGGAAATAATTTGGTACGGTGTTTATATTTGTTTTGCGGATGGGAAATTCTGTGTCCTCCTTTGAAGTATGTTCATATAACAAATATGTTGCAATTGCTCTTTACCACATAATTTTATTTTTTTTTCTGCTTGTCAGTTTGCTTTCTTTACCTGAACATGAAGTGCCATTACTGTTCTGATTTTAATTAAAAGTATCAACATTTGCTGTTGCTTACTTTGCATACCTCCTAATAGACTTCTGTAATTCATCACCAGTTTGACAGTAAAAAACATCATCAAAGTAAGGTCCTCTCTGGGAACTGATTCTCAGCTGTGGTAAGTAAGAGAAGCCAAGGTTGCTGAAAATATTTTTAATAGTTTTTGGCACTGTCTTCAATATTTTAGTAATCTACGTTTCTAAAGAACATATTACAACACTGGAAATATATTAGGTCAGGCTCTAAAAGTGGGCCCCCGAGAACTGAAGGAACAAGACTAAGCAGAGGGTGTTGCACCAGTGTTGGGGGAATCCCAGGTATGTGTGCAGATTGAGGGAAGAACTTGACAGCAGGCGGGCAGAGCTCTCAAGTTCTTCCCAGGATTTGGGGTCCTGGTGGACGAAAGGCTGGACATGAGTCAGAAGTGTGTGCTTGCAGCCTGGAAGGCCAGCGACATCCTGAGCTCCATGAGAAGGGTGGCCAGCAGAGAGGGAGTTGATTGTCCTCTACATGTTTAAAGACACACCTGGAGTATTGCATACAGGCTGGGGCCCCCAGCATGGGAAGAACGTGGAGCTGCTGGAGAAGGTCCAGAGGAGGTCCACAAAGATAATCACAGGGCTGCAACACCTCCTATGAAGAAAAGTTGAGGGAGTGGGGCTTGCTTAGGAGAAGATAAGGGTCTGGGGAAACCTCATTGTGGCCTTCCAGTACTTGGAGGGAGCTCATAAGCCGGAAGGAGAGTGACTTTTTACACAGTCTAATGGTAACACAACAAGGCAGAATGGCGTTGCATTAAATGAGAGGAAAAACAGATCACATGTTAGGAAAAACTTATTTACTCAGAGGGTGGTGAGGTGTTGGACCAGTTTGCTGTTTATGCGTCCCACATTTTGTCTAAATCAAAATAATAAGGCTTCCTGGGGAAGTTTGCTTTAATTTACTGCATACTTTGCTACATTAAGCCGTGACTATACGCTCAGTATTTGAACTGCGGAGAACTAGACAGTTTACATTCTCCAGGGTTACCACTTTATATTGCCCTAGAACTGTCTAACACTGCATCAGAAGACTGTCTTCTACTTAGCTTTGCAACCAGAAAAGATGCAGTTTTCTACTGTCCTTTAAATTAGGTCTTAGGCTGTGGCACTGCATTCTTCAAGACAATGAACAACACAAAACTTTAACTTGAATTGGGGCACGTCACTGGAACAAAGCAGTAAGGAGGCAGTTTACAGTGTCCTGGATGTGGGGATGAAATGTGCCCCACCCCATAGCACCTGCCAGCTACCAGCAGCCTAGTGGGAGGGACTGACAGCTGGAGGTAATTAAGAGGAGGAAGCAGATCTCAGAGTTTGGCTGTCCTGGCAGAAGGAGATTTGTGTTGCAGTAAGATGAGGAGGTGGGTTTAGCTGAGTTTTGGGAGTTCATTGTCTCACTCTTAACACGATTCTTAAGAAAATCAAGCCTGAGGAATGAGTGGAGTTTTGACCTTGTACGTGGTGTTATGGACTAACTGGGAGAGTCACCTAGTTATGGAAGGGTTGCATGGAAAACAGAAAGCTGAATTCTATCACCCTGACCAGAGGGTGTAAAGAGTACATGGCCACCCAGGCTCAAAGAGCAAGATATGATACCCTTCATAACCCAAGGAGTGGTTGCTGGAAGAGACAACATAGTCCATGACCACCCATGCGGAGTGTATACAGGACATGGATGAGACTCTCCCTAACCCTTGGGACGGCAGCTGGGAACATACACCTACACTTCCTTGCTCTTACCAACCCATTGCTTTCAGTCATATGAGCTGCAGACTTATGAAAGAGCCTCATAGTTGACCCCTTTTGAATGTTAAAGATCAGTTTTGTAATAGCTTGTCATTTTTAATGTTGTATTGTGGTGAGCAGTGCACTGGAAGGTACTACTTTTCCAGCCATGAACAGATTAAAAGAGTATTTACTAGAATTAAGTAATAAAATAAGGTTTCTTAAATAATAAATTTAGATTTGATTTTAAAAATTGTTGCATTTTAAATTTCTATGGTTTTGAAATAACAGAATCTTGAACAGAAGTTTTAATTTGAAGATCTGGGGCAAGCTGCTAAGTTCATTTAATTATAGACTACCTCCTTTTGAATAGTGAAGAGGTTAAGCTGTAGCCAGGTTAAGTCGTCTACCCAAGAGTGAACAGCAGTAGCTTTGATAAAGCTACATTTATAAAACAGTACATAAATCAGTACCCAGAGATGTTTTTGCTCAGAAGAGAGCCGAGGCATATGGTTTTCAGGTCTTTGTTTAACAATTCATACCATCTTAAAAAAAAAACAAATTAAGAAAACAAAAACAAATTGGAACAAAATATGAGCACTGTCAGTTTTGTTAAAAAACATTTGCAGAAATTAAAACAATTCCTTCAGTTTTATCGATCTACTTATATTACTATTCTTTGCCAGGTACTAGTATTTTAAGAAAAGATATTTGCTCACTCTCTAAGATAAGGGTTTTTGGACATTGCAGTATAATATCCTTTTTGCCTCTGTCATCTTATTAGATTTCTCTACTTTGAATTCTAAGCAGAATACATTTTTGTTTGTCTCAGTAGACCAGACGATTTAAGTAACAGTTATTTACTTTCACGTAAATGGACAATTCAGAAACTACTTCAGATGAACAACTGGGATGTTATTATCTGTGTGCACTGTAGTAGTAGCTCAGAGTTACTGGGAGGCCACTTTGTGCTGCAGTATTTCAGCTGCTAACACTGTTCCCAAAAGCAGTGTTTGCTATAAATTCCCAGCCCAAGGGAGTACCAAATAGATACTGCACATTGCATTCTAGGGTGGTACTGCAGAGTCAGCCCAGCATGAACTCTTCTTGCAGCCTGAGCTCCATCATCACAGTGGGACTCAACTGACTCAGTCCAGTGAGATAGGGCTTGTGTATTTTGGCAGCCATGAGAAGTTATAACTTTGAACTTTCCTTTCCTACTGTGGTTGAGTTTAGAGTAACAAAGTGAGACTCTGTCCCTGTTGATTTAAGTTTTTAGACACTTTTTACTGAACAGAACTTCCTTTAAAGACAGAAAATATTTTAGAATAAATGCTACATAAGTACCTGTATTTTTAGATGAAAAGAGGTATTATAAATACATTGCAGATCACAAGTAAAGTTATTTGGGATAAATTCAGAATCAAAAGATATTCACAGAAATAAAAGTTTATTTTAATACTGAGTTTCTGTAAAAGAGTTTGAATGTTTCTGTAGATTTTCCCCAGCAGGGGCACAAGATAAGAATTGATTTAAACATATAAAAGAAGTTTAATTAAGTACTGAAATCAGACAGCAGATGTTGAAAACAGAGGTTTTCATGCTTATTCACTTGTGGAATGGACAGACATCGGTAAGATCATATTCGGCTTTCACAAAAGGAAATAAGAGTAGAGTTCTTTCTACAGTTTATTTTTAATTCTGCTATGAAGGTAAATAAATAACATTCTATTAGAATGGTTTGCCAGAAATTATTACATTCCATTCTTTTTTTTTTCATAAAATGAAATTTAATTATTGCCAGCTTGCAAGCTCAGTGTTATTATTTCCCTTAAAACTGCTTTGATTATATAAGAATTTCTGAGTTGTTTCTTCTTTTGCTTTTAGCACATTTATCCCGTGCAGCTGTATAGAAATGTGACCCATGTGTGATCGAAGACCTGAAAAAAACTACATGTTTTGAGCATTGTATGTATGGGTATGGGTATGTATAAGTATAGTATGGGTAACACTAGATACCTCTTGTAATCAACAGCAAAACACAAAAATGTAGTTTGGTTTCACTACCCAATCAGTTGTAGAAAGATGCCAATGAAAATTAGAAGAAATAGGAAAGAACTGATATTTTTTCCTTCATTAACTTTTATTGGAACTCTTAAACTGTATGATATACTGTAGCTATGAAAAATAAATGTATTGCTGAGACAGCAGTTATGTTAGATCCTGAGTGGAGTTACCCTGTCTTTGCTCTCGGAATGAGACACAAGTATAAGAGCAAACAGTCTATACGTATAATATCATCTGGCAAACTAACTCTCTTTTTTCTTTATTCAAGGTTAAGGCTTTGTATTTTTAGTGTCAGGTTGTCATCTGTCTCCTCTGACCAATCCTACATCCTGACCACACAGATCTGACCACGTATTGTGTTTAAAAGTATGCTTAATGTGATCCTTGAGTTGCTCTGATCTTCTGCATGTACTTTCTGGTAGTATTTCACAATTCAGAAAATACCTGGCTACATTCAAGTCATTTATCTTCCCTAGGAATTCATTTCTCGGAATCCAAGGCACCAGTGAACAGAGTTTATTTAAATGTTTGTGTTTTCACAAACAGTTTCAGGATAATCTGGCAGCAGCAGCAGTTTAAAATACTGTCTTGACAAATCTTATGTGGCAATAGGAGCTTTCAGATGAGCAGAGATAAAAGCAACTGGAGATGGTATCTTTTTAAAATGTTGTAGCATTATTTGCTAAATGAGGACAGTTTCATGCACTCTAGAAATATGCAAGAATATTTACTTAGATTCTGTGAATTTCTGATATGTGTATAATTCTGATTAATAGATACAGGGAATTGTCATCTGGCATATCTGAAGAATCTGTCATATTTAGTGCTGACTTCATTATTATCTGTGTTTTGCATATATTGCGGCGGTCTTGCCAAATACCTTGATTTCTTAAGGCTAATTTGGGAAGTTTGGTACTAATGCCTCAGCTATGCCTTGCTCAGACACCACTTCGAACATTTTTGTTGGCACTAGTAAGACAAATGTCTGCCATGTCAAAATAACCCACTTCATGCTGAAACCTCTTGGCATCAGAATAGATAAAGTAACCTGACGTATGGGGATCATTCAGCCTGCTAGAAGTACTTACCCAGTCACTCAGTATTTATGAGGGGGTGTTTCTGACCTCGTGTTTCACACACAAAATAAAAACAAAAGCAAAAAAAAAAAACCAACCCAAACTTCTACTGTTTGAGACCAAGGTTGCCCTTGTGCCTCCCTGACTGATGTTAGCAAGCAAATATTTTGCAGTCATTGTCTTTTTTCATTATTGTACGGAGAGAGAGAGTTTATTTTTGGAAATATTTTACTGGATATTAAGTGTTAATACTTTGTAAAGTAGTAGGAGAAATTAGAAGGCCTATGCTTGAATCTGGTCACAATGAAGGGGCACAGTGTAACAGTGCTTCAATGTTTGGAGGACACCATTGAGAGAAAGAAAGTTTGAACAAGAGTTGTTATTCAAGGAAGTTTTACTCAAAGCCAATAGTTTATCCCAGTAGCTAAAAAGAACCCAAAAACAACCCTACGTGAAGACGGGTTTTCTGCCCTTAAATGAGGTTCTTATTTTTTTAATATAAAAGATAAATCACTATGAGAGTTCCAAAAGGTATACTGTGCCTGGATGCAGAAGATTTAGTATTGTGGTATCCCTGACTAACTCAAAAACTGGCATCCTATCTGGATCAGTTATTGAGAGGACACAATTTTATTTTTCTTTTCATCACTTCAATGTGTTTCTTGTTCTGTTGAATAATACCTTTGTATAAATGCTATTTTAAAGTTTTTTCGGGTGAAAATTCTATTTATACATATTATACATATATAGGGTAATATACAGAGGAATGCTGCTTACAAAAGTACTGTTAGTTGTTTCTATTCTATTTCAGTGCCCAAAGTAATAAAAGCAGGCATTTCACTGTTACATTTACATGAAAATTTGCGTAAATATTCAACCCCAGAATCACTTAACAAATGGAAATTCTGAATCTACCCATTCTCACCAGCTTTCAGTGTAGATAAGAAAAAAATTGTAAGAATTTAAGAGAAGGTAAATTCACTTCATTATTGCATTGATGTTTAGTTATATTTGTGTAAATAGTATCAGTTGCATAAATCTTATTTTTGATCCTGAACTCATTTCTAGTCAATATTTATTACAGTTTGAAGCGCTACATAATAGCACACCCACTACTTTCATATTCATTTTTTACATGTGGCTAAGAAAACTTCAGTTTCAGTTCCTTGGTACAGTTTCATTTTATATTGAAATTAGTCAATTCCCATATTAGCCCTGCCCTTTGATACCTTTTCTGTTCATCAGTCCATTTCACTCTAAGCAAAGGAAACTCATTAGTTTCTATTTACTTCTAAAATCTCTTGGAAGTAATTATTTATTGTTTTTATGTTAAAAGGATCTGTAGCCAAGCATTATGGCACATTAAACCTCAAGAGAAAAGTCACACCATTCTTTATTTTCTTCCTTCTGGCACACTGGCAACACACTCTTTGCAAACCCTATCTACCTTATTTTTACTTTCTGGAAAAGTACTGTTGTACAAATTAGAAACATGCTGTTTCTAATCTTGATTCTTTTTTACTACTTCCTTTTGCTCATTTCTTTGTCATGATCAGCAGTGCAAATAACATGCCTTGTGTTTTTTTTCCTTTAAATGTCTCCTGACTTAGCCCTGTGGTTATGTTGCTAAATGAACAATAGTTCTGCAGGACTTGAGCCTCCACACCCTCCAATCCAGCAGCATCTCCCTTCTCCACAATAAAGTTATTTCCATCTCCAAATCTTTTTACTGACAATCTTAGGCAGTTTCTCTATAGACTACGTATTACACATCTCAGGCTTTAGAGGGCACAAGCTACTGCGCAAAGCCTTTCAGACAGAATATTTCTCATATGATTTATTTCAGGACTTGGCACATACTTAATATAAGCAAGAACTTCCCATGCATTAGCACTCACCCATCTCTTTTGCATTGTCATCTGTTTGCTGGCAATAGAACCATCCCTGCCTATTTCTTTTTGCTCCATGTCTCCTCTTCAGCCATCACACGGAGAAATGCCACTTCCTTTCTCCCCAGGTGTCTCTGCATGAGTTTCACAGAGGCCTATGACAAACACAGAGAGCTGAGCATCCTCTGCACAATGCAACAGTGAAGTGGATGCTGTCTTTTTGGAGGAAGGGGAAAGCAGGAGAAGACCTGTCCTCTCAAATTATCCAACAGAAACTGTGAAACTGTCAGCTTTCCTACTAGCATTCTGGCCAGCTTTTCTAATTATTATTATTATTATTTTTTTACATGATAGTAAAATGATAATGACCTGGCTAATAGTGGACTGTGATGCTGATACCATTCTCAGAATTGAATTTTTCTTTAAATCCAGATGGCTGAATGATAGCTGAATGCATTTTTAAGCCAATTCATGCTGGCTAGAAGCCTAAGCTGGAGGTTCATTGCAAAGTCCCAGCACAAAAGCTAGGTATAATATACACCAGGCCCTGGGCAACCTGATCTCACTGTGGGTGTCCCCGTTCATTGCAGGGGAGTTGGACTAGATGACCTTTAAATGTTCCTTCCAGCTCAAACAATTCTGTTTCCATAATTCTGTACATGTGGCTAACAGAGATTGCCTTAGCATATTCTGTAAAGTTGGCTGCCATTATTCAGTAAACATACAATTAAAAAATGTAGGTACTCCTTGTATAAAATGAAACGTTTACAAAAATGAGCCAATGACTGCCAGTATGGAGTAGTCCAGCTCATGAAATCAGAAGAGATCAAAAAAGGGTAATGACAAGCTGTCTTCTATTTTTTTATGGAGCCTTATTTTTTTGTCATCTTCAGTTATTCTAAATATCAATTTGAAGCATGTCCCAAAGTGGCTTTTCTCTACAAATCAGCAGCATTGGAAAAAGTGGTATGTCGTTGATCCTTTTGTGGATTGGCAAGAAAATGGTAAGTGTTCTCAACAAACAGCTTTTGTTCCTTCATGTTTTACAGTATTCTGTGGTTCTCTCTTATATGGAAGAGTCTGTGCACAGAGTTAAGGGCTTCAGTGTTATCACCAACTGTCCATTATGTTAAGAAATTACTACTGGACCTGTCTCAGGGGCCTAAATATAGCATTTGTCTCTCTAGATCTGAATGTGCACAGCAAATCCAGTGTGTCAAATGTAAACCCATCCATGCTATGTTGCATTCAAAGCAGAGCAAACATTACATGCACTGTAAAGTTGATCTGAACATTGTATGTTCAGATGTATGACAGCTTGTATGGCCTGAACATTATGTATGCAGAACTATTAAGCACAAAAGCCATACAGTGAATCAGTGTCCTTCAAACGGGTATCCCAGTGTGTATAGACAGAACTGACAGTCATTGTAGTTATCATAAATAGGTTGTTTTGCACTGTGTGATGTAAGAGAATTTTTTCTTCCTGCTCAACTATGAAAATAAAAAGTAATACATTTTACTGAATTTTATAGTACCCGTTATCAGGAAATTTAAAATTTTCAGAGAAGTACAAACACATTTTTTCTTGTAAGGATATAAACTAAGATTATAAAAGACAACAGAACAGCCACCCAATAGTAAGAAGTATAAACAGAGATGTAGCAACTTGGCAGATGTAAGATCTCAGTTTATTTAATATGGTTTTGCACAGCTTTCCAGATTCTACGAAATGCGAGAGAAACAAAATACTGGACATTCCATATGGGAAACCTGAAAACAACATGTTCTTTAACAACTCCTGGATAATTAAATCTTTGGCTGCTTTTTCGTAAACTTCTGTAATACTTCTGCCACCAAAGCTGGTTCATTGTTAGACAATATATTTAAAGATAGCCTATGGTGCACTTTCAGCTATTAATAGATTGTTGTTATTAGCTGATTTCACGAATATTGTGATTTCTAGATACTGAGAAGCGGCCAAAATAATGAGCCCCTCATAAGAAAACAAGAGTTTAATAATAATGTGGCTGTAACGACATTTCTGCACAATTGATAACTTACCATGCAGTCCCTAAGACAAGCTGTATTTGTCAATAGCACTTAGCCAATAAAGATAATTTGAGACAAACAAAATAATCTAATGAGACAGACGTATATGAACCATCTGTATGCTAACAAAGCGTTCAGTTATGTCAAATGGCTCTACCCTACAATATACAACAAATCCTGAAATATTATTCTGTAAGACGAAAAATAATCAGCCAAAATGCAGATTTGACTTACAGATTTGGAAGAGCGTGTGTCTAAAACATAGTGCTAGTACAGTATTTGTATCAATAGAAGTAGCAATAGTAGGAGCAGTAGGAGCAGTAGTGGTGTTATCACCTCTTTGAAATTTGATGGATGGGAAGAAATACATGTTTCTGTGTGCAATTAGCAAAAACACACACACTGAAGATTCAAAGACCACAGAAGATGGTTGAAGACAAAAAAAATTTGTTTACTTTTTGTTCAAGCTCTCCCCCCCCCAAGGAATCCATTCAGCATTGTTTCTTTTCCCTGCAGTACTTCATGGGTCACAAAACAGTGAGAATATGAGTGATCTTGAGATGACAGACACAAATCAGCACTATTTTCCAATCAAAGGTTTGTTGTTTCCTCAGCCTTGTGTTTTAAATAAGCGTTCTACGTAAACATATAGACCTGATCGCAATGAATATAAAATGCTATAAAATCTGAATGGTAAAGTGCTGTGAGCATTCTTAAAGCTGCAAATATTGACATGGTACAAGAGCAGTAGTAAATTGCACCCTAGACATAAAAATACAAATTTCTGTGAAAATTAATGCGGTAGTTCTCAGAAAGAAAAGTAACACTGATCAGATCACTTCATTGTTGTTTTTTTATCCAAATGAATCTTTAATTTCTGGCTCAAGGTTTTGGAGCCATTATTCTACCACTGTTAAAATCTGCAGAAGGATGAGGTCAGGAAACAATTTTCCAGCTCTTCTATTTTTTCTCTAGTTTTAAGGTTTCCGCATAATCACTTATTTTTTAGTCTTGGTTGTGCAGATGACAGCATTTATAACCATGCACTTGTTTCAGAACTCAGTTACCTAATCACATTAATTCACTGGAACATTATAGGAAAAAATAAAAAGTCATTTATACTTTTTAATTTGTTTCTTCAGATACATATTGTTAAGTTAACTAAAAAATGACACTATTTTCTTCTATGTATGTACAGTAATATCTAAATTACAAAAAAATAATTCAAGGACAAAACTAGCTAAATACTGGAAAACAAGCCCCATGCAACTAGTATCTTGGATAGTCATCTTAGAACAGTGCATAGATTTTTCTCACATTTTTTGTGTTTTTTCAACACAACTGCATTTGCTGCTACACATACGAATGGGTATTCTTAATGTTGTACTACATTCCCACACCAAAATAAGTCAATTGTGCCATTATCTAAAGCCTGTGAAAGTGAATGAAAAGACTGCATGGCATTTAATGGATTTTTTAAATTGTGTCTTCTTTTGCTTTTTGCTTGTACAAGCTACACAACTGAAGGCTTACCCTTTTTTCTCTCCCAAGAAAACAGCAGGAGACAGGCATGTCCTCGCTGCTGCCTGACCACTGCAATTGCTCCAGTTTAGCCTCACTTTGCCTCTTAGTTTCAATTGGGATGTAATCAGTATTATGTTGTGTTCTGCTTCTTGGAGAAAAACAGTGTTGATAATGCAACGTTTATAGTTTCTCCTTAGCAGTGTTGTACAGAGCCAAAGCCATTCTTAGTGAAGGGCCCAAGGAACTGGGAGGGAACAGAATAAAGACAGCTGACTTGAACTGGCCAGGGGTATATTTCATATTGTGCGACGTCAAGAAGAAGGAATTTTTGAAGGGGAGTGGGAGTTAATTTCACTCTCTTTCACTGGACAGGTGTTAGGTGGGCATTGGTCAGGGAGTGGTAAGAAATTGCTTCTACATCATGTGTTACATTCATAGGTATATATATTGTCATAACTGTTTTCCTTTTCTCTCTTAGTAAATAGTTTAATCTCAACCCACAAGTTCTACTTTGTTGTTGTTTTTTTTTTTAATTTTTTCCACAATCCCATTGGGAAGGGCAGGGGAAGTGACACCTGTGTGGTGCTCAGCCCCTTGCCAGGTTAAACCTGGCAAACACCAAACAGCGCTTTGACAACAGCAGTAGAATGTATATGACATAGAGCAGTTTTGTTTCTTCTTACCCAGATCGTCAGAAGAATCTTATTAAGTGAACTACTTCTGGTTATACCTTTCTATTGACAGTGAAACAAAAGAATCTGCATTCCTCATGGGAATTTTGAAGTTACTTTTCTGATATTTAAGCAAAGAGCAGAGGATTGGTTGAGACAGCATCTTACTCTACTACAGGAATTTCTATTGCTGTTAATTTCTACCTTACTGTTTATTTGTTTGTTTTGTTTCTGTTTAATTAATTGGATGCTATTTTAAGTTCCTACTGTGTATTGGCCTAGCCATGGGAATAGAATCTGTATTTCTTGTATTTTAGTCTGTATCTATCAACATTATAAGGGGAACTGGAAAGAGCTGAAAATTGCTTAGTAAAAGCCATACAGACAAAATCGCTGAGCTAAAGCAGCACTTAATTAAGAAGAAACTGAAGTATCCAAGCAGAGCTTAGAAAAAGATGGAATATCTGATTACTGTATGGGAAAGAGTAACACCCTGGCATTCCCAGGCATCAATAACATAGTTAGTTCATTTTTCTCTTACATATATGATCTGAGTGTGCAAAGCCTCTAGTTGCAATATGCTCAGAGATTAAAGCCAAAAAGAATGTACAACTACCTCTAGTTGCAATATGCTTAGAGATTAAAACGGAGCGTTCCTGTCCAGTTCATTGCACAACAGTGTGGAAACTAACCCTTCTTTGAGTTAAATTATTATCCACACAATCCTATCTATACTCAAGCAAAAATCTTTTACATAACCATACCTGTCAATACTGTACGCTGTGTAATAGTTTTGGAATAACAAATCTCAGACTTCTCCAGTTATATTTCCACTTCAGAAACCTAGATATAGTTCTTTTTTGAGTTTTGATCATTCCAAGAATGAAAAGAGAGATAAAATCAAGTATTCCAAGATAAACATCAGAGAGAATTACAGTGGTCAGAAGGGCAACTCCTGTTGATGTCCTAATAGCCTAAAAAAATTAAATGAAAAACAAAAGCCTTAAATACTACAGATCAAACATGATATTCACA
>VXAB01011107.1:4235-51770 GCA_013399175.1 Odontophorus gujanensis
TTTTTTTTTTTTTTTTTTTTTTTTGCGGACTATTAATTCTAACTTACTCAAATAAATTTATTTTTTTTTAAACTCTCTTAAAAATTTCCAACCCTTCAAAAAGTGAGTATTCACAAGACTAAAGAAATTATCCCAAACATTTGATACAATTCAGCAGGCCTGGGGCAAGTCAAAGTCTTCCAGAAGGTGGAGGTACCAGGCCACAAAAATATATTTTTCTCTTCAGTTGCATCAATTCTAATAATCATACAGAAATTGTTTCACTGCTAGTGCAGAAATACAGTTTTCATTTGTCTTCTTAGATTATGTTATGATAATTACCAGGCTGCTAGTGCTCCTGTATATCTGATTGATTCATCTCTGCTCCTGATGCTTTGTGCACCGAGTCCTGGTGTTTGATGAAGCTGTCTCAGTTTTGGGGTGGGCTAAGAAATTCTGAAGGCCTTGCTGCCATACATTTCTAGTTAAAATCTCATTTTATGAGCCTAAGGCAAATGCCGCAGTGAATGTGATAATAATAATAAAAAATTGCTGCTTGATATAGAAAGAACTCATTACCTGTCTGTGCAGTGCCAGAACCAGAGGATCCTCATGTGTTATGCACAGAAACATATCCATCATGCTTAGCATGTATGTTTGTAGCTTCTGTAAAATGCAGTTGTCTCGACTAGTTTTGGATGATGTTTCTTTATCTGATAAAAATAATTTAGAAGCAAATGATAGACTCATCTCAGCAGGCTTCATGGGTGAGTGAAGAGTAGGATGGTGTTTATACATCCAAAGAATGTATTATGCCATATCTTCACTACACTGCAGGTGGGACTAGTGATGAATAGTTTCTGATCTGGGTGGTATCATCATTATTAAATTTCATCTTAGATTATTGTCTGTGTGGTTTTTGAGCTCTACTGAGAACAAGTAAACTCCTATAAAATTTTTAGCATTTTATTGATGAGAATAAAGGGTAATTTATTTATTTATTTAATTTTTCCATTTAGATGTGTGTCAATGGTTTACGGGCAGGTTCGGCCCGGTTCCATGACGATTGGTGCGGGGGACCCACGGACCCACGCCCCAGGAAAGGGGAAGAGGAAAAGGGAAAANTTCCTTTCCAGCAGCAGTGTAGAGGATGTTCCTTACATCCTGTCCCGTCCGCACTGGCCCCACTCTTTAACTCTAAATGATGTTATGATGTGGAATACCAGTAGCAAAAATCATAAAACCATGACAATGTGTCATAAAACAAGCAGACTGTCTGTTTGCAAGCATACTGCCCTGCCCAAATGGTCATTTTCTCTGAGACTGTACAACGCATTTTGGCTCTTGACATCTGTCACCATGAACAGTGCCTTCTTCTGTCTGACTATAACTAAACCATATAGGATAGCATTTGGTAGATTAAAACACAGGGAAATATTTTCAAGGCCACCAAAGAAGTTCACTTCTGGAACTTTTTATAAATCTGCCTCTTTATTGTGAAAAAAAAAAAAAAAGTTAAAACTAGGAAAATGATACATGTACTGTTACCAGTTACCTACTGAATTATCTCTTGTTGATAAAGTTATTTTGGACAGTGAGTAAAGACATCTGTGTCGATTACACTAATATCAATTGCATTTAGTCAGGAAAGGAAAAACAGAAATGGAGCAAGGAAAGGCAGGAGCATGGGCTGAAATACTTAAGGTTGTATTGCCAGACTGACAATGTCCATCATCCCCATCACCAGGATTGGTTCTTGGGAGCGCGTCTGAGGCTGCAATTAGTACCAGACACAGAAAATTAGGCAGAATGCAGCCCCACTCACTATATGCTTTACCCAAACTATGCTGAGCGGATACCTTCTAGTGAAAAAAGTGTGAAAATTACATCAGTCTGAAACAGAACTGTGTCCACCATGTCTAAATCTTTGATTCAGTGTGGTTGTAATCAAGTAATCAAAACTAGTTGTAATGTTTAGACCTATACCTATGCTATCCTTCCACAGAACTCAGATGATACAATAAAGCATCTTGCCCACTTCTGAACAAAAAACTGTATGCACAAATTTGAGAGGAAAAATTGATACTCCAAACTGATGTAGGTGGGAAGGTTGGACAAAAACTGAAAATAATATTTTTTGATAGTCAGGAGTTAAACCTAGGCAATTCTCAATCAAACTGTTTTTGTTCTTCTATTACCAGCATAACATGCTGCCCCATGTGTTCTTCATCTTGTTTGTGTCTGGTTCTTCTGCCTCCCACTCACAAGCTGTATTTCTTAAAATTAGAAACATGATTCTAAGCCCAAGTTTAGTGATATTTCAGAAGGGCTAAATGGCAAGTTCATTGGGCCAAACAGTCCTTGCTCTGACTGTTTACTACTGAGGAGTTAGACAGTGATTATCATTTGTTCTTGTTTTTTAGACAACCAGTAAAGGTACTATGAAGAACGGTACGTATGGTAAAGGCCTGAGTAGCTGAGTTTTGTAGCTGGTTACATTTGCTCAGAAAGTCAATCAAAGTCATGTTGTTAAGAACTTGCAAGGAGAAAATGCAACAGCTATCCTCACCTCAAAGTGAAGCACTACATCTGACAATTCACTTGTATTAAAAGAATTCCTCAAATTTGAATGCTCATCTTGTGCTCAGGGGTAATGGTCAAGTTACTCATGGTGATTCATACAAGGAATTTCTTCTCAATTTCAATTTTAATGTCACAATATTTCAGCAGTGCCTGGTGGAGGGTTCTGAAGGCTTGGATAGTAACAAAGAAGCAGGTCAACTTACCTCATGAAGAGAAAGAGGCAGGCAAATGCTGAGAGTTTCCCTTCGACTCAGGTGGCAACTGCTTCTGATTAAGAAATCCCAGAAATTACTTAAAGGCTAAAGATCTTAGGATCTACTATTGCCTCTCACTGTAACAGATTAATGCCCAGGTGCTGGACTGCCACCAAGACATACATTGTAGTGAGCTTGAAATATCTCCTAGGAAAAAGGGGAAGAGATCATCTGGCTGAGTTGGGCAGGGGGGTTCAGTCTAACCAGGTCAAAGTACTGGAAAGGTGTAGTATGAACAAAGCTTCAAAGAGTTCTGCAATGTCAACTTCAGCGATGATTTCTAAGTCTCTAGGTGGATTTGAGGATGAGATTATCTTAAAACTCAAAGATGCAACAGACAATGGGTACATCCTAAGAATAATTATAGGTGTGTAATCATTTAGTAGGACAGTAGATATAGCTCCCTGACGAATGTTAAGCATCATTATTATGAAAGCAGAAAAGTGATCACTGACTAAAAAAAGGGACAGCCAGATGACATTTCTGTGTTTCTTCAACTAGCTAAAATATCACTGCCAATTTAATGTTGTTTGCAGAATGTATGTATTTAATGAATAGCTTTGCTTTCCAAATCAGAATACTGGCAAAGCAAGATTATATGTTATTCCAAAAATAAATATATAAAATACTTATGAGTTGTCTTGACTGTCACTTTGTATTACTGCAAACCTGACTGCTCTGTTAACGTATTGTGTCAGTGATGTCATCCTCACTCACTCTTTTATGAAAATAGATTCTTTTGCTTACATAGTTTTCCACTTTTCACTGATAAAGGAGTTCTTTGTAACTAAACTTCAGCCATGGATTTCTCCTGAGAAATTTCTTATGATGAAAATAAATAGCAATTCAGTGTCTGGGATGAAAACTCTGAGTCAGCAGTGAAGGCTGGCTTCCATATGGCCAGGATATCTCCTGTTTCTCTGCTGTATGTGGCCATAGACTCATTTATCCTATGGATTCAGTCTGTGATCGAACCACCTTCAGGTAAGTAAACTGAGGCTCATTTCTTAGATCTTGGGGTATCGTCCTGGCTTCACTGGCAAAAATCAGTCTTTGCAGCATTATATTACAGTGTTAGAGCTGCTACATAAACCCTTGAAACTCCTCAGACTTCAATATACCAGTGTTATGATTGCTTTTGTAGAAACAAATCCAACTCATTTTACAAGTTCTCCTCAGATAAGAAGTGCAAGAGGCAATTTTCAAACAAAGGAAATAAAGATATCCCAAACTTTCCCTTCACTGACCCCACATCTCATTTTGGTGCTTGAATTGTGTGCACAGTTGAAGAGAAATTGTATGAAAGTACTTAGCAAATTGTGTCTGGAAAGGGTGTAAGGGTTATACCATAGGTCTGCTGCATACAAAGCACAGCACAGAAACTGGACTCTTGCTCTTGCAGCTCTTACATCTCTGGAATGATTCTCAAAAGACAGCTGTGAAGAAAAAAAAACTCACTGGTCTTAATTTGCTTTAAAAATGAATAGGAAAGAACTGAGAATTTCTAAAATGTTTTCATAAATAACTGGAACATAAGAATTTTGAACAATAATTTGTGTTCTGTGTTCAACAGACAAGACATATACATATTTTCCTGTAAAAGCATGTCTTCAGTCCTTCTAACTTCAGAGACTAAAATTGAATTGCAGGGGTTTTCCCATGGTTACATTCAGATCAGGAGATGTGATGAAGCATGGCACAAAGAGGCAGTTCCCTAACTCATGTAAACTTCTGTCATTCCATCAGCTTTTCCAATTGGATCATATCAGTGGAGAAACATGATTTAATGTTTTAAGCCTGCCTCATCCCTACCACTCACTCAAAGTTCATAGCACTTGTCTGATTGTAAGATAAGATATCCCATTTTAGACTAAAAACCTCTTTTTCAAGGGCTGGACTTGGAGCTTCGTAGCTGGTACTGAGCTGCTGTAATCTGCAACATTTGTATCTCAGGTTCTCTCAGCAGTAGTAGTTCTCTCAGAACTTTTCTCAGCAATTTATTAAAACCCACCTGGTTTAGACTGCGCCTTGAGGGCAATGTTTTGTTGTTACAGTAATACATATCTGAATTAAGACACTGAAGGACTGTTGGTTTTTCTTTATTCAAGAAAGATGTTACTAGAGTAGAATGAATAATTTATAAGAGAAGAAATATTCAATTTATTTTTCTGCATTGTATTCACGTGTGAACAGCCTGCAAGTTGGATTGTATTTATTAATTATTTAAAACTATTTTCAGAACAAAGGGAAGAAACTGGGGGAAAATGTAAACAGGTCTGATTACTTGAAAAGAGTAAGTAAACCATTTGGTTTGGATCACATGTGTATGGGGACTGCTGAGTCACAGCCTGAACCACTGAATGAGCACCTGAAGGAAAGATAGGGTCACCCCTGGGAGGGCAGGTGAAGATAATTCACCTGTGTGACCGGAAGGGGTGAAACCAGGCTCAACCCCTCTTAGACCTCATTTAAGGGCTGACTGACACTGAGCAAGGATCTCTTGTTGGAGGTTCTTCTTTTTGGAGTTTTTTCCCAGTGAGCCTAGATCCTCAGAAGCAGGTGCGCATTCATTTTATCCTCCTTTTGTAGTATTGCATTGTTTGCACTGGTCCTTTTGCCTTTACATGTATGCCATTATAATTTTTTTCCCATTGTTTATGTGTAATTTCTACTGCAATTTCTGAAAAAGTACCCTGTGCGTGAGCGGACTCACAAACAACTGTAGTAGTGCTTGTGAACTCATAGTAAAAGTTGGTTTGGCAATTTAGCAAGTATTAGCAGTTTGATTATTATTTTTTTTTCTTAGAATGTAGAAAGTGAAACAAATGAAGAAAAGAATGGACCTTTCTGATAGAGCATGTTGGTCTTGGTTGCTTTAAATAGAGTTTATAGAGGATTTGAAAGATTCATGGTGTAATGACTACAGTTTTTTTTAATACCCTTGGGTCTTACACTGTTGTTCTGTCTGATTATTTCTTGTTTAATCTTATTAGGTACTAATAAGAGAGAAATACCAGTAAGACTATATGCATCTTTCAATAACTAGTCATTCCAACGCCCTTCTCAAGTCTTGAAGCAATACAGGAGTGAAAGAATATATGTGGGCTTATTGAACCTTATTTATTTATTTAATTTAGTAGCTGTTACATTCATGTCCCACTGCCAAATTAAGTTATTAGAGTAATAATGAGGAAGTGTTTTTAAATAAACTAAACAAATTATAGTTTCATTCCAATTCTCTCCATAAATGCGATGATTTCTTAATGAAGACGAGGTACCCTATTCACAACCTCATTGTTTGAAGAGATGGCATGCAGATAGGATATGATCACACATAATATCACATCTCAAAACATTACAGCCCAGCACCTTGGGTCTGGGTTGCACAGAGCATTCCTTCACCTGGCTTTTGATCATCCTTTAGGATTATAGAAGACTTCTGTATTTCTGATGTGGACACTAGGAATACAGCTGTATCACCTGCTTTGGAGACTTATTTCATTAACCTAGGATTGCTGGTGGTTAACAGATACAAATAATTGAGACCTGTAACTGCTCCCTTCAGGTAGTTTAGTGTCCTTAACATCCAGTGTCATGATAATTCTTGCTGTCCTTTCCAGTCAGTGAATCTTGTGTTCCTATTGCTGTGTAAATGAGGGATAATGCAGATGTTGACATAGGTGTTTTCAGTGTTTCCAAGCTGTTATTTCTTTAAAAAATGGCTCTGATGCAGTTATCTGAAATTCTTCTTTCAGTACTTAAGTTTATTAGAATTTTATCACATTATCAACTTCTATTTTTCAGGAGTATGAAACTATCAAGAAATCAATGGCACTTACATGTTCGCGAGCCAGAGTGTGTGAAAAAGATGGAATTGTTAGAGGTTTTGATTGCTGAAACAGGAAGAGTGATATTAATCTAATGTAGCCTACTGACCTTGCTATTGCTAGTACAGTCTTTTAAATTTTAAGTGACATTTTACACTTACTTGCAGGTATAGCACATATTATCATCTAACTGCAAAAGAGTAAGGTTAATTTAGAGTCATTTTCTCTTGGAAAATGGTTTATCAGCCTTTTGGAAGCTGACTTAAAAATATCAGACCCTTATGGAGTTTTTGGAGGGGTTTTGTAAATGACTTTCTGTGGTTTGATGCAAAAGTTTGAACCTCTGAGCTGAATTTACCTTATATATCTCTAATTCATTGCAGAAATCCAGTACTGACTAAAATACTGGTGGTGGATCTGTAAGTGTGGTAGAGTAATTTTTAATTGTGGAAACTAGCCAGATTGTCAGGAAGCTCAGATATGAATGAAGTGACCGAGTTTGAGAAATAGTCTGTAGGAAAAAAAAAAATCAGGACAGACAAATGTGCTATTTAAAATGAATCTGCAGGTATGTAAGAAATATTTTATAGTGTTGACAGAGATGAGCTATGATGACTTCTGCAATCTGCAGGATTGTCTTTTGATGAAAAGAGTGAAAACTAAGTCACAAGGAAGAATAAAGACAAAACCAGACAAAACCCCAGGTAACGCATAAAAAGGTTGTTTCAGCATAGATGCTTTGCTTGTGATATATTTGCTTGTGATATAACTGTCACATAGACTGCCTAAATTATCAGAAATGTCTACTAAGGTTACTATCAAAAATGGCACTATGTGCATAGAGTGTTTAACTCTTTCCTTGGTTCTGTCAAAAATAGAGTATATTGGTTTTTAAAGAAGCCATAATCATTGTATAAAAATGCAAACAGATAGGAGAGAGACCAGCAGTAGCTGTGGAGTGAGAACATTTCAGGGAAGGGGTGTTGCAAGCTAGGTGAGGGAAGTAATGAAGTTGATACAGGGACCAAGTTGACCAGTCAAGTATCCTCCAGTAGGAGGAGATACATTTGGAGGGCTCAGGATGACAGTAAAGTATATGTACCTTGTGATAATCTGTATAGTGAACAAATTGTTCCAGCCAGCTCAGGTGAGGAAATGTAAGCTCTTATTCACTGATAAAACGTAGAAGAAATCCAATTATCATGGCATAGGTTTTAAGACTTACACTTAGGCAAAGTAATTCTCACTGTAATTTTGATTGTAATGGTTTATTTTGGTTGAATACTTGCTACTGTCTTTTAAATCACAGAGTAAACTGCAACGCTTTTGTAAATTGCCATTGGAAGGAGATGTGCTAATTAAATGGTTTGCGTGCTCTGGAAACAGTTATTAATTGTAATTAAGTCTTATAAAGTATTATGCTAGAAGTAGTGATGAACTTTTTAAACTCAGCACTTGCATACATCCTGGCCCATGGGACCAATTGTATCTTGCAGTCCCAACTTTCAAGAAGTGTTGCCCTGTTAAAACTTAATTTGATTATATTATATGTAGTCTGCATCTTATGTATGTGGTTTGGCAGCCCTCAGCTTGATGCTTTCCTTGTGCTTAATGACTAATTACTTTTAAGAATACTTGATTTAAATTAAATTGTTACTGCCACTGTGATAGTTGCATTGTGAATATTACTTCTTCCAGCAATGTATAAGAGCACACTCAGCACTTAAGAAACATTCAGATTTCCTATACATAAACTTTTTGTCAGGATGTATGCTCATTTAACAAGTATGTTTAAGAACTTATTTTGTCCTATCACCCTTTTTCATAACTTTCAAAATCTTTTTCTGGTGTTGGTGAGATTGGTGCATCATACTGATGCATATTTTCTTGTTGAGGATGTAGTCAGTATACAAAACTGCCTTCCTTCTCACTGTTACTCATGGTGTTGATTTGTTAATAACCTTATGATGGTATCAATAAATAAGATGCTATCTGGACAAAAGGTTTTTCTGCTTTTATCCACGCATTGTTACAAAAAGACTGGCAACACTTTGGGTGAATCAAACAATCCCAAAGTCATGTACTGATCTGAATTCTTATTTTTTTTACTTCAGCCAGCTGTTGGTTCACTTCTACTAGCTATGATAGAACCACTTGCCAAAATCTAAAGTTTGGTGATTCATTTGTTTTTGTACAATGGTTTGAAGATAAAATCTTAAGTGGAGTAGCTGTTGCTGTGTATCTAAGTGAAAGATTGACCCAGACAGGTCAGAACTTCCTAGATTTTGTTCTGAGAGGAATAACTGATCAGCCTCTCACTCATAGGTTCTGCTGCTCAAATAATGTTTGAGAATGGGAAAAACCTCTCACCATACCCAATCATAGTCTCTCACAGCCCCACCAGCTTGAGATTAAGAGTAACTGTTGTGATCTTCTTTGCAATTCCTACAGTGTTCTTCCTCAGCTGATGCTGCTGAAAGCCAGACAATTCAGCACTTTACCTTGTTGTAACTGTTCTTGAAGTTGCCCTTATTTTGCTGAAAAGAGATTAGTTTTGGCTTCTGCATTGTGGAGAACACTCAAATACAAAACAAAAATCAAGTCCCTGGCTTGTGAACATTAGGGAATACTTGAGACAAGGATGGGTAAGTTGTGAAATGCCATGCAATGCTTTTCCTGTCTCCTCACTGCTTTTGCCTGAAGTAGACATTTATCTAGCTGTCTACTATATAGCATGCTTGGTTTTAAATATATTCATAGGGTGTGGATACTTGTTAAGTGTTCACAGCAAATCAGGTTGCTCAGAGACCTCTCCAGCCTGATTTTTGACTGTTTCTAGGGATGGGGCTTCCACTACCTCTCTGAGCAGTCTGTTCCAGTGCCCCACTAAAATTATTGTAAAGAACGTGATCCTTGCATCCAATCTAAATCTCCCCTTTTTCAGTTTGAAAACATTTCCCCTTGTCCTATCACAACAAATCCTACTGAAGAGTCTATACCCTTCTTTCTTACAGCCTTGTTACATATGAAAGGCCATTCTCAGGTCTCCCTGGAGCCTTCTCTTCTCCAGGCTGAACAGCCAAGCTCTCTTAGCCTGTCCTTGTAGGAGTTGTATTCCAATTCTTGTGACCCTCCTCTGGACATGCTCTAACAGGTCTAAGTCTTTCCTGTACTGAGTACTCCACGTCTGGATGCAGTACTCCAGATGAGGCCACACCAATGCAGAAAAGAGGGACAGGATCATCACCCCTGCCATGCTACTTTTGGTGCAGCCCAGAGTGTGGTCAGCTTTCTGGCCTCTGAGATCACGCTGCTGGCTTACGTCCAGCTTGACATCCATCAGTACTCTGAAGATGTTTTTGGCAGGGCTATGCTCAACCCCTTTGTTCTGCAGCTTGTGCTGGTATGGAGGGTTGCCTTGACCCTGGTGAAAGACCTTGCACTTGGGTTTGTTGAACCTCATGAGGTTCACCTGGGCCATTGCTCAAGCCTGTCTAGGTCTCTCTGAACAGCACTCTGTACCCCAGTGTGTTGAGCACACCATGCAGCTTGATGTCATCTGCAAACTTTCTGAGGGTGCTCTTCACTTCTGTCATTGATAAAGATAATAAAGAGCATCAGTCTGAGTACTGGCCTCTGAGGTACACCACTTGCCATTGATCTCCATCTGGACGTTGAACCATTGACTGCCACTCTCTTGGTATGATCACACAACCATTTTTTTCCTTTTCTGGTTGAGGCATTCTGAGTTCTGATTCACTCCAGTTTCTCCAATTCAGGACTATAGGTTTGTTTTCTCCATTAAAATGATTGCTTGTTATCTTCAGCTGGACTCTCTCCTTTCATTCAAGATGTATTAAATCATAAATTTAGTTAATAAAAAGAATTTGAACTTTCAGAGTCCTTAGGCATTTTTCCTTCTCTCTTCTAGAAGAGATGTCAAATTTTAAAAGGAACTTAAAGATTTTGATATGTTGTTCATGGTAAATTGCTGGAAATATAAATCAAGGAGATTTATTCTTGCACATGTAATGGAGATACAGTAAGCAACTTCTTGTTTTAGAAATCTTTATATAGTGCAGGCATTTTCTCACTCTATTTGTAGTGGTGGAGTGAAAGATGAATGAAATAATGTTGGATAACTGACTCTGATGTTATCTGACTAGTACTACTATTATCTCTCCTGGAGCTGTCATAAATATTCCATTACATAAGATAGATACTGCTCTGGTTGCTAATAAGAAGACTGGGACAGAATGATGACACTTGATAAAACTAACTTTGTTTTCTATGTAGGAAACTACAATTTCAAGTTGCTCTGTTAAAATATTCTATTTCTGGCAATGTTTATTTCTGTAAAATGACATGCATATGACATTGATAAAAAAATCTTAAACCTTGTGATGATAACATCGATCTTTTAAAATGTAGGCAACAGTTGCAAACCATGTATCTTCCTCTTAGTAATGCTGAAAATTTCATTTGAAATTAAAATGCACATCTGATGCATGGATTGAAACTGCTTATTTAAAGCACAGTGCTTAAGTAGGAAGGGCTGCTCACTGGCTTTGCTTCCAATATTGTGCACAAATGTATCTGAATTTCTAGTTCAACTTTAGAAACAGGAATATGCTCCTTTTTCCCTGTGCTTTTTTTCTACTTTCCAGTAGGAACTCACACAACCAGCTGGCGACATTGCCTGTATTTCTCTGTTTTTCCACAGGAAAGATCAAGCAAAGCAGTTCACCCCTTCTGGCTCTTCAACTTCAACTGTCCCTATGTGCATCACTTGATCTTTCCTTGCAGGATCCTGTGCCATGGAGTCTGCTTGCAGATACAGATGAGAAACTAGTAGCAGGCCTGTTTGCCTATACTCTGTGCTGAATTGGGAAGCCTTGCTCAAGGCCACATGCCTTTTAGGCCATGTACCTTAATTATGTTGCAGCAATTAGTGACATCTACTCAGTTTGTTTAAAAAAAAAAAAACACCTGTATTTTGCAGTGAATAGACTTCAGCTATTAAAAGGTATATCTTGATAGTACATGAAGGACTAAACAGAGCCTGGGAAGAAGTAAAGTCAGAACCCTGAAATTCAGGAAAGCCAGCTTTGTCTGTTTAAGGAGTTACTAAATGAGATCCCCTGAAAAACTGTCTTTAGGGTCAAAGGAGCAGAGTGGAGAATGGAAAGCCCTGGGGGAATACAGACAACCGAGACTTATCTCTATACTCAGGGAGATCACGGAGCCTCCTGGAAGAGATGCTAAGCAACGTGAAAGATGAATAGGTGATCTGAAACAGTCAGCATGGCTTCCTCAAGGGCAGACTGTGGGCAATCTAGTGGTCTTTTGTGATGGAATGATGGTAAGGTCTTTGATATGATCCTGTGCCAAATTCTTGTCTCTAAATTGGTGGAATATGGATTTGAAGGCAGGGCTGTTTGATTGTATTTTATTTTTGTACAAGGTAGCAGTTACTAGTAAAGCTGATGTTGATGCTCAGGAGATGTTTAAGGAAAATGATCTGCGCAGCATTTTGAATCAGGAACTGTAGTGCCATTCATGGATGGGATGAAGAAGGGCCACTGTAAAGATAAACCAGCGACCATGCCATTGAGCATGACAACACCTTGTTGTACTATCTCCATCTATACAGAGAATTAAAAAATAACTGTAGTATTTTAAAATACGTGATCTTATGCACAATAAAAATGGCATAATTATTTTTCTTACCAGCTCATAATGTGGAATGACTGTCTTGCACTTCTAGACTGCAAAAAATGTTAGCCTATGACTAATAACACTTCAGTTGTCAGGTCTCCTGTGTTCCTCAGTTGTCCTTTTTCAGAGGCTTTACATGTAATTCTGTAGATGACAAAAGTTTTGCTCTATGGACTCTCCAGTCTGGTGAAAAGTATGGATAGAAATATGATATACAAGTTCATGAATATCTGAAATGATGCTGTAATATTGCAGTATTTTGTTTTTGGTATCACAAACTTTGGTCTCAAAGTCAAAGATCATGATGTATGCATTAACTCATTACAAAAAAATATCCACTGTTATTTTTTCAGTCCATTCTTTTGCTCATCTGCAGTTAATGAACCATGTTGATTTTTGATCGAATGTTTGATATTATTTGTTCATTAATTTGATGCTTTTAGTGCTTATGTAATCTAGTAAAAACAATTGCAATGTGTAAATTGTTTGCGTTATGTTGTAGTTCTGCTTATTTTTCAGTAGGAGACTAATGCTCTTCAACCAAGAGCCCAATTTGTTGAAATATGGATATCACCAGTTTTGCAATTTTAGCATTGTCTTTCATTGTTAAACTGATTTCTGCAGCCTTTGGGACTTGCATATACTCTTATGGAGCACTAGTAATTGCCAAAATACTCATAAATCATGAATAATGGCTTTGCAGAACGGGAGGCTGAAAGTTGTCTCTTTCATTTGTGAGTTGAGAGATTTATAGCTGGCGTTGGTCCAGCTTGAGAACAGAATGCATAAGCAGAGAAGAAGTGATTGCAGACTTTCAAGACCATTGGCATACTCACCTAATGCATCATTAGAGAGGAAATCATTCAGCAGTAGCTTAAGAGTGATTATTATTACTGCCTCTTTATTTGAATATCTGACTGGATACAGGCAAAATAAGTTAATTATTATCTGAATAAATAAGCTCTAGTCATAAAACCATTTAAAGACTTTTGTTTTGTTTTGGTTTTTTGTTTTTTGCTTTTTGCTGGTCGCTTTTGTGAATGTCTTTTCCTTCAGTAAATAATTAATGAGTAATTCATGGTTCTGAAAACATTTCAAATGGTTCAGAGGGAAGAAATATTTTAAATGTATGACCTGCTCTAGAGATGTGGGATTCTGATCATAAGAGAAGATGCCAACATGTGCCCTAGGCCTTATGCACAGGAAAGAATAAACTCTGCAGTGTAAGAGTCTGCATTTCTTTTTGGACTAAAGCTTGAGTTATACATAGACCAGGACAAATTTATGTATCCAAGAAGATGAGTGAGAAAGGTGAGGAAGTATTCTAATTTCCCTTTGATACTACATGAGTGCAAGTTATTCTTCATATCACAATTCAGAAAAGTGCTCAAAATGAGGAATAGAGCTTTGACCAATCTGCCACAGCACGGTAAGCCACAGTTAAGTCCATACCAGAAACTTAGGATCAGGATACCTGGGTATTCATGACTGAAGAAACCAGCAACCTCTCCACAGAGTTGAAGGGGAGAAGAGAGAGAGCGGAATTAACAGTAGACAATCAAAGAAATCCATCCAAAGTTACAACTCCATGAAACTGGGAGAACAGTCCTGGACTGAATCATGCATTATCCCTCAGCTACTGACCCGTGAGAAAGGCTGTGCTGTTATTTGTGTAGATTTCTAGGGTCTATTTCATATAAAGGTAACGATGGAAATTAAATTAAATTTCCATAGTTGGTTTATGGTGAACTGCAGTTTTTGACTTGTGTTGTTTTTGCACTGGATTTCAGTCATTCAAGCTAGTTTGGAGATGATTGCTAATTTTATGAAGAAACTGCAGCTTTGTCATGGTGCAGACTGCTTTTCTCTGAATGAACCACTTGATCATGACTTAGAGTTAGACACATTTAAGGAAGAGTTTTATCTTTTTCTGTTTCTCAGAAAGTGTTATTTCATATATTCTACCTTTACTTCTCTTTTCAATACTTCTGCATCTAAATATTTATTCAAAACAGATGAAGATAGCCCTATATATATACTTAGCAGTTCCTTCTACTGACTGCCTTTAAGACTGATTATCAGTAGCTTACAGAAACATTACTTGGAATAGGAGATCCATTGATCTTACTGTAAAATAATTACTTCTACAAAGTTACGATACAACTTGGAAAGACCTGCTAGTATGATTTTACTGGAGAGTTGACACAGAAAATTTCACTTTTATATAAAAGATGAATTTCTGCTTCCTGGTGTTTTTCCTTGAGCTATCAGTTTTCTCTCACAAATAAAGCAGGAAATTTATTGTCTACAGTAGGTGAGTGGTAGTGGTGTCTCCTATTCCTGTGCTAGAGGCAGTCTGAGGAAGGGAGAACAGCAGTATTATATTGTGAATTCCCTATAAGTGTTTCAGTGACTCTGCTTCCAGAGCTTGAGGTTTGAATGCAATACTTGCACCAGGAGTCACTTGAAACCATGAAGTTCCTGGTATACTTTGAAAACTGGCAAGCTTAAACTCAACTATGCTTCTCAGCTCGGGTTCAGATACCTACAAAAATTTTGAAAACTAAGTCATTTCCTCATTTTTCAAGTTTGTAATAGATCTCTTATGAATACATGAGATGTTTAGCGACTGTTAAAACATACATTATGACTATGAAATATTATTTTAGTCTTGATTTGGTCTGGTCTGAGGATATCCAATAAACTGAAAAAATTATACTCTCTCTATTCTTTTTTAGTTCTTCCCTTTTAGTTCCTTTTTAAAAGAAATCAAGGAAGTTACCAACATGCTTTTTAGGGAGCAAAATGTCCAAATTAAAGCAGAAATTTAAGTCTTCTGGCAGCTTTCTTCTCCAATTCATGTCTAACAGCATCAAAGACCAGAGTGACTTGCATTTCTGACAGTCTGCCCGTCTACACTCTATTTATTGCGTATGAGGCTGGCTGAAACTCACCAAGAATCACATAGAATATTTTATAGTCCTTGCAACCAACATCAGTGAATTAAATTAGCTAGAACAAATAAGGTGACAAAGGGTAATGATGAGTGACAGAAGAAATGAAAAAAACTACAGTTTAAGAACTGATAAAGTCCTTGGTGACAGTCAATTAGAGTGAAAACATTTTCAGTGAGGTTTCTTTGTAATTTCAGACTTTTTAATAGCCAGCTCAGTTTTAACGAGTCTAAAGGAGAAACAGACATGATGACTTTTTATTCTGTTGTACTTTAAGGAGTGATCATCATCTGAGAATCAGTGCTAGATTCATGAATGTAACTGAGTCAGCAATCCAGATAATTGCTGGCATAGCTAGGTCCCTCTTCCTGATGTAGCAAAATGAAGTTGTTCAGATAAATACATGCACACTGTCCAAATACTAGTAGTTTTCACTTTTATTTGACTTTTTAATTTTGCTTATAAGGGGAGGAGAAGAAAGTTTAAATCATAATTTAACAGCTTTGTTCTGATAGCACTCTTGTTGGATGTTGTTCAAAATCAGTATTAACAGTTGAAGGATTTTATTTGACTGGGGAAATTGACAGGAAATGTATCTTTTTAGAAAAACTGTCCAGGTGGACACTCTGAATTATTGTCCATTTTCCCTTGAAGATAACCTCTGAGCCAAATACATGTGTATTTTGCTGCATATCACTAAGTCCAAGGAAATTAACAGAAGCCTAGAAAAAGTTTCTGCTAAGCGTAACTTATGTGCTATGCACAATTTATAAGTATTTGCACAGTTGTCAGAAACTCAGTGTTCTGTGTCTGAAATACCTTCTTCAATTGAGTGGAGAAGGTCAGAGATGGTACCTCTGTTTATCCTTCAGTTTATTACTGCATTTCTCAGCACAAAGAGTTTGTTCATCACCTTGCTTTTTCTTGCCCTACCTGCTCTGCACTGGCACACAGAAGTAAAGGATGAACTGCTACTCCTGCCCTCAAAGGGAGTTATTTAAGGTTTCTGACTTGATTTAAAACTAGACTGACTTCTCCAAATTTCCAGAAGTTGTGAGCCTTTCCTGTAAAAAATGTCTGTAAAATGACATTAATTTTGTTTTGTTTTTAAACATGGCCTAGATTCAATCTAATAACTTAGTTATAACAATCATCATTTATAACAACTCCTGCAATAACAATCATTTATTTCAGTAATAATTGGCTCTGTGAGAATTAACATGCAGTATAAGTCTGACCCTGAAAGTATTAATTCCTTTTGGTTTTCTTTTTCCAGCGAATGACACATTAAATATCTAAATATTCATTTTTCTTTCTTTACTTTCTTACTTCTTCAACATTCATATAGAATTCTAAATACGAACATTTTTTTCCTACAGAAGTATTGCAGAAGAGCAATTGAGGCAATTTTTTTTTTTTTTTTTGCAATTGCCAAAACCATTTCTGGGAGTATCTTTCCAAAATAGCAAACATTCCTTCAGATCTCACAGGAGTTTGCTCTAGTGAGGTTAGCTGGCTTTTAAAGTTTCTTTCAGATATGGCAACTTTCTGTGTGGTGACTCATCTGGTTTTTAATAGATCTTGCATAACACTGGTTTTCATTGTGCTTGTTTTGTTTTCCACCATATGGAGTTTCTCAATAAGAATATACTTTAGGAGAAGGATCTGATGAAAATGGACTGTTCCTTTCCTCTTCAGTTTCTGATTTTTGGAAAAGTGGATAAAAGCAAGTTACTATTTGCATGCAGAATGAGTAACAGGCTCAGGGCAATGGGACCGTCAGACTTTAATTTTATATGATTTTCTGTGGGGGATTTTGGTACACTTGGACATTTCAAAGGATAGTAAATCCAGTTAATTCCAACAACTACAAGGCTAAAAATAGGGGTAAAACATAAACCATACAAGGTTCTCTCTTGCATCAGCCTAAGTAAAGAGATCTCTGAGTAATCAACATTGCTGAAAACTGAGAAACTTGGTTCCTGACTGGAAGAATGGAGGACTATGTAGACTAATGTAGATTAGTCAACTTGGTCAACTTTTCTGTAACAGTGGCCTAAATTTTGTTCAATATTTTATTAACATTTGTTTATATAGAAAAATAGAAGAAAAGGAAAGGAGAGAAGGGAAGAAACTTGGAAGAGAAAAGAGGCTAGTAGAGAAGGAGAGTAAGCACAAGGAAGCAACCACATGTTCCAGCTGACTCCTGTATTCAAAGCTGCACTGAATTCTTATGACAATTCACTGCATTTTCATACCACATATACACAACACTTTAATTCATCTTGGTTTTGATAAAGTTTCCCTTCTCATTTGCTGTTATCCAAAGACCCCTCATTCAAGATCAGATGTATTGCCTTCTACAGCCAGTGCCAAAAAGAAAAGGATAAATGTATGCCTAGCTTGTGTGAGGCCTGTGGGAAGAGTATTTGAGGTCTTCCAATCTGCGTAAACTGAGTGGCTTTCTCCCACCTCTTCTATCGTGCTCACACGCACACTGGTGTGAGCTTGTTTTTCTTCTCCCTGTGATCAGACTCTCCCTCTTTTTTTGATTTCCAGACTTCCTCAGCTTCCTATTTCATTATTTGGCATATAGACAATCATGTTTGAAACTTACACTTTATCTCAAACTTGGTGGCAAATGAGCTTCTGACTGTTGTATTTGTCTTGAATATAATGATAACTTAAACTATGAATTAGAGAGAAGCCACTTGGTGTTGTTTTGCTGAATGTCAGTGCTGAGCTGATAAAAACAATACAATTTCAAATACGTTTTCCTCTCCCTTATCTAGCGACTCTCTGAAACTGTGAATCCCTATACTCTCTGGATAGAATATTTGAAACTTGTGAAATTATATTCTTTCTGATCAGAAAAAGGGAACTTGTTTCAGAATTTGTTTTAGAAATCACAATTTTGTTTTTCTTTTTTAATGACTTCAGTAAAATTACAACTATGAATGCATGATTTGTTAAAAGGAAACAAACACCATTATATTTATAGTTTAATTCATTAGATGATTCAGTGTTTGAGATTTGAAAGTACAGGACAGTGAAATGAGGTCATGAAAGGAAAACTAGACACTGATTTACAAAGAAAGGATTTAGCTTTAGCTCAGATGAAAAGGAAAAATAACAACTTTAAAAGAAAATGAATAAAATACACAAAAATACTTGTTTTGTTCTAAAAATATTGTGTTGAGTAGGTATAAAATTTATTTGCTTTATTAAAGCACAATGCTTTAAGGCTCTTTTCAAGTTTATCATGCCACAATTAATTAAACAGATCTTTTCCTAACTTTGCCTACGACATCTTAATATGGATGTTCAAAGCCTTTTATTCTCCTCATTGTCCCCCCTCGCCCTTGAGAAAAGAATAGGGAATTGTGCCTGGTCATAGTTCCAGCAAAGTCCATTAAAATGTAAGGTTTCTACTCCTTTTATTATGAATTCTCTCTTGTTTTCCCCTGTGCTATCTGTAATAAACAGGTGCATTGGCTCAGTTAGCATATTTGCTACTTGCCTTCAGACTGTTCTTAGCAAAGGTGCATAATGGTACACTATTTTCTATCCAACAGTGTATTTGATATTTTCTAATATCCCAGTTAAATTGCTAGCAGGTAGAATTCTAGTTCTTTATGAGGAACAACATTTTACTTTTTCATGAGAAGCCAATTTCCTAGCTTTGCCCACGAGTAAGCCTTACGTGAGGGGATACTATATGAAACTGGCATAAATGGTTTCATATTTTGAGATTTTGTCTATTGAGAGAATCCTTCAATAAATATGTATTTACAGTGTATGGAAGACCATTGCAATATGAATTGACATGATTTAGGTTATGAATTTCTACTATGGACAGAAGATATTTTGCATTTAGTTTAATATAAAACAGTGAAAATACAAAATACAATAACTTAACAAAATGGTAACAAAACTGCAGAGAAACTCTGAGGATCTACCTTCTCCCATATCAACATAAAGAACTGTGAGATCTTTGCAATAAGATGTCATTTCTAAAGGACTGCGAGCTTTCTATGTTAAAGCTTTGGTTCTAAAAATGAGTTAGTCTCAGGTAAGGAGCATGTACTTGCAGGAAAAAGTGGTATTCAGAAGAAGAATGTAATATTTGGATACATAGACAGGGAGAATTCAAATAGAAAAGATTATTTCAGTTCTGTGTAAGAAGTTCAACTACTTCTGGAATGTTATCTGGATATGTCCTAGGTTCTTTATTCAGACCATTAATGGAAAAGTACCTTGGGAGTGAACTGATACTCAAAACAGGCACTTTAGAAAAACTGAAGGAACTCAAAGGGATTAGTTTATTGAAGAGCAGTCAGGAAGCCTACCTGATTAATCTTTTAGTTTTTGCCACAAAGAAATTTCTAATAATGAGCATTTCTTTCATCTAACACAGAATGATATAGTAAGATCATATTTATGGAAAAATCTTCAGACTAGAGATGTGAATAACTCCTAGTATAGATAGTAGTCTACACTGGGCAGTGCAGTTTAAAGGCAATTAAAATTGTTTTATGTGTTTCCCATTATGTTTAATCTGAAAAGTAGCAAGTAGCTTTCTGTTCGTTGAGTATAGTTTATCAACCCAGTAACAAGTGATGTTCCCTTTGGAGTACAAAATGAATGCATTGATTCGCAGACAAAAAAACCTCACATATTTAAGGTTTTACAGAGCAGTAGTGTTAACTTAAAAAAAAGTAAAATAGTTCTAAATGGGGGTTGGGAAAATGTATACATTTTTCCCTTAAAAGCAAAGACAAAACATCATGCTGTTTTATATAAATGCTAAAACATCATTTCCGTATTGCATGTGCAGGTTACATAAGAGCTAAAAAAAAACCCTAACTCTGAAATATTGTGAAACTGTGATGACTGAGAGATTGTTTAAATTTAAACTAAATGCATTGATTTGTGAGGAAGTGAATCACACACACTCGGATGCCCCTTTTCTACCCTTCAACATTGTTTGATTATTTTGCTAATTCTAGAATGCTGCACTTGTTCTCAGCAGATAACTATTCAGTATCAATACAGATCTGTTTTCCTACCTGCTGAGCATTTGTTTTCCCAGCCATCGCTCTCTCTCTTTTTTTTTTTTTTTCAAATCTGCTGAACAGTTTTTTGCTCCTTATCTGTTTTCAGCTGCTGATACCAAAAATGCTATAAATGGAGTTTTTCATCAGTGTCAATTACAAAGGATTGAATGTACAGGGCAAGATTCACTGTAACTGCTCATTGCTAACTCCAGTGCAACCCCATGCTACAACCCAGCCATTCTCAAGAGCAACTAGCTATACCTGTCAAGATTAAAGTTGATGATGTCAGTCTTGATGAGCATGAAGACTTCTTTCTACCCAGCTCATACGCAGAACCATTCTTTCCACCGCTATTGCAGCCTCTCTATAAAGGGTGGGCTACTGCCTTCCCTGAGGTGGAAGTGAGCAGCCTTCACCACATGGCTCATGCACACTCCCTCAGATGCATGCAACAACATATCCTCTCTTCTATTCCTTGTATTGTTTTTCTTGACTTCTATGAGCACTGACTCTTCCAGGCCCTTACCCTACAGGCTTATCAAAAATTTGAGCATTGAAAGAATAGCTGGCAACCCATGGACAGCCTACTCTTCTAATCTTTATTTATTTTTTTCTCTCTTCCATTGATTTTGCTCCCCACTCTGGAGAATCATGAACTGTAACAATAACACTGCAGGAAATTCCAAGATTTTCAAACAGGAAAATCCTTACTTCTTTGTTAAGCATATCTGGCTTTTAGTCAGGATTTTCAAAATGCCATAGTCTTCAGATTTGAGCAAGGTTAACCGCTTCTCATTCATATCCTTGTTCTGTCTGTTATGAAAGATTATGATCTGAAGAGACGTAATGTATTCTCAGATTATAACATGAGCAAATGATCTCACATCCTTTGGATAGTGAATAATTATATGCTCTTGCTGTCTTTTGGATCTCTCCAAAGGAGGTGAAAACTAACCTCATAACCCAAATAAATAAAACCCGGTGTCAATATTCCACGTTCCTCACTCATCTGTGTTGCAATGTGCTATAGTTATAACTGTACACTTATAATTACAAAGAGACAACTTCTACAAATTGAATTTCTGAAGAGGAGATTCAGACTTGGACTTTAACTTGAAACAGTTTTATAAACACACTTTTCTCCTGTTCCAAACTGAAATTCACATCACAGTGTCTAGGAATTTATCCTTTATTAAAATTTTGCTACCAGTGGAAGCTGTGCAGTCTAAGCAAGGACACAATTTTGGGGGGGATGTCTACAGTTTTTATCAAAGAGAGAAGTTTCTGCTACTGAAAATTTTCATTCCAAACTGAACGTATAATCACCCTCACAGAGTTAGAAAGCAGCTTGCTAAAATCCATTGCAAACCAAACTGAAGTTGATCTGGCATGTAATAAGCTCACCCAGGGGCAATGCAAAACAGATCTGTATCTTGAAAGCAAAATCTATCCTAGTGCTAACATTTATGTTTTAATATAAAACTGTGACATTACATAGGTTTTATACTCCCTTGATTTGTGTTTATAGCTCAACAGAGGATAATTCTCTCTTGATGGATTATGCACTTTGTTTTACTCAGGTATGAAAATGGAACCTATTTTTTGATAGCACAAGCAGTTACTAGAGTGTTTTTATTTAAAAGCTGTGTATTATTTTTCATTCAATTTATTATTATTATTTCTAAATATCTAAAAATTATCTACAAAATGTATATGGGTTTAGGATCTTGTCTGATATAAAAANAGACTTCTTTCTACCCAGCTCATACGCAGAACCATTCTTTCCACCGCTATTGCAGCCTCTCTATAAAGGGTGGGCTACTGCCTTCCCTGAGGTGGAAGTGAGCAGCCTTCACCACATGGCTCATGCACACTCCCTCAGATGCATGCAACAACATATCCTCTCTTCTATTCCTTGTATTGTTTTTCTTGACTTCTATGAGCACTGACTCTTCCAGGCCCTTACCCTACAGGCTTATCAAAAATTTGAGCATTGAAAGAATAGCTGGCAACCCATGGACAGCCTACTCTTCTAATCTTTATTTATTTTTTTCTCTCTTCCATTGATTTTGCTCCCCACTCTGGAGAATCATGAACTGTAACAATAACACTGCAGGAAATTCCAAGATTTTCAAACAGGAAAATCCTTACTTCTTTGTTAAGCATATCTGGCTTTTAGTCAGGATTTTCAAAATGCCATAGTCTTCAGATTTGAGCAAGGTTAACCGCTTCTCATTCATATCCTTGTTCTGTCTGTTATGAAAGATTATGATCTGAAGAGACGTAATGTATTCTCAGATTATAACATGAGCAAATGATCTCACATCCTTTGGATAGTGAATAATTATATGCTCTTGCTGTCTTTTGGATCTCTCCAAAGGAGGTGAAAACTAACCTCATAACCCAAATAAATAAAACCCGGTGTCAATATTCCACGTTCCTCACTCATCTGTGTTGCAATGTGCTATAGTTATAACTGTACACTTATAATTACAAAGAGACAACTTCTACAAATTGAATTTCTGAAGAGGAGATTCAGACTTGGACTTTAACTTGAAACAGTTTTATAAACACACTTTTCTCCTGTTCCAAACTGAAATTCACATCACAGTGTCTAGGAATTTATCCTTTATTAAAATTTTGCTACCAGTGGAAGCTGTGCAGTCTAAGCAAGGACACAATTTTGGGGGGGATGTCTACAGTTTTTATCAAAGAGAGAAGTTTCTGCTACTGAAAATTTTCATTCCAAACTGAACGTATAATCACCCTCACAGAGTTAGAAAGCAGCTTGCTAAAATCCATTGCAAACCAAACTGAAGTTGATCTGGCATGTAATAAGCTCACCCAGGGGCAATGCAAAACAGATCTGTATCTTGAAAGCAAAATCTATCCTAGTGCTAACATTTATGTTTTAATATAAAACTGTGACATTACATAGGTTTTATACTCCCTTGATTTGTGTTTATAGCTCAACAGAGGATAATTCTCTCTTGATGGATTATGCACTTTGTTTTACTCAGGTATGAAAATGGAACCTATTTTTTGATAGCACAAGCAGTTACTAGAGTGTTTTTATTTAAAAGCTGTGTATTATTTTTCATTCAATTTATTATTATTATTTCTAAATATCTAAAAATTATCTACAAAATGTATATGGGTTTAGGATCTTGTCTGATATAAAAATATTTTGAACTGCATCTCGATTAGAGGAATTTTGCTGTTATTCTTCAACAGTCAGATTAAAGGAAAAAAAATGTGATGACACCCACAGCTGATCTTACATGGTTATAAACAAATGGTTTATTTGGATATTCTTATTTCCCTCTTCTTCCAGTACTATCCAAAGGATGCATTTTCTTAATAGTCTATTTAATCTTTCTTTAGCTTTTTTTTGCATAGGAAAAAAGGGGTGAGATTGTGATTAATAATATTAAAGAAAAAACAGTGCAGAATGGGGTTTGTGGTTCCTCCAGAATTCTGACTTTCCATTGCCAGACAATTCTGAACCACTGTACTACTTTTCTGTCTCTCATTTTACTCTATGTTGACCTCTCCTCTCCTCTCCTCTCCNCGATCTTATCTCTTATAGTTTAAAACGATTCCTTTTCTCCTGTCACTATCTGTCTGCATTTGTTAAGAAACCGCAGAAAGCCTGCTGAGCTGATGCCTTTTTTCCTTCTCTCATAATAAATGTAGAAAAATACTGCCAGTTTTAGAACACACAACACATTTCTGGCATGAGGAGATATGCTTTTTATCCCCCCCACTAAAGTCATATTATTTGTATCTTCATGTATTTATTGTTTACTTGATTCTGCCTGTGACTGATTCACAAACAGATGGACATAGCGAACTCCTGGAGAAGTCCTGCAGTTTGATTGGATTGTTTATTTGTAGATTTTGGCTAAGTCTGGGGAAATATATCAGGGAGAAAAGTCTAAGGTCAAAATTGAGATGCAGGTGTTTTCATAAGCTTTCATCTCTAGTGCTGACTTTCCATATGGGTGTGAATTTGTTCCCATGTTTGCTCACATGGACTGAGTTATTTTACATTTATTAGTAATAACCTCTCTTTCAACAGCTACACTACACATGATTTGTTTGTTTTCTATTTGAGAAATAGTGCCCAACTTTTTTTATAAAGACACAAATTCTATTTAGTTCACCATTGTGCAGAATTACTGTAAGCCATAACCTCTGCTCTACAAGGACACTAATGTATATGAGGTAAAAACCTGAAGTCATAGGCAAATCTCCCCAGCTCTGGGCCAGATCTTGGCAGAAACTGAGTGGAATACATTGGACAGTACAACGAAACCATACTGCATCTTTCAGCGTAGTCTGTATACAAATCACTAAGCCTGTTAGAAGATCAGAAAATGCTAAAGAGAGAGTCAGTGCACAGAATAAACAATTGTTATAGGATCGTTCCTTTTCCATCGCGCAAATGTTGTTTACCTGAGGTCTGCTGCTAGTAACACCACACATCTGATAGGTGAGATTTACTGTTTTGGTTTCTTCTCACATGCATTCTGACATGTGGATTCATGCTGTATATGAACACACTTGCTGAATCCCTTTTATATCACTAGCCCAACCAAATCTTACTCCCATGGAGCTCTGCATATTGCTGCCAACTAAATTATAATAAGAAATCAGATGATTCTGCATTGATTTTCCATTTACTAGATTACATAAAAACTAGAAGTATTGAATTTTAATACATTACATTACATTAAAAGATAAGTTTTGTACCTCCTCTAGGGTACAGAAGAGAAGGTATGAGTCCTTGGTTAAAGACAGATAATAACTTACTATGAAAATTTCCTTATAAACTCTAGATTCTGTCCATGTCCAACATGTTAGTTTTACGTTATCATGGCCCTCTATTTTTTTATGTTTTAATAAAAAAAATTAGAATCTAAAATTCATTTTTACTTATATACATAAACTATATTGTATCTTTTATATGCACCCAAGACACTTCCTCTTCACTCAGTCTGGCCCAGGCAAGCCAAAAGATTGGATGCCCATGCTATAACACTATAAAATTTTCAAAAGTCAGTAAATAATGCACTCAGCTGTACTTAAATGATCAGGATGATAACCTTTTTATATGAAAAACTGCCTGCTGAGAAGTATAATTTTGTCATGCATATCTTTTAAAACATTTAGTTTCTAAGTGAAAAATGGTTCTAATCTGGATATGCAGTCTACTGCTCTGATAGAGAAGCAGTGTGATAGAAAGAGACTGTGCACATGGGACAGCAGATAAATGGTCCTTTACAATTTTCCACAGGAAGATGACCATATAACTGATTTTTTTAAGTCCAGTCAGTCACATAAAACTTAAAAATCAGTATAGTGTTTTATCGTAAAGGATTATTTTAGCATTTCTATCTGTTATATCCACTGTTACTGGCTCTCAAGCTAGAAGTCTCATGCAAGGTAGCATATAGCTAAATGACAATCCCATTTCCAGCCAAGTGGGGTGAAGGCATGAAATCAGCATATAAAGAAAGTTTCAGTGCTGCTTAGTAGATCACAGAACCACAGAATCTCGGAATTGTAGGGGTTGGAAGGGACCTCTAGAGATCATGAAGTACAACCCCCCATGTGACTGCAATTTTTCAGGAAGACAAAAGCACCAGTAAACCAGTCGCTGTGGCTACTGTAGTTATCACTTTGGCAGTATGATTTGCTTTTCTGAGGATGTGAAAAGTTTTGAGGGATTATAAGGAAAAATCACAATTCTCCCAAATGTAAGCTTATAAATTTTGCATGTTGGGCCTGCGAAGAGCTCTGTTGTTGGGTTAAAAATAGTGAAACTTTGCAATAACACAACAGTATCTGTTACAATTCCGTCAAAGACAATTTTCTCTTAAATCAGGAGGACTTGGATATTTAAAAAAAAATACTACATGACACTAGGAGATCATTAAAATTTACATGTTCATAAGATGAGAAAAGTAGAATTAAGGAATAATCAGACTTCATAAGTTATGGAAACTTTGTGCTGCTCTTTACTTGTCCAAGAAACACCTTCCATGAAATAGGTACATCTTCTTTTAAAGTATAGTGTATCCTGTTTTGTAACAGCTTAGTCTCATCTACACTAAAAATATCATGTATCCATGGACAGAAAATGGTCTTCTACTCATTTCCAGCTCATGCAGTCCCCACTCTTTTCCTATTACTAACAACTTAGTGCATAACACAATGCAAATGAAATAGAAACATATGCATCTTTTTCAAATATCTTGACAAGCTCTTGATATTAACATAATAATAATTTGCATTTCCATGCCAAGGTCTGTAACAGAATCTCAGAGATATCTGCAGAGGATAATAAGAATTCCATATAGACCATGTATTATTATTATTTTTTTTCATGGATGATATATACTCTACATATGTTGCATGGAAGTTAAGCTATTTAATGTATAGTGTTGTTTGTTCACCCTGTTCAGCACACTTCAAGTACCTATGTGCTAAAAATTTTGCGGTTTACAGAAGTTCTGTTTGCCTTGCACTCCATGCTGTTTTCATTCTGCTTTACTTTGATTAAAGGCAGCTTCAAACTCAGAAGTATTAGGGGAAGATACATGTGCATCAGGCATAGTGGCTCCTGCAAGACAGCAGCCTGGTATTTTTTCAAGTGTGGAGCCATCCTTCTGTCTTAGGCTGATATTTAGTCATGTGCATCTCCAGATCAGAAATTGAACATTTTGTGGGGTGAGCTAAGCAAATAAATGCAAGGTCTGTGACTGTGCTGAGTGCTTAATGTTTGTAAGCTGTTTTGGGGTTCAAAAGTTTAAGATGACCAGAACAGATTCAAGGTCCGACTGGGCAAGGTTCTGAGCACTTGATCTAGCTGCTGTCCTTGTTCATTGCAGGGCAGGTGGACTAGCTGCCCTTTAAGGGTCCGCCCTAACGCAGACAATTCTATGATTCTATTTATCTGACTTAGAGGTTGTAAGATTAATTTAAAGTTATTATGGTTTTAGATTTATGGCCGTCAGGTTAATGCCAGAGAAGATCCATGTCAGAAAAAATTGACTGAAGAATAGGGAGTTCTGGAAGGAAAAGAAGGCATGTATACATATGAAGTTTGTAGTGGTTATACCATTCCAAACTGAGGGTGGGTGGAAGATGGGAGAAAAAATTTACGTAGCAGGAAATAAACAGATGATATTCTTGACCAGTGGCAAAGTACACTGTAAGACCTGAGGAGAATAATTTGGCTGGCCCCTACCAAGTCCTTTTCTTATAATCAACTCAAGAAACATTAATACCATTAACATCATCTGGGGCACCATGAGACCACTGTCATTCTCTTCTCTCCAGCAGGAACAGTGTTTCTCTACAAGAAACATTTGCAGCCTCGATGCTAGTTGCATGTGACTGCTCATTTCCCATAGATTGTGGGCAACACAAAGGGAAAATCATTCTTTCAGGAGAAAAATGTTGAAAGAAGAAAGGCTTTAGGGGAACAAAAGGGATATACACCGACTCTCTCTTCCCATGTTCTATGCCATTTGTTATGTTTTTGACTTTTTTCATTTTCTTTATACTTCTAAGAGAGAAGGACAAAAAAAAGCTATTATATTCATGTTGCATTTTTACACCTGACTGATAACAAGTTTGGGTACTGACCTGTGCTCGGTGAAATTTTTCATGAGCTAATTAGTGGAATAAAAACAAAAGTAAAGAAACACAGAAATAAAATTCATAGAAGTTCACTGGAACACAATATATGTGTTTAAAAATACGGTTCCAATTTAGCTCTCTTTCAAACCACCAAACCACTGTATGTTGTTTGAGGTTTGACTGGCCCTGACTGTATAACAATCACAAAAAGATCAAAGCTAAATAGTTACAGAAATCCTTGAGGAAAGCATGAGAATGTTCAGTTGATACAGCTTGCAAGATTAAAAAACAGGGAGATAAGTATTAAGATTTCAGATCAGAATGAAAAAAATGGGAAAAAATGCTATTTGTTGTTAATACAAGGAAAGCTCTCAAGAAGATCGGTTTTATGAAAACAAATGGGATTTAGAGGTGAAAAGATTTTAGGGTTGTGTTCAGCAAATAGAGATTACACAATGACAAAATATAATGATGACTGCATTGCAGAAGTCTGAGAAAGTTCATTCAATTCTGAGGAAACCTACAAGTCTGGATGACAAATAATTAGTCCTTACATGAACTTGAGAAAATGTGGATGAAATCTCATGGTGGAAGATTCAGTCATGACAGGACAAGTGCTCGCTGGTTGTGACCCTCTTGGTGCAAAATGGAACCTCTTGCACCAAAAGAGGACTGAGAGATACAAATATATACAAAAATTTGAGAAAAACTTCAGTTATTTCTGTCTCATTCACAAGTGTATATGTTCACTATGGGTTTTGTACAGCCTTTCTTAGTTAAAAAGATTCAGAAAGCAACTCAACAAATACCAGTGGTGGAAAGTATTTGGAAGACATCTAACACCATGCATACCTGTGGACATGTAACTTGTGCAGTCAGTCCTTATTGTACTGTATATATCATTCAAAAGTTGCATCAATAGTCACAGGCTTACATTAAACATGCATACTATAGTTCTTGGAGTTGTGGGAAACCTTGTTCATGCTGATTGCAAACCTATGGACTCAAGCACATGAATGACATCAAGTATGGAAGGGAATGCCTTTTAGCCACAAAGCTTTTCTTCATACACAAGGAAGGGGCAGTTCAGACTGGAGAATAAAAACGGACAGTTTTCCTTCAGGCTGAACATCAGTGCCTGCGTGATGAGACCAAGGAAGAATTGGAAAGATTTCTTAAAGACAGAAATGCTCCATGCATCTTTCTTGGAATCTCTATCATGGAATCATAGAATGGTTTGAATTGGAAGTCACCTTAATGATTATTCATTTCCAATGCCCCTGTGGCAAGGTTGTCACCCGCTAAACCAGATTACTCAGAGCCCATCCAACCTGGGCTTAAACCCTTTCAGGGATGGGGCATCCACAACTTCTCTGGACAACCTGTTCTCTTGTCACACTACCTACATAGCAAAGAATGTCTTCCAAACGTCTAATTTAAATTGCCCCACGTCTAATTTAAATTGCTTCTTTTTAGCTTAAAACTATTACCTCTTGTTCTATTGCAACCCTCCCTGCTAATGAGTCCCTCTGCATCTTTGCTGTAGGCTCCCTTTAAGTACACAAAGGCCACTATGAAGCCTCCCCAGTGCATTCTCTTATCTAGGTTGAACAACCCCAGTTCTCTCAGCCTGTCAGAGGTGTCTCAGCCCTCTGATAATCTTTGTGGCCTTCTTTCTGGACATGCTTTAAAAGATTGATGTCTTTTTGATGCTGTGGACTCTAGGCCTGGATGCAGAACTCCAAGTGGGGTCTCATGAGAGCAGAGCAGAAGTACAGAATCACCTCCCTCAACCTGCTAGTTCTTCTTTTGAAGGAGACCAGGATACAGTGGCTTTCTGAGCTAAAGCCACACGTTGGTGGCTCATTTTCAGTTTTTTTTTCCATTGGTACACTGAAGTCTTTTTCTTCAGGGCTGCTTTCTACCCACTCATTGACTGGGCTGTATTTGTTTTTAGGACCCCTGCAACCCAGATGCAGGACCTTGCACTTGACCTTGAGGAACTTCATGAGGTTCACGTGGACCTACCTCTCAAGCCTGTCCAGGCTCTTCTGGATAGCATCCCTTCACTCCAGGATGTTGTGTTATGTTCCTTCCCAAAACCCATCCTGTTGTAACTCCTGAACTCAAGAACCACTTAAATTTCTCTGTGCCTAGTTTTAATGCAGAAGAAAGATCTGCTCTTTCTCTGAAGAGCTTATGCAGTTTGCTTCCCTGCAATAAAGGAGTTAAGCTCCCTTACTGAACAGACAACTGAAACATTGGGAAGTACGACTCAAAACACATGCCGGCTGCAGGGACCTAAACTACGTGGGAGGAGGGCTCTGCTGAAGGGTAGGTACTGTGGGACAAGCTGTCAGGGAGGGAACTGTAAAGAGGTGGCAACAATACCAGAGAAGTTGACAGCTAAGGTAAGCAGCAAGTCAGGGAAAGATTATAATATGGCCTGAGAAAACACTGGAGACAGGGGAGTGCTGCCAGGGAAGAGGGCTTGGAGCTGTCTGAATCCAACAGCATGAGAGGAGAAGGGACCATCTCCATTGCCCATACAGAGACAGTCCTCAAACATAGACAGCAGACGTTTGGACCCCCAGAACTGCTGGTGTGACTGTTTTGATAATCACCTCAGGACCCAGCTGCAGCATTTCAGCCTAGAGAAGATCCAATATTTACAGCATTTCAGCTTGCCAGGCTTCTATTGAAGCACTTGTCTGGATGGTTATGTGAGTAGGTCCACAAGTCACCAACCTCAAACAAAGTGATGGTGACATATATCTGGAAGTGAGCTGAGGCCAACAGCTTCTTTGGCTTTGCTGCAGAGAGATCAGGATGCATGACCTCAGTGTGTTGATTAGCCACTCAGGTCAAAAAAGGTTATTTCCTTTGGAGACATTTGCATCATTATTTTGATGCCCATGTGCTAATTTCTGAGAAACAGGAATAGCAGGTTTTTCTTGTAGTTGTTCACCTAGAAAGAGGTGAACATTTTTTTTTTTTTTTTAAGTGACTACAGTAAAAGAAGCTTCATTTATCCTTTTAAAGAAGATTTAGAAGAAATTCATGAGAATTATCCTGCTGTTTTCCTAGATAGGCCTGGAATTTTCTGAAAGTTCATCATCATCTTTTGAACTACCGCAGTAGATGTTTTTGTGCCTGTCACCAAATTTCTCTAGTCTGCTCTTTTAGTCCCGGCTGCCAGACGTATGGACACAGCTATACTAGTTTGCAAGAGCAGTTTGGGCAAAATCCACCTTGATTGACTTTTACTGATATGTAGCTACAGGGAAGAGTCCACTGCTGGTTGTGGGACTGCTGCTTCCCCATCATGGCCTTCTGTTTTGTCATCCTGCTGTTCATGCTGCCCAGAAAAACTTAAACCTTTGTTAATCTGGGGAAAGAAATTTATTTCAGCACTCATGGTTCTTCCTTGCTCACAGTGAGAAATTAGCGTTTAACTGGAAGGACTGAAATATCTGGGAGATACACCTCACATGAATAAACATAATCAAAAGGCTGTTTTAAGAGATAAAATAACCATGTGAATTGGATGCGAACTTTGACATCTCCAGTGAATGGCTGTAGCTCTGGTTACTCCCCTCAGCCCAGGGGAAGGTGATGGCCTTACCACATTGTTGATATACTCCTATTTCACCCAGAGATCTTTCACTCCTTCTTTAAGTGGAATCAGACGGGGCAATTAGTTTCTTTCCTCCCCAGCTCTCCAGGCATCCTCTGCTATGTTTTGGTTCAGGGACCACACCATCATTCTTCTAAACTGACCATCCCTATCAGTTTTTCAGTTTTGTTTCTGTTTCCTTCTGGAGTGTGTGCTTTTCCCCCTGCAGCATCCTACTCCTTTCATGTCCCTTTCTTCATCATTACATGATGCTGAGCCTGAAATGACCCTGAGGGTTACTTTGTGAAGCTGGAATTAATCTTGCAGCTGAGCTGATCACTGCCAGAGATGGACAGAGGGCCTAGGCAAGCTACTCTGCTAAACCCAAGTTGTGAGAAAGCCTGGTAGCCTTACAGGCTGTGATTTCTGAATGAGTTTCTTTCAATTTTGGTGGAACACTTTCTTCCAGTGATTTTTTTTTCAGCTTCCTTCTATAACCATCTGAAAAAAAAAAATAAATAAAATCTTGTATTTTTGTTTGGAAAATAAGATGAAAAAAAAAAGAGGCAGAGTAAGACAGGTACATTGAAAATCTGGCTCTTCTGTAGGAATTAGGCTGTCTGTCCTTCTTATTAGAAGAGCAGCATTGGTTCTAGCCTTATATATTGGTGTTATTTGTTTGGCTGGGATTTACCGTAGCATTTGGACCACTTGTCTTTACTTCTTGTCAGTGGAGAGTAATACAAATGACTGAAGTGTGAGTCACCTCGTCCTTCAGTAGATTTTAAAGACAGATGAGATGAATCATTTTTTCTTGTTACCTGCTTCTCTCCCACTGACAATAAGGTAGTATTAACAGAGCAGCTCTGATATATCAGTATATGTTGTAGATGTATAAAGACACTTCAGAAGAAACCTCCCTCCAGAGTTTGTGGAAGATCGACTGAAACAACACAAATCGTTTTTTTGAGTGAAATGAAAACCATACATATGTAATGTGCAAGTTGAGGCTGGTTCTCCAAGACAGTTCATGTAATCATGTTGCCTATAGCAATGCCTTTTTCTCTATGTGGAGGGTCTTCCTGCTGCATTTCAGGAAAAAAATGAAGTATTGATCCTAAGGATTTAAATCAAGTATATGGCATTTTTTCCAGAAAAACAAATAAGACAAAACAAAAACTGTTATGCCTATTCTATTTAATTGGAAAATTCCTGACTAGCCCTATTTTGGGCATTTGCAACCATATAGATGCAGTAACATTAGTTATCCTCTGAAATGGGTTATGACAAATGTCAGCTAAGAAGTAGCTAGTTGCCTATACCTGTTAATATAGATGAGCTAGTGATGTTCTGATTTCCTTTTGTGGAAGTATCTACTATTCTTCATGGATTATGTAAAAAAGTTAGGCATTTAACTTTGGTCCTATAATCTGTATGCAACATGGATGTGTATTATAACTTTAAATAGCTGAACTTGGAACACCTGTGTGGTACTGTAAAGAAGTATGTTGAGGGTTTAATTATGCATTAACGTGCCATTTAGTAATACTAATGTACACACGCATACTCAAAAAAACTAATTAATCTGACCTGAAGGTTTCACTGTCATTTATTATTGAACATCTGAGAATACAGGAGAATGCATGATGTACTGATCAGATGCAGCCCTTTAAAAATGAAAATATAGACTACATTAACATAAACTGAAATTTTCATTGGTATTAGAATCTTAAATTAACACTTGTTCCTAAATAAACTGCCAAAATAGTTTGAGGTTCTCTAAACATCACAATTTTAGGTCTTCCTGCTATCAATTAAGTTATTCAGGTTTTAGTTGATTCACTCATTAGCACTTTGGAATCAGAATTATTGTATTTTTCCACTTCACTTTTTGCAGCACTTTTCCTAAAACTCATTCTGGACTCAGACCTCCTGTAAGAAAATCAGAAATATTTGGCAGCTCATGCTGAATATCTGGGAACTTGGAGGACAGCCTTTCATGAGATTTTCCAGGCTTAAAAATACTTCAGGAAGTTACCTGCTTCACATCTTGCTCAAAGCAGATTCAGAAGGGAATTCAGTATTTCAACCATGTACTCGGGGTTTTGTTGAACTCTTAAACCTCTGTGGCAAAAAGTATACAAATTTTTGGATACACTGTCCCAATGCTAGGCTCTTTTTGTGAGTGGCCTTGGAAAAATTGTTTCTTGGACTCAGTTGGAACCTCCCATCTTTTAGTGCAAGACTATTGTCCCTTGCTCAGCTACCAGGCACGTGGATAAGAAGGCTTTGCACTCTTGCTGACTTCTCTGCAGATATGGACAGGCTGTCTTGTTTCCAGCTTAGAACTAACCCTGGTCCACCAGCCTCTGCTCACAGAACACTGCACTCCATCCCTAGTCATTCCACTGGCCTCCATTCACTTTTGGACCAAAACTGGGAGCAGTATTCCAGACGTGGTCTAATGAGCAACACGTAAAGTTCATTAATCCTTTTTCTTGATGAACTGTCTGTGATTTTGATAATAAAGGCAGTAACTCTGCAAATAATGCTGACTCAGTATACACGGATGTTGCATCAGACTATTCTACTGCACCTCAAGAGTCTGCAAACAAACACTATTTTTAAGACAGAGGTACCATTTTTGTGTACATGGTATTGCACAAAATATGCACTTATGGAAAAACATTACAAACCAATCTGAAAATGTCTGAAAATGATTTTCTAAGCTGAGCGCTACTTTGGATGCTCTAGGCACAGATATATGCAAACCTGCTGAACACCTGGCACATTATCTAACTCATATGGTAGGGAAGCCTAGTAAATCCAATGCTTCAGGGAATTATCCAGTCTAACTGTGAGCAAATCTATTGCATAGCACTCGTGTCAAAAGTGCATGTTTATTATGCAAGTATAAGATTATTTACCTTCCCTTTTTTTTTTTTGTCTGAAAAATAAAATATAATCATTAAATCCTTTCTTAAATGCAGTAAACAATTTTTCATACAGCTGTTCCTTCCTAGAAACTGGTTGTGGGATCCTGTGTAAAAGCAACCCAAACAATACTGAAAGAGCTCCAATTATTTGAGCTGCAACACAGTATTCTTCCTCAGTAGCTCCTTGCTTTCAAACCATGAGGCCCACATGACTGGATCTGAAGCCAGCCTGGTGTCACTGTACTCCTCTATGTTCCCGCTTCCAGGGGAACAATATAGGGACAGTTATATTGGTCCAGTACAAATCTTATTAGGTGAGCTTAGTGCCATTGGTCCTCAGATTTCTTCCCTAGAAGGTAATAAAAATGTTTCCTTTTCACAGATTTGTTTAGTGCTTATTTTTGTTCCATACGTAAGTGAATTCCCATATATATATATCAGGGCATGTTGAACGAGGCCCTGGACAATCCGATCTACCACTTGATCTAGCAGCTGGCAACCCTGCCTGTGGCAGGGGAGTTCAAACTTGATGAATCTTGAGGTTCCTTCAACCAAAACTATTCCATGATTTTCTGATATACTGGCAATATAACAAAGCTGTCAATTCTTCTGCTTGCTTTATAGTTCCCAGAGGGACTAGTTGTCCCCTTTTTCAACACCAGACATACTCAAAAGGTCTTTCTAAACTTTTCACATCTCCTTGATCTTCACCTAGGCATAGTCCTGCCTCCTGCAAGACTTTCTCAGACTTTTTGCTTATTTAATTTCCCAAATTTGTACTGTTTTCTAAAAGGAGGAGACAATGTTTCCTTAATTAGATGTTGAGTATGATACCCAATGTATATTGTTTTCTATCCATTTACTATTTGTTTACACACTATGTCTTCCAAGTTTTTGCCCCTCAAATATGCTATGTTTCCTCCAGTGCTACATTTCCACTTTGTTCTTGGACTCAGTGTTCAGGTCCCATCACTTTTAGATTTATGATCCTAAGTCTTAGGCCACAAGATTGTTCATTGCTCCAGTCATCCTCCATGTCCATGCTCTACAAGCTGGGCCAGGGCTTGTCAGCTCTGTGAAGTGTTATCCAAAGTGAAGTATGTCTCTTCCCAAACACTTTGTATCTTCTCCGGTCATGATATTTGCCACACTGTGTTCAGTTCCACGGGTTGGAAGGCTTTAGTTTGGTTCTTCATGCTCTCTTTGCCTCTTTCTTTTTATTTTCACAGACGGTCTCACATGTCTACCTCATATTCTGAAAGCTTCAATCTTCATTAGGTAACATTATTTACACTACAAACTATTACTACTTTTTTAAGGGTTAATCCTGGATCCTAAAGTATTTTATCTATTCTGCTTTAGATTCTTCCAGTATTTGTATCTTAGATTTTCTATCAACCTACACTTTCACTGGAATATTGTGTTTTCAGATGTAGAATGAAAGACTGTTTAGATTTTCTCTAGCGGTCTTTCCCATTCAAGACTTCTGTTAGAGAAGATCTTTTACCATTTGTCTTCTGATTTTGCTATTATTTTACTTAATTTTAAATTTAAAATTTTTCTGTACTGTTTTTACTTTTGAAATCACTAGAGGCAAATATTATGGGAGAAATCTAATGCTTTCTTAGTCATGATGAAACCATGATTTCCACCTTTGAATGCTAGTGGTAGAGGGTGGCTCTTTTGAGAACAAATCAAGTAACAGATCCAAACATAGATGAACTTTTTTTCTGTTTAGTTCACTGCTATCAGTTCTACCATTTTTTTTAGATTAATATAAAAATGCAAGATAAGACCAATAGTAGATGAGATACCATTTCAGTGAGGTCACCTATGGCTTAAGTCATCTTACAACAGAACTGCACACACAAAATATGTTATTAAATCTGAATAACATATTCCATGTTTGAGAAATGAAAAAGTAGGAATTATTATGTAACAATGTGTTTCTCTTTCATTATTAGAACTCATCTGATAGAAATGCCTGTAGCCTCTTTCATGTTTCTGAGCAGAAATAGGAGGGGATAGGCACTTGGACATCCAAAAGAATATATCTCCAAGAAGGAATCACAGAATTGTAGGGGTTGGAAGGGACCTCTAGAGATCAGGTTCAACCACACTGCCAAAGCAGGCTCCGTCACCCTCGCTGTGAAGAAGCTCTAACGCACATTTGTGTAGAACTTCCTATGCTTCAGTCTGTGGCCCTTGTTCTATCACCATGCACCACTGAGTCTGGTTTCATCCCTTTGCCTACCACATCTTAGATATTTATAGACGTGGATCAGATCCCCTCTGAGTATTCTTTTTTCAAGGCTGAACAGACCCAGGTCTCTCAACCTTTCCTTTTAAGAGAGGTGCTGCAGGCCTTTTATCATCTTTGTGGCCCTCTGCTGGACTCTTTCAAGGAGATATCTGTCTTTTATGTACCAGGAAGCCCAGAACTGGACACAGTTCTCCAGGTGAGGTCTCACCAGGATAGAGTAAAGGGGGGAAATCACCTACTTCGACCTGCTGGCCATGCTTTTTTTTTAGGCACCCCTAAATAATAATAATAAATAATAAAGGATACCACTGACCTTCTTGGCCACCAGGGCACACTGCTGGCTCATGGCCAGCCTGCCACCCACCAGGACACCCACGTCCCTCTCTTCAGAGCTCCTCTCCAGCAGGTCATCCTCCAATCTGTACCTGTGCATGCGGTTATTCCTCCCTAGATGCAAGACTCTACACTTGCTCTTGTTAAACCTTATCTGGTTCCTTTCTGTCCAGCTCGCCAGTCTGTCTAGGTCTCATAGATTCATAGATTCATAGATTCATAGATGCATTAGGTTGGAAAGGACCTACAAGATCATCTAGTCCAACCATCCTCCTATCACCATCCCTACCCACTAAACTACTAAATCAAATCCCTTAGCACCTCATCTAAACGCTTCTTGAACAGCGCTAGGGATGGTGCCTCAACCACCTCCCTAGGCAGGCCATTCCAGTGCCTGACCACTCTTTCAGAGAAAAAGTTTCTCCTCAAATCTAATCTAAATCTTCCTTGGCGCAACTTGTGGCCATTCCCTCTCGTCCTGTCACTAGTAATCTGGGAGAAGAGGCTGACCCCCTCCTCACCACAATCCCCCTTCATGAAGTGGTAGAGTGCAATAAGGTCTCCTCTGAGCCTCCTTTTCTCCAGACTAAACAATCCCAGCTCCCTGAATAACAGTCTCACTGAATCCAGTCTCACTGAATAACAGAATAGCCTTCTAGTGTGTTAGCCATTCCTCCCAACCTCATATAATCAGCAAACATTCTGAGACTAGACTCTATCCACTCATCAAGCTCACTGATGAAAATGTTGAACAGGACCGGACCCAGCACCGACCCTAGAGGAACACCACTAAGTGCAGGTCTCCAACTGGACTCTGTGTTGCCAATCACAATCCTCTGAGCTCTACCAGTCATCCAGTTCACAACCAACCATCTATTCCACACTTCCTCAGCTTTGCTATAAGGATGCTGTGGGAGACAGTGTCAAATACCTTGCTGAAATCAAGATAGACTACATCCACTGCTCTCCCCACCATTCACCCAGCCAGTAATGACATCATAGAAGGCTACCACAATGGTTGAGCACAACTTCCCACTAGTGAACCCATGCTGACTACTCCTGAAGACATTAATTTAGCCAAATAGCCAAGGAAATATATTGTCCTAAGTCACATCCAGTGTGGATATTAATACAGCAGAAAGAACATAAAAATTGGGGTAGAGTGCATGCTGCCTTTACCTCCAGAATCCTCTGATATAAGGGGCTACCAGGTATAGCTGCTCCCTAAGGATCTTATCTTATATGTACAGGACAGGTGATCTAATGTAACTGTGAGCATATTATCTGGTGAATTCCCTTGCCTTTTTTACTTATGCCTTCATGCACAGTTCTGACTAACACAAGTCATTTCAAATGCTTTGTATCTCATGCACAGATATCAGTAAGACTCACTAATGACTTTTTCTCATGGGGAGCACTGCAGCCCACAATGTCTACACACACAAACACAAACTCCTCATGCTGCGTGGATGGTGTTGAGGTGGGATAAAAATATGAGGAAGGATTAGAAAATGGGAGGTTGAGACTTTGTTTTTGTATATCAACCAACCTATAGCTTCTTGTTAACAAAGCTTATGCAAGTTAAGTAATGCTTAATAAACTCCATCTCTCATGATCTAAGAATAAGATTCTACCAAAGTCTGCAGCTTTGGAGCTGTGACTTAACACAAAATTATAAAGGAAATGTGCGTGGTTGGGAGTTAAAACCTAATAAACGCACATTAGCATCAGTGAGAGGGAAAATGCAGTAGAGTTTTGCAATACCTTTTCCTGTCATTCTAGTGTCTTTTCAGAACAAGAGCAAGATTTTCTGCTAAAGCAGAAAGTTAATACTCATTGTAGGTTTTTAAATTCAAACTTCTGCTGCAATCTGTGTTCCCCTTTGACTATTTAATTACTTCCATTGTGTCATTAAATCGAGACGTAACTTATTTCTGTCTCCGTCTTCAGATCTTGACAGTGTTTGATCAGAAATGATGTTTGTGAATGTCAAAACACTTCCCTATAGCACTGTTTGTAACTATTCTTTACTAGAAAAATAATGAACTCCATATCTGTATTTGCTTGATTTATTGAAAGTGCATTAATTTAAATTTTCCATGTAAATACATTTGATTTTAAACATAGCATGCCTTTAACATGTATTGTGCAGTCTGAGATGGTTAAATATATTTTCAGTATGACAAAAAGAACTTATTTTCTAATCCCACTTGAAGAAAAACATTCAGGAATATTATTTTTTTACTCTTTAAGCACATGTTAATTTAAAATACTTGGGATTTGCCCAAAGAAACATCAGGTGCTAAGCTGATGCTCTGATTTCTTGCAGAAGCATCTGTCTTATTAACTGTGCTACCTATGCTAATTTATGCAACATTTTACTAAATAGATTTAATCAATGAAGCAGAGGAAAATAGTTACATCTTTTGCTCCAGTGCATTTTTGTTTTTTGAAGAACTCTCACAGGCTTAGTGCTTATAATTATTCAGATGAATATAGACACAGGTAATCCTTAGCCAGGTTGAAGCTTCATTGTAGTAGATGTTGCACTAACATATGGTGCGTGCCAGCTTGTGTCCCAGAGCATTCACAGTTTGAAAACACAAGCTGTAACAGGTGGATGACAAACAAGGAGAAAAGGTGAAGTAACTCTTACAGCAGAATGCTTTAGTGTAACTAATTAGCTGTGCAACTCAAAGTCCACCAGTGGCAGCAGAGATGAGAAGTTTCAAGGAAGACATAAAAAATACTATCTTCTTCAGTTACAGATTCCTAATAATACATGCAAAACTGCCGTCAGCAATACTTTACAAAAAAATGTCCATTTTTTATTTGCAATAACAAGGCAGTATGATCTATCCTGCTAAGTTACCAGTGTTTGAAAGATTGTCAAGAACATAAAGCTTTTCTAGAGCATGGACTGTAAAATAAAAGTGAAATACTAGTTTAATAACACTAGACCAACAATTTAGTGTGCTTATAATTTTCAAAGACCCTGAGCAGTAAGCATCAAGAGCTGTTATTAACATTCATTTTCTTATTTTAAAATTGCTTTACATTTCCCAATGGGGACTTTAAAGGTTTGCTGTTGCATTCCATCTGCAGAAAATCATGGGTGACAGCACACGTAAAAAACATTAAAGTTAGCACAACCAGGGATATTAAATCTGCCAATATCTTGTTTTCCTTCAATTTGCTGCTAGACTTCCTTAGACCTATGGAGTTTGTATTTTCAGTAAAGTGTAACTTCCTGTTAGCTGGAAAATCTTATTAATAAATTTTTTTTATGTTTAAGGGCCTTTTGTTGTTGTTTGGCATTTTTTTTTCTTAATATATTTCATGCAATTCAAGTTAATTATAGACTACCTCAACAGTTGCTAAAGACCTTCTAATCTGTTATGATGTCTTTTGGCAAGTCACTTGCAGTAGGTACCAAGAAATATTTACTACTTAAACTGGGGATGAAAGACCTAATGTATACCTATCACACTGATTTTGCCTCACTGCAGTAACATCACATTGCATAAACATCATTTTCAGATTCAGATACAAAGGAGCTAAGTAGGTATCTCTCTGATTTTAAGTCCAAATAAAGGAACCCCGTGCTAGAAACAGCAGAAGACATCCCTTGAATTAAGGAATGCTAGAAACTAATAGTTTCCAGCTATGGTTTTTGTAATGGAATATGACTTTAATCCTGTCTGAATATTTTTTTAATATAAAGATGCCATTTTCATTTAGTTTCACAGGTGTATCATTGTACCTTCTCTACAAAGTCACTAATGCGGACATGGAGCAGAATCAACTTCTATGCTGTTAAGATTTTGATAAAATAATCAAAGTGAAATATAATGGAAGATTTTTCTTTGACCTTACCCATTATGTTTTCCTTTTGCATACTGTTATGTCTCTTTCTGCATCAGTCTTTGTTGATTTACAGAGCACAGGTAATATTTATAAGCTTCATATTGAAGAACAGGACCTCAAGGGTGCAACTCAGATCATTGCTCTTCTAACCTAAACTTTGAGATGCTCAGAATCTTAGTTTTCCAGCATCACTGATTTCCTAGATTAACTTCTGTTCTTCCCCAATTTGCCAGCGAGATGTTATAGCTATGTATTTCAGAAATCAACCTACCAATTCTTTATTCAGGATTACTGTTTTCTCGATGAGAAAGGCTTTCTGTCTGTGAACTGTTTCTAAGAAATATAAAGCAAAGATGAAGTGCATCACAGAAATAAAGAGCGAATTTCTCCCTTACTTCTCACTCTTGTACTGCTCCAAGGAGGAATAGCACTCAGTGTAACTTAAGAAAGTCTTAAAGGCTTATCTGAGATATGACTGAAGCCTCTTTCTAGATACTGTAATTCTGTCTGCTTAATGGTGTGGGCTCTCATTCATGCTATCATACTTGGAAGATTTTGCCTTTTTTCAAACTCTGTTGGTTGTGAAGGCTTCTGAAATTTCCTCTAATTGCCCTGCTTATGGTGATATCAATCATAACTTCACAACAGTGGCACTCATTTGCAGTAAGAAAGTAATCCTTCTATGACTAAATAAGTTTCTAAAATACACTTCATATTTTTTTAACAGAGATAAAATTGGCTGTAACACAGAAAGACCAAGTGGCTACATGTTCCTTTACATCATGTTTCTATTTGACATCTCCTTTATCTTTAGTCTAATACAATAATATAATAATAATAAAAAAATCTTTTAACCCAATATATTTCTTTTGCTGAAATTCTTTTGAATTTGTTAAAATGAACTTCTATTTCTATTTCCAGTTTTGATTTCTAGAATGTTTATGGGCTCAAAGGCACTAGAAGTGTCTCCAAAAATTAAAATACGCATAAATGTTCTGTTGGCAGTTCTAAAATATTATTGAAGAATACCTTCTGAAAGTGAAAACGTCCTCAAAAAAAACACCTTTTTTTGGTGTGTTTATCCCTAGAGATACAGAGATGATCAGTGCTAGAGAGAAAATAGGCTTCTCAGCTCCAGGATGAATCACTTACCATGTATCTTGCTCTTAGATCTTTCATCACAAGTTTAATAGATTTTTATAACTTCATATTTTATTCCTGGGAGTCTATATTTATTCCTGCTTAAATCTTAAGCCTTGTTAAAATCTACCCTCTTATTCCAAAGGCTGTGATAAAAGTACACTACTAAACTTTCGTCAAAGCTGGGCTGAGCTCATAAAATCTATTCTAAATTACAGTGGTGATCAGCACACATTGAAAAGGATACATCAGTGGTAAACCATTACCTGCAGAGGCTTACTAGAATGTGTAGGAAGAGTAAAGTGTCTCAGATTTGGACTAACCATAAAGCTGGATCAGTGAATGTTTTGGTCTGGGAAGACAAAATGAGGTCAGAACAAAAACTTTGGAGGATTTAAACAAAAATCTCCAGTCTCTCCAGACTTCAACAGTTCACTTTCAGACTAAATAAAAGGTATAGACTGTCATAATTTACAGAAATATACATGTTTGTCCTGGTTTTCTTGCCCAACAAAAGTTAAGCTTCTTTAAAATAAAAATCAAAGTTTCAGAAAAAACAAACAAAATCTAATGGGAAGTGTTTGAGAAATGGTGAAATAAAACTGAAAATAGAAACGGACAATTTTATTCTTCCTACATTACCTGTTCACATTTTTAATTACCTATAATTATTTGCTGACATTGATCGCCACTTTCCTGTGTTGTCCTTTTTCCCAAAATATCATTTTAATTTCATGCATATGGAAATTTCCCATTTGCTGGAAATGAACATGCTGATGCTCTTGTTTCTTCCAAAACAAATGTGGATGTCAGTTAGTGTTTTGAAATGCTGTTGTGCAAGTAAGAAATGCAGGTTGTGCTTTTCCTTTTATTTCACTGATTGCTTGATTGTACAACTGCAGCCAGGAGTGAGAGATTGGAGTTGTGTTTGGAGAAATGAATCAATAGGTGAACAGAACCATCAGAGGACCTGATGAGTGTGGATTACTCTGCAAGGAGACCATTATTCCAACAAAATTTTGTCTTCTCTGGTGTTTATCAAAGACAGGTTTTCACAGGATGTTGTGGAGGTTTTGCAGGTGTTAATAGGAGTTCTTAGAAGCGTAGGGTCTCGGCTGAATGCAAACAAACTTTTGGAAAAATGGCAGGGTGACCCAGAGCAAGTTCTCCAGCCCCATGTCCTGAAAGTTTCTGAAGATCTCTAAAGAGGAGACTCCAGAACATCATTTTTCTTCAGAAAAATCCCGCATTAAACTTTTGATAAGCATGTCTCTCTGTATCCAATTATTTATGTGTTTCCAAATCCAAGCTCACATTTGGACTTCTTTAGTTGAATGCATCCTCCTTCTGTAGTGAACTTCCAGGGTTCTGCTTCAGTACAGTAACCTTTAGAACAGTTAGTCATTTTGGTATCTGAAGTTTCCTTTAATTAGCTTAATGCAAGGTCTGAAAGGGACCATCCATGAGGCATTTCCTCAGTTTAAAAGTTAATATTCTCTCTGCTTGTTGAACCACTTTAAGATACATAAGATAATTTTGTCTACAGAGAAGTTTGAAATTAAACATTTTCTATCACTATCTTGGAGTAGCTCTTTCACTGTGTTAGACACCCAATGAGTGAATGACAAGCACCTTTGTGTACCTTCCACTTGCAGCTGGCAATAGACGTAGGAGATGGGGAAGCAGAGGCATATGAAGCTAAGATGATTTTCTAGAGAAACTAAAAATGTTTCTAAAAGCACGAGAGAGATGGGTAATGGGAACACAGATCTAAGCATTGTATACAGGCCCTGTATTGGGGCTGAACGCTTTGCACTGTGTCACCATCCCCGGAGGTGTTTAAGAAATGTTTAGATTTTGCACTGAGGGACACGATTTAGGGGGAAATATGGGTGGTAAGTGGACAGTTGAACTGGATGATCTTGGAGACCTTTTCCAACCTTGACAATTCTACGATTATATAATTCCTTGATTCTGTGTGTTTGCCATAATTCTGTGGATAGGGAACTTACCAAAACAGTGAAGCATGGGAAGAAGAACGTGCAGGTGAAAAATCTGAAACCACATGGTATCCACAAGAGCTCTGCAGATCCAGACTTTCCCTGTATTTTAGGGTTCTCTGCAAAAATGTGATTCCTGATTTCTTGAATTCCAGTTCAGCAGCCTGTATATTGCACTGAACTGACGTACATACATAGTAACAATAATTCTATAGTTCTTGAAAGTGTCCTACTCTACAACACAGATCAAACTCAGTTTTTGCTGGTTTTCAGCACCTTCCTGAATGTTGTGCTTGTATTCAATAGTCTTCATTTGTGACTACAGTAAAGCCCACAAATTTTATCAGAGAAAACTTTATTTTATCAAGGGCAATTTGGAAATGAGTAGAAGTTACCTTGAGGTAACTCAGACAATGAACCTGTTTTTAAAGTTAAGCCATTCTTACTCATTATGCTCTTACATCCTGTGATGTTGCTCTCCTTTCCCAAAATGCCCTCTGCTGAGAAAGAAAATATAGTAGTAATTATCTGTGTTTCTTCCCTCACATGCTGTTAATCTGCACCACATAAATGAAAAATAAATTGCACTGGATAATATGATCAATAGTGAAATAACTTAAGAGCTGAGGTGATAAATAATAAACGATAAATAATTCCATTAAGGCAATCGAACAGTTTATGATGCCACCATAACTGACAGTCAGCATTGTTTTAAGGTAACTATCATTGTACAGAACTACAGCGCAGATGGTTTCTTAATGAAGATGGTTTGTCATTGAGGAAGAGGAGGTTGGAGATGAGAGGAAGAGCAGAGCTATGTTGTAGTACATTATGCTGTAACTGTTTAATTAACAGTTCATGTAGTATAAGTATGGTAAGAATAGATGGCCTCCATTCATTTAAGTGCTTCCCATTCCGTTTTGGTTGTCTGTTACACATCTCCACAGCTCATGGTCTGGGCCTTCTTGTGCATTTTCCCTTTTAACTCCTCTGAGTCATGATTACATTTTCTACCCTTTAGATACGACTTATTGGCAGATGGTTTTGGCTGAATTTAGACACGCACAGATGCCTTCATGCTTACTGTCACTGCAATCGGGAAAAAAAAAAAAAGGGAGAAAAAAATAACCACAATGAAAATCCATGTTCATTTTCTTCACCCTTTCTCTGTGCTATGCCTACAATGTTATTGACCTATGTAATTGACCTGAATAAAAAAGAATGGGTAATGGCAAGGAGACTGAAGCTGGTAATTAAGAACAATAGGCATATTGTTTTGCTTTCAGAAAAGTCTAGGAGATTACAGATTATTTTGAAGTCTCATTTAGAATGGAACATATTTTGAAACTGAGTTAGTGGCAATAATCATTCCCACAAGTCCATTGCACATCTGATAATCTTGTATTTGTAGGTAGACAAGCTACTGTTCATTCTTACTTCCTTTAGTCCTTTTCTAGAGTTTTCTTCTCCTTGACTCCTAAAATTTAACTCCTAAAATGAAGAGAAGGAAAGGTCTCACCCAATACCAGTGTTTAGACAAAAGTTCCAGAAGAGAATCAGCAGTTTCACAGCCTCCATTTTTGAAGGAAAAAATGTTTCACAAAACAAATAGCATAACTACTGTTTCGCAAAAGAGTACACATTCAAAACTGTACCACAATTGCAATAGATCTAAAACTAAAGTCATAATTTGAGCACAATCTATATAAACACAAAAAGTAGGCTTAAAAATCAATACATTCTTCACTTAAAGTCATTCACAGAAAACAAAGAGAAAATATAATTCAAACTTAAGTTCTGAGGAACAAAATGTGTTCAAAGTTTATCTGCCCAATTTCCTGCTCGGTTTTCTCATGTGGAGGATCTTTCTTCCCCAGGATCTTTCTTCCCAGTTAGGACCTGCAAGTTTCATTGTAAAACTCAACTCATCTACTCTCTTATTTGTGATACTCCTATACTGCTAAGGACAAAAAGACTGGAAAAGAAACACTTTCTTTTACACAGTTGCGTAATCTAACCATTGGCCATATTGACATTTTTTTCCCCCAAATAATTCAGAAATCTTCAAGAAGCACATAGCAATTATCTCGCCAAATGAACACCAGAAGTGTTAGAAGTCAAAACCCTCTCAGCAGTGGACAAACCTGCTATACCCACTGTCTACTTAAATTTTACCAGGGTTTGGTTTTGTTTTGTTTAATTATTTTTTTAACATAACTAAATAAACAAATGTATTTCTGCACCTACAGAAGAGGTAAAAGCTAAAATTAAAACAGGAAGATGGTGCAGCATGGGTCACTAGAGACGAACAGAGACCTAAAATGCAATTTATTCCACTGGATCATGTTTGATTTGCCTTTGAATAAGGTTCATTTCATGTCAGACTTCTAAATCTAATTTTAGTAAGAGGTGAATAGTTCAGTATCTTGTCATTTCTGTTGAAATTTTGAGTTAGAATGCACAAAAAATAGTTATAGAAAGATTACTTTTGTGATAGAGTTTGTCCTGGTTTAATAAGAGTAAATGGAGATCAGAAATATGCAGCTTCTGGAACCTGTGGGGTGCAATCAATCAGAATTGCCTCTATTCTGTGGAAATGGGGTCAATATGCTAATAGAACTTCTCCCAGAGGCTCAGCAGAAAGAATGGTGCAGCTCTGGTATGAGAAGCAATCCAATCAACAAATGTTAGTAAGAAATGTGCAAGATAGACAGCAATATGCAGCAATGTTGTCATTGTGGATGACATGTATATGAAAGGTAGCAGTCACACATTTTAAACAGTTTTCTACTCTAAAATGTTTAAGTCATTTTAGGGTTTCATCCTGCAGTTTGCCATGATAATGTCTGAGTTGTTTTTCAGTGAGACCAATAGCTTTAGGTAGGTGTATGAGCATGACTCCCTGGAGACATTCAAAGTCAGGCTGGTCAAGACTCTCAGCAGCTGGTGTATCTGTAGGTGTCCCTGTTCGTTGCAGGAGAGTTGGACTAGATGGCCTTAAAGGGTCCCTTCCAGATGAAACAATTCCATGATTATATGATTTTATTGAGCACCTGACTTTCCATAGATTCATAGATACATTAGGTTGGAAAGGACCTACAAGATCATCTAGTCCAACCATCCTCCTATCACCATCCCTACCCACTAAACTACTAAATCAAATCCCTTAGCACCTCATCTAAACGCTTCTTGAACAGCGCTAGGGATGGTGCCTCAACCACCTCCCTAGGCAGGCCATTCCAGTGCCTGACCACTCTTTCAGAGAAAAAATTTTTCCTCAAATCTAATCTAAATCTTCCCCGTCGCACCTTGTGGCCATTCCCTCTCGTCCTGTCATTAGTTATCTGGGAGAAGAGGC
>VXAB01011107.1:52491-90298 GCA_013399175.1 Odontophorus gujanensis
TATTTGTAAAAGGATTTTCTCTTCTCCTTTACTGCAGTAGCCAGTCTAAGTTCGAGCTGGGCTTTTGCATTTCTAACTTTCTGCCTGCAAATCTTGGCAAGTTCTCTGTAGTCTCCCCAAGTAGCCTGTCCCATCTTCCAGAGGACATAGACTCTCTTTTTCTCCCGGAGTCTCAACAAAAGTTCCCAGTTCATCCATACTGGTCTTCTTCCCCACTGGCTCACCTTACAGGACTCAGGGACAGCCTGCTCCTGTGCCTTTAAGATTTCCATCTTGAGGAGAATCCAGGCTTCCTGGACCCCTTTACCCCTCAGGAGCGAGTCCCAAGGGACCCTTGCAACAAGTGTCCTGAACAGGTCAAAGTCTGCCCTCCAGAAGTCCAAGGTAGCAGTTTTGCTAGTCACCCTCTTGACATCACCAAGAAATGATGATTCCCTCCCTCTTCGTAATGAAAGTTTTGCTGTTTCATTCATTAGCATCAGATCAGGTCCATAACTGGAAGAGTACATATATTATTGTGACTGTAACTGTAGAAGGACCTTTCTCTCAGCACCAAACTGTTAATACAGAGAAAAATAAGACTTGAAAAAACAGCAACGATAATAATAATTAAAAAATAACCTGAAAGATTCAAGTGTCAACCACATGCATTTGGGGGGCACTTTTAAATTATTAGCAGAGCTATCATACAGGGATGTGGAAGAAGTGGTTGTAGAAATGATGATTTAGAAGAACACTTCAGTATTTCACTTTTTTTTTTTTTAATGTTATTTTCCCTAGACATTGTTTGTCTAGCTGTAAGAGATATCTAGCACAGACTGGAGCTGGATGTTTAATGTAGCTGAGACCATAGGATGTTATGAGTGCTTTTATTTCTGATGGAGACTGTATTCCCTCACTGTTACATCTATTACCAAAGGCTGCAAGTTCATTTCTTCAAAAGTTCTGACTGTTTTAAAGGCACCATGGCTGCATGCAGGACCAGCACCTGTAATATACATGACAATACACTTCTTCTGTTTTTGTAACAATCATGTTATTTGATCCATCTTGACGGTAAACAGAAAAACTAGAGATGGCAGATGTATGGTTTCTGGCAGATGTATGGTTACATGTTATAGACTGCTTCATCACCTGGGTTTACAGTGTGAAGTAAGAGACATTCATCTTCCTCTTACATTGACATTCTAAATGACATTCATATTTAGAAAGTGACATTACTAGGATTTGTAAGCATGTGCTTTCCCAGCCCATGAATCAAAACTACAAAACTGCTCCTCTGCTTGTTCAGACATACAGTTTTGCAATATTTCCCAGGGATCTTTTTATTTATTCTCCTCTCTTGCATTAGCTCAGAAAGCTGTTGCAGCTTTTTACGTGACATAAAGTTTGATAGCCACTGGCTGGTAGACAAGAACCATTCTGCCTGTGATGGGCATTAAAAAATGTACACATTTTATGAGGTATTTTTAAAAGTCTTTAGATTATAATTATTAATGAAGAAGATGTGCTGCTAACAGAAGAATCCTCCTGGAATAAGGAGCAGGTACAGAAGCAGTAAGAGAAGGAAGATATAAAGAGTCTACTTAAGTACTACCAAAACAAATAACAGCTTTTGAAAAAGGAAAGAACCAACAGATATTTTAAAATTATTTCTACCTTTTAATTTCAAAAGTTTTCTTCTTATGACCTCACAGGACTCTACAGGATTTTAGGATAAATGGTGGCCACTAAACACAGATGTGATCCCAAAGTTTTCTTTCAGCATGCTTTGCACAGCTGGAATTACCTACTACACAATATTTGCTGCTGTAGTTAACGTTCATTACATGTGATCCTGCCCTTACCTAACCATCAAGGATAAGTATTAGTTTCACTGCATTTATAGATTTCCACCAAGATTAAGTAGCCAAGTGTCAGACCAAATGCCTGCAAAACAACTGAAGGAAGAAACAGTGTAGACTTTTTTGCTTCCCAGAGGGATTATGTATCTAATTATTTTCTGTGCTTTTGCTGTGTTTAACAGGTTCCTAGCTGACATACCAAAAATTAAGCAACAATCTACACTGGAGGCTTGAAATACACATTTACGAGTTAGCTTGTTTTTCAAGTTGTGAAGACTACTGCTTGTGAATGTAAACACACAACTACCTTTACATCACAATATTTTATGTTCCTATCTGCAAGAAGCATATTAAAAAAAATATTTTTTTCTTCATTAAGCACAGTTTTTAACACACCAAGTATGTAATTTTTTCGTCATGAGTGTCAGCATTTTGGCAATATTTTGACTTACATGCAACTACTTTTCATGGAGAAACAGACATGTAAAATCACAGAATCACAGATTCATAGAATCGTTAAGGTTGGAGAAGATCTCTAAGATTATCCAGTACAACCATCCACCAACCACCAATACTGCCTACTAAACTACGACCCTAAGCACCACATCTACCCTTTTCATAAACACCTCCTGGGATGCTGACTCTATCACCTCTCTGGGCAGCCTGTTCTAATGCCTCACTGCTCTTTCTGAGAAGAATTTCTCCTAATATCCAACTTGAACTTCCCCTGGAGCAACTTTAGGCCATTCCCTCTTGTCCTATTTGTGTTACCTGGGAGAAGAGGCCAACCCCCACCTTGCCACAGCCTCCTTTCAGGCACTTGCAGGCAGAAATTATGTCTCTCCTGAGCCTCCTCCACTCCAGACTGAACAATCCCAGTTCCCTCAGCTGCTCCCCATAAGACTTGTGCTCTAGATCCTTCACAGTTTCATTGCTCTTCTCTGCACATGCTCCAGGGCCTCGATGTCTTTTCTGTTGTGAGGGGTTCAAAATGGAACACAACATTTGAGATACAGCCTCACCTCAATCATCAAACCTCAAACCATCCCTCAAGTACAGAGGGATGATCACTTTCAGCTCCTGCTGGTCACAACATTTCTGAGACAAGCCAGGATGTTATTGGCATTCTTGGCCACCTGGGCACACTGCTGGCTCATGTTTTGACAAGAGTCAGTCAACACCCTCAGGTCCTTTTACTCCACACAGCAGCTTTCCAGCCACTCTGTCTTGAGCTCCAATATGCTAATGCAAAATGTTATTACTAGGAAGGTCTATCAGACATGCATTTCTTCCCCACCCCAAGAATTGCATTTAGCATAAGAACTATCTTAACAGACCTGTAGACTTCTCCTAATTGCCCTCTCAATTGCTTAAGTTCTATGTTTTGTCACTGAATTGTCCCCTTTTCTTCATTAAATGTGTTCCTGCAAGTGGTGAAGTTCAGAGGGCATTCAATGAACATAATGCTGGTATTTCAGCTTACTTATTGCTTATGCTTTGTATCTCTATCATTTCTCTTCGATTATAAACAAAATTCTCAAGGAAGAATGGCATCTTTGTGTAGAATGTGGGCTTCTGAGGCTTTCTGAGGAGGAATATACTTTTCTTTACAGGATGACTTATCTCTTAGAGTCAATCTGCTCCCCTGTACGATGTATATTCTAAATACTCTTACCTCAATGCCATTGTACATGGTTTAAGGGCTGGTTCGGCCTGGTTCTGTGACAGTTAGGTTGGGGGACCCATGGACCCATGCCCCGGGGAAGGGGAAAGAGAAAAGGGAAAAGGGAAAAGGGAGATGGGCCTGGAAACAAACAGCAGCAATGATCCGAGGAGAAAAGCTAATTTACTAAATAAGATACCAGAATGCAAAATAACACAATCAAATACAATATAATTGGAATTGAAGCTAATAAATCAAATAAAATGAGCAAGAGAGAGTGTCTGATAAACCGAAGGCCTTACACTAAATGCTGAAGGTGAGACGGCAGTGAGCACCTGCTGTTGGGTTGAGCCAAAAGGGCAGAACTTCTGTCTTGTGGCACACAGTTTTTACCTTTCCCTCTGAGCAGAAAACGGAAAGATGCAAAGCAACGCAAAGTCCTCTGAGGTACGTAGTTTTTCTCTTCTGATACAGGTATACCTGGAGCTATTGATGACTCATGAAGCTGGAGTATTAACTCTTTAATGCCTGCTGCACCACATGATGTTATGATGTGGAATACCAGTAACAAAAATCATAAAACCATGACAACTCTTAACCTTCTTTTTCTATTTATTTATTTATTTACAGACACAATTTTTTTTAATCTTTTTTTTTATTTTTAGTCTTCCATAACACTTTAAAAATTAAATATATTAATATACATGTTAGCACCGAAGATTGCTGAAAAATCTCATGGAAACTCAGTGACAGACCTTTAACAAAATAATAATAATAAGCAATCCAAAACTTTCTTACTGTCTAAATTTAAAATATTTGTTTCTATTTCATCATTATTTCCTACTTATATTCCTAATTGTGCATTCTAAAGTCAGAATTCAAGAAATACCATCAAAAGAAAATATTATTGGAAGTGGATGTTAAGTTGGTGAAAATACATCATTTCAGTCTCTTCTGCATCAGTCAAAAATGTCCTACCTCTCAGGTCTCACTTTTTAAGTGGATTAAAAGGTATGGAATGAAAAAGTCTGAGAAAAAAAAATGCTTTATCTTCTTTCTTTTTTTTGGAGAGGTACACAAACCACTATGAAAATATACTCAGTTTTACATTTGTGACTAAATAAAATCAATCGGCAAGGGATTTTAGAAAGGAAAAGCTTTCATGCTGTCATTTGCTGCTTGGCAACTTTTTAAAACAACTAAAAGAAAAAACAAAACAGTCTTGTAAACCCAAAGGAAATGATGCAAATCTTTATTTTGCCACTCAGTGACTTTTTTAACCATGGAAAAAGTTTTGAAAACTGGCAAGGTGGCAAAAGCAAGAAAGTAAAAAAAAGAAAGCTAATAAACAACCCCCCTAGATACCACTCATTTTATTGCAGTTAGACACAAAAGGGAAGTAAGGGAACACTGTCAGCCTTTTTGTGATTTTTATACCATTTTTGCAACCACATGTAATCATGAGTCTCACAAGATTTTAAGCAGATGTAGTTTGGATTAAAAATGTATTATAATTGGAGTAGAAAATTATGAAAACAATCAAAATGCACAAAAGCATTTAAAGGATTTAAACAGCATGGTGCATTGTACCCTTTGTACTGCTGTAGAAGCAGTCATTTGTGAAGACAAAATCAAAAGTAAGTTAGAATGAAATATCTGTCTAAAATAGCTGAAAAGAACACATAACATGGTAATTTTTATCTAATTTCATGATTAGGTCATCATTAATCGAAACTTTAAATGGACTTAAGCAGCTGAGATACCCGTTTTCCATAGCATTTCAATGGTATGTACTAATGAAAATTCATTGGAACACTGCAGATACTGTACTATCCCACACATAATGGAGTTATATGAATTTGATCCATTCATAAAGTTTATGAAATGTTTAGACCTCGTTACCTCAGTGTGTACAATATTGCAAAGAACATATTTTTATCTCTAATATGTGATGTAATTTTTTGAAGGAGCACTACACGTAAGTTAAGGATATTGTTCACATTGCAGCAACAGTAGCAAAGACTCATAAGTTTGGAAATGTTGAAAATGAATCAGTCTATCTAATCTTAATATAGCCCTTCACTCTGAACACATAAAGGTGTTCAAGTCTTTCTACAGGTGCAGTGTCCCATTTGGCAGTCATCAATAATAAAGTTCAAATCAGAAACATGTATTTAAAAAAGATATTTTTTTCCCCAATCCTCAACATACATCAAATGTATCAACTACTATCAGCATAATATAGCACAGGCAGAATTACTTCTTTCCTCACAGGCTTCTCAATGGCATTCATTATTGTTATTAAACAAATAATTAATCAATGTATCTAAAAATGTATTAACAATTGAATTGCTCATTTACAAAATTCTGGTGTACTATTATCTCAATTTTATCACCAGAGAGCTAGGATGACAAATATAAAATCTAGCCACCTCATTTGGACATCCAGTCAAACCGGACAGGATATGATAATTGCAAGTCACACTTCTTACATTTAAAACACAGTCCTAACTGACATATGAGTCTGAGTACTTCAGAAAATGAAGCAATGAGATTCCAATCAGTTCTACCGAAAAATAATATTCCTAAGCTTATATGATTTTGGTGCTGAATTTAAGGCAGTGCAAAGAGGTGGTTCTCCAAGGAAGGACACTCTTGCTGGGCAATAGGAAACTGTCCCATCTCCATGAGTTATTTCCTGCCTACTTCCTCCCTTACCTCCTAGTTTCAACACAGATACAGGAATGATCCTGCAGCCAGCACTCTCTTTTACTTTTGAGCCCCATGACACACAGTAAATGGGGCAGGTAAGATGCAGAGTGCAATAACGTTATTCCAAAAGGATGGCAGCCCAGAGTCCTGGCCAGAAGAGGACTGATTCTTGGACATTAGGAAACATTTCTTCTCAGAAAGCATGGTGAAGCACTGGCACAGGCTGCCCAGGGAGGTGGTGGAGTCACTGTCCCTGGAGGTGTTCAAGAACCATGTGGACATAGCATTGAGAGTCATGGTTAGTGGGCATGGTAAGGATGGGCTAATGGGGTAGAGGATCCTAGTGGTCTTGTCCAATCTTAATGATTCTATGGTTCCCCATAGAATCCTCATCCCCAGCAGACACCAGTGCAGTCCAGATTTGAGAAATGTCCTGTGTAGCCCAGAATGAACGTTTTGGGGAGATTTCAGCTGCAATAATCTAAGATCTCTCTCTGCTACATGTCAAATAGAATAAAAAAAAAAAAAAAGGTCCAGTTTGGGTAAGATTCTTGCAGAAATTAAAAGCAATACATCTAGCACAAAAGTTACCTCCTTGCTATGTACTAAGCACAAACTCCTAGGTAAATGTTTCAGAGAGAACATGCAATGTGCCCTCTTTATGCTGGGAATATAATATGTTTTCCTGTGGCCCTCCCTGCCCCTCTTTTTTTTTCTGAAAGAACTAAAAGATTCAGCTGTAACTATAAATCTCTGTGTGTGGCGCATGCGTGTATGTGTAAAAAATATTTAGAAATAGATGGCTACACTGGAAAATTTCAGCCCAAGCATCTAAAATATTATAAAATTATCAACAAATGAAAACAATCTTTGAACAGAGACCATAATACACTCTTCTGTAAATGGAATTTTTTTCCAGTCTATTTATTGTACCATGTAATACAGAAAGTGCTACTGTCATATTTTAATACTGAAGATAAATAAAGCCCTGTTAGGAACAAAAACAATAATTTAAACTCTAATTCAAGTAGCTCATCCTGACATATTTCTTGTTAATTAAACTGTGAAAATAGTTGATTTTTCAGTGTGAAATGTGAAGGCAAGCAGTTTGATGAAAGTGCAATTACTGCAACATGAATAACTTACAAAAAAATTTTGCTTGACATGCAATAATTCTTTTGATGTTAACTGAAACTTTCATTTGCTGGTACTTGTAAAACACCAAAATAGTAATAGTGATACCACCTAAGAAATACTTAGACACCTTCAAGAAGAAAATAACCAGTGCAGTAGTATTTCATGAACTTAACACAAAGAAACACTGTTTTTATCTGTTTTTAAACCAGTTTGTGCCATGTTCCCCACTACTAAATAATTTCAGATGTTAATCATAAAATCATAGAATGGCCTGGGTTGAAAAGGACCTCAAAGATCACTGAGTTTCAACCACTCTGCCATGGGCAGAGTCACCAACCACTAGACCAAGCAGTCCAGAGCCACATCCAGCCTTGCCTTGTACGTCTCCAGGGATGGGGCATTCACAGCCCCTCTGGGTGTGTTACCACCCTCTGAGTGAAAATTTAATTAATTGAGTGAAAATTAATTGCTAAACTATGGGGTTTAGGAAAATTTCCAGGGTACCAAGACCATGAATACTCCCCACTTTTCACTGCCTTGTTGGGTAGAGTTCTGGAATGCCACATCTGTACCTTGTTTTCCCTGGAAGAAAATACAGGCATATTCACTAGAAGCTGAGTGTTGCATGCATTACCCAGTCTTCCAAACTATATAACCCTAGGAGATACGGGGAGCATCTAGAAACTGCTTCCTGTAGCTGAGCACCATCAGTTTCTGCTACAGTCATGATCAGTATTCAGTGGAGGTGGAACTAGAAATCAGGTATCTCTGGCCTCCTTACCAGGTGTCTACCATAAGAATGATTAATATCAAGCTTTATTAAAAATAACTGAATATCTTAATCTCAAAAGTCTTCTAACCTGTTAGGTAAGATATTCCTGAAAAAGCAAAAACATGCTTAGAGATATGAGGAAAAGGCATCTCACCCTGTCCTGAAAGAGTGACCTGACATCCTGGTTCTTTCAAGGGAATAGAAACACTTCACCGCCAGGATGGTAAATTTGTCTTGTGTTGTCTTTTGAGTTTTTTCCTAAGTATTAGTTGGATCTGATGATAATTTTTGGATATTCTAAGAGGAAAAGAAAATCATTTTTCCACCAATTTATTATTCCCAAATTAAATTAATCCACCTCTACTCATTGCCATGCTTTCTTCTAATAAAGCTACTACCTTAGATATAGCCTTTAATAACACAGTGTAACCCAATCAATACTTTATGCGTGACTGTTCATTTTTTTCTCCTGGGTGATCTTATCTTCTTCTTTTTCACATGGTACCTTACACCTTCTATCATTTCATGCCTTTGGTCTTTTTTACATTCTTTTGATTCTCTTCATTCCTCTGCTTTAGTTGCTTCCATCCAGCCATATCCCCCAGAAAACTGAGACTAAGAAAGCAATATGTGCCTCTGATACTCTGTTGTATGGAGTTGTAATGGCTTTATGTGCCTCCTTCCATGAAACATTCAGTATTTGACAGTTGTATTATTCTCAGGGTTTGTTGTAACTGTACTTACGTATTTCTGCTTTTGTCTTCTGATACAAATTTATATGTTGTCTGGACAAGTCTTGTCTGACAGTAACACGGAGATGACAAGCTCAGTGCCTTACAAGGATTTTCTCAAGTTCCTTGTCACATCCCGGCGGTCAGTCTCTAAGTACTTCTCAGATGGGGCAGTGTCTTCTTGTTCATTACAGATTTCTCCATGGAAAGGGCTTCTTCTCATGTTTTTTATACTCTTTAAGGACTATAAATGGAAATGCAATGTCAAGTGACTAAATGATTTGCTTCACACCATGTTGCAAATATTTAAGACACTTACCTCGTGACATAAAACAACGCAAGCTTTGAAAGAAGCCCATAATCAAATCATAAAAAAAAAAAAAAACAAAAAACAAATAGTGAAATCTGAATGTATTACTTTTTTTGGCAGTAATATTACTTTAAAAACACATTTTAGTGAATTATGAATGAGGCATTTTCTCATTCATAATGCAGAGCGAGTCACACTGTAGTGTATACATCACACAACCCAACTACTACTGACAAATCCAGGTTCCTAAGGTATGAGCAATCAATAACAGCAGGAAAACAACTAAAGCAGTTAGGGAGAGGTTCCTGGAAGCATCATGACAACAAGATTTATCCAACAGTCATAAGCTATCACAGTCATTTCCTTTATTTTCTATTTGCACATCACATAGATTTGGCCCTTGTTACTGCTATGCTTTTCAAGAATACTACTCCTCCTGCCATGGCACAATTTACTCTCCAAACTGTAATCAGAAGATATCAAAAGAGTGTTCAGTTATCATTTAGTTACACTTCAAAGTACACTGCTGCTACAGGAACATCTTCCACAACCTGTTATTATCTGTTAATACAGATTTTATGTAGAGAGAGGTAGAGAGGTTCACTACTGCATCCTGATCAACTCCTGAATGAACATACTTAGAAAAGGGAGAGCAACTTTAGAAAATATATGTCTGGGTGCCATGAAACTGGGTGATCATAAGAAGGATAAAACAGACCATTGCTATGACTATGGAAATGACTCCTTAGAATTTCTTTGCAGACATCCAAAATTCACCTTGGCAGCTAGCATTGTTTCATTGTCTAGATGTGGCTCTCTCAATAAGCCCATGTTTCCAATAGCCCAGCAGCAAGTGTCTGGCAGGTCTGGCACCATCCATCAGCCAAAGGAGGCACCTGGCTATGACAGCAGGGTACTGGGGAAAGCAAAATTTTATTACTATATATATATATACTTATACAGTACCAAATTATTAGAAAACATGGATTTATGTTTGTGTTGTCTGTTCACAGGGTTGTCCCACAGTTATTGCTTAGAGGTGGAAAGCATCTTTTGGGAACTGACTCACAATGTTCCATCTACTGAATGACATTGGAGGCTGGAGAGCTGCCTTTTAGTAATTTAGTAATTCATTGCTTGGCTTTCCAACCCTTTGCCCCGTATGATGCAATGTCCCATTGAACTTCTAAGAGCCGCTGGAGAGGCCTGAGTGGCCTGTAATACAAACAAGTTTAACATTTTCAATATCATTTAGTTCCTTTCATTCCTCAGTTTTCTTTGGACTTCTTGTGCCTACTAACTTCAGGGTTTGGCCTCTCACCAAAGTCCTTCCTTCTCCATTATGTGAGTTTCTGCAGTCCAGTCAGCTCTGAACACCACTCCAAACATTGGAATATGCATAAATCAATGATAATTACCACTGCATTCTTTCAGCACTTCTAAAAATTTATCCCAACACCATCATTCACTTGCTCTCAGGTAGCTGTCTGACAGCCATTTTCATTACTCAAGAAATTACTAAGATGGGCAAGACAAATTATCCACATTCTGTGAAGCTCAAAATCCTCATTTAGAGAGATAATTTCCATAAGCATATGTTAGCATGCATATATGTTCATAAAGCCAGTCATCTAAAATACATAGTATCAAAAAAATATGTAAAATTTTCTGCAAGTCATAGCACTGATAGGAAAATACTGTGGAGTGTTTCAGAGTGTTTTAGCTCCTTTGTATATAATATAAAAATTTTAATATATTTTAGAAGGAAACATACTTAAAAAAATTATGTTTATGGATAGCTCTCTTTTTCTTCATAAAGAATATGCCAGTATGCCTAAGTAGCCTCATGGATCCATAGTAGCTGCAGAGTAAATATTGATTTCAAAGTGAGACAATGGGCACTTCTTTATAAGCCTAGAAGATCTGAAGTGCAATTTCAGAACCTTTGTGAGCCTCCTGTACTGCTGCCTGTGTTTCTGTTTGCCTGTTCCAGCTTGGCTTAAGGGATTTACTGTGGCCTATGTTTCAACAATTCACTCCTATCCTAGAATTTCTAATATCTTGTGTTAAAGCTCTGTTTCCTGACAGTTTTAATGACATTCCATTGCCTCATCTGGAAATTGTGAAAACTCAATGATCTAAATAGAAAGGAGAAGCAAAAAATGAATGTGGGTTTTCCTCAGTGGATTTTGCAGTGATTATTAAGAATGTGAATATTTTCACTCCCCTACAAAGCCTGCCAGCTGGTTTGGCACACAAGCTGCCAGAGTTTTCTTTTAATCTCTAGTTTTGTTTTTCAGAAGCTTTGTCAGAAACACTCAGTTCTCCTGATGGTATTCTAGCATGTTCCACTTGCTTCTCCAGTGATCAACTCTGAATTTTGAAGAAAAATTAGAAATCATATTCTCTCTTTTGAACCTATTTGTACAAGCAAAGTGCATTGTTTAAATGATCTTTACCAACCAAAGTCACTCAAAACAGCAAAAAAAGAAGAATGCACTGATTTATAGTATTTGTGCAAAGATTCAAAGGACAATGTGATAGTAGAAGCTCGAGTTAAAAAGGTATTGATTGCCTTGTGACTGAGCTATAGCTATTACAGATGGCAGTAGTGGCAGATTCTGTCCTACTTTACATCCTCATCACAGTATCAAAATAGCTTTCAAAGGTTAATTTGAAATTTTCAGAGAATTACAATGTCAGAGAATGGCTGAGGTCAGATGGGACATCTAGATCCAGCTTATTCAACCTCTGCTCAGGCACAGCCATTCAGAGCAGGGTGCCCAACTCCATGCCCAGGTGGCTTTTGAATATCTTCAAGGATGGAGATTTCACAACCTTTCTGTGCAGCTTATGCTCTATCGCTCACACAGAAGTGCACCCTGATATTCAGAGAGAATCTCCTGTGTTTCAGTTTCTGTCCATTGCCTCATGTCCTGGTACTGGTCATCATTAAAAAGAGACATGTCCCATTCTCTTTGCCCTCTCCCTTCAGGTATTGCATACACTGATAAGACCTTTCTTGAACCTTCCTATTTCCAGGCTGAAGAGTCCCAGCCCCCTCAGCCTCTCCTCATAGGAGAGGTACTCCAGTTTCTTCATCTCTTGAGGACCTTTTTTTTGACTCTCCCCAGTATGTCCTTGTTCCTCTTGTTCTGGGGACCCAAGAAGTAGACACAGTACCCCATATGTGGCATCATAAGCATTGAGTATATCGGATGAGTGACCTCCTTTCTGGTTATACTTTGCCTAATGTAGCCAAGAATACACTTAACTGTCTTAGCAGCCAGCGTATGTTGCTGATTCATGTTCAACTTGGCATCCAGCTGAATCCCCAGGTCCTTTCTTTTGTAGAGCTGCTTTCCAGCTGGATGGCCCTTAGCAAGTTCTGATGCCTAAGGTTGTTCCTTCCCAGGTACAGGTCTTGCCACATACCTTTACTGAAGTACATGATGTTCCTGTGAACCATTTTCTCCAGCCTGTGGAGGTCCCTCTGGATAGAAGTGTAGTCCTCAGCCACATAGCCATGCCTTTCAGTTTTGAGTCACCAGTAAACACACTGGGGGTGCACTCTGTCCCATCATCCAGATTATTAACAAAAACACTGTACTGGACCCAACACTGACCTCTGGGTAACTGGCTTCCATGGTCTAGGCTCAGCGATTCAAAGAGTTATCAGCCTTACTCACTGTCCATCCAGCCCATACTTCATCAGTTTCTCAGTGAGAATCTTATGGGAGACAATACTGAAAGACTTAAGTCTGCTCATTTTGTCTGCCGATCTCCATCTTTTATCATTTCCTTTTGCTGTTACTTAATTTTCTCTTCCTTCTTCATGTTAGCAACAAAATAATGTAGACATTTAATAGATTAAAATAGTTATAATCTCCACAGCAAGCTAAGCTTTAAATCTGCATAAAACAAACTTGTATTTCTAACAATTGCTAGTTAATTAAAATCGGGGTTTCTACTGATTAAAGGTTGCAAACAATAATGCAGCATAAGATTGCTTGTGTTTTGCATTTTCTTTTGCATTCAACATACTCTGTACTGTATTTAAAATACGTACATTAATTAAATATATTTCTCATGAACTGCTGAAGGAAGTGAAGAGGGAAATACTAGGTACAGAGAAAGGGACATTTCACTGTTATCAAGTATGGGAGCTCTGTAATGGTATGAACACATGAATTGTATACATCTTACTAAAACAACCATTGGTGACACTTGTAAATACTGTTCCTTAGTTAATCAGGTATTGGAAGTTCCCACTTGTCTACACTACGGTTTGAGTGAGTTTGCAAATTCTTCTTTTCAGGGGTTTATACCCTGTAACAGGAAGAAGACATTCTTCTGTTTTCCAAGAAGGGAGTGTACAGGGCCTTGTCTTTGACAAAATATAAACATATATAGCTTTTTAATTGGAGATTTTTTTTTTTGTAAAAGTGAAAGGAAACTCAGGACAGAAGAATTTTTTCTTCCATAAAGGGAAAACATTTTTCACTGTTAATGCTTGTACTGAAGAGCTGTAAAGAAAATTAAAGTATATATTGCCCCAGTAGATGCCAAAGGACTAAGACAGAAGGGAAGATGATAAAAAAAAAATGAAAATAAGTATAAAAAGACAAACATTTTGCCAGGAAGTTATCTTCTCAAGATGTAAACAGGAGAGAAGAGAGAGGGTGTAGCTCAGCAATCCTAAATGAAGTAAGCTGGATCCAACCACTGTTTGCCTCTCACTTGAGCAAACAGAACTTTCTTTCTGTTTACATAGTTATATATGCATCTTTAATTTCAGCACACTGAGGATAGTTAAGAATGTGTAACACATTCTGCAACTTTACATGAATAATTTGTTCTTACATCATCTTATATCACCTATATGTGCCAAAGGTTGAAAAACCTACCTAAATGCTTATGCAACAAGGAAAATAAAGTAAAATATTGCTTATGACCTCTAAGCTCTCCTTTTGGCAAAGTATGTTGCAGTCTTGTTAAAGGATTAAATAAAATAAATAAGACATGAATACAAGTGCTTTGGACCCATAACTCCCTTCATGAAACTGGAGTTTTGATTCGTATTTTATAACATCATTTATATGAATGGTGCTGAAAAAGTCATGAGCCTAAATCCAATAAAGACAGAAATGGTGCTGTAAAGTGTTAGCAATGTAATATAAACAATAACTTACAGAAAAGGAAGCAAAGGGGAGTTGTACTGACAAAGCTATTGAGTTTATTAAGCATGATATAAGTGACAGGGTAATTTCAATACACTGCAGAAACACAAGTATACTCTTTTTCTTCAAGAGCTTACAATCTAACATCTTGTCTCTACTGAACCACTGGAGCCCTGCTGCATTGTGGGCAAATCCTGGTAGTTTGTGGCCTTGGGGGATGGGGTAGAATGGACTGCAAATATGGGAGCCGTAGAATTCTCCTTTGAACAGACACATGAAAGATGAGGAACAGTTTGAAAGCAGAAAGTAAGCGCACCTGAAACGTTAGGGAAACTCTAACAAGCAGTGATGAAAGAACTTGCAAGGAGGGGCGAGAATGAGGCAAAGAAAACAGTAAAAACAAATGATGCTGCAGAGGAACACAGACAGAAGCACAATGGCAGTATTCAGATATAAGAAATATTGCGCAGAAAGCACCCACCACTGAGCAGAGAGTTGTATGTGCACAAAAGTATGTCCTCTCAATTCTGTATTTCTGGAGAAACCATTTGCATTGTCTGTTCCTAAGTTTGCTTATCTAATTAGAAATTATAGGCAGGACAGTTCAGCTTTTCTAAAAACACAGCAAATAAAGTAGTAACATTTTTCCTCATTAAAAAAGCATCTTTTCTTTTGAGAAGCAGCAGACCTCCTGTGCTTTCAGGGCAAGAAATCTGTTAGTCTCATGCAGTTCTGCAATTCTATTAAAAATCTGTTCATCTTCAATCAATGTAGAAAAATCTACAAGGCAGCTCCCACCTTGCAAGGACAAGTACCAGGACTGAGAATAGAGGTGTTATTTTTTTTGCACTGTCAAGGAAATTGGGCACTGGGGGGGAGTGTGCAACACGCTGTTTTTAAGGACTTGGTTAGAAAAAAGGATATGTGGACCCATGGACATAGGAATTTTCAGAAAGCATCAGAGGATTTAGGATTGAAGACTTTGTATGGACACTGAAACTGTAACTTTGGAGTAACAAGCCAGGGACTGATAAGCTGAATGGATGTGTCTACGACCAAGAGAGACTTGGATGTTGCCACTCCATGCAGTAGAAGAGGTATCAAGGCAAATTTACCTGGGGATTAAAATGTTAGCTGCAACACGAGAGGAGTCTGAGTGTGAATAGGAACACAGCATTAAATACCTGACAGAATCTGTAGTAACTTTTCTTTTTTGTTTGTTTGTTTTTTATCTTTTCAATTTTAGATTTAAGTTCATAACTTCCCAGTCTTGTTCTCGGCACTTTTATACTTTCTTGGAGCTTGCCTTCTTATTACATTTCTTCCTACGAATTGGAATGGTGCCATAAGCAGTATTAGTTTAGATCCTTAGCTGCTCTGCTGAAGGAATGATTTGAACTAAGAAAATAATCTGTTAGCAAATGTATTAAAAGATTTAAATATTTTTGCATTTTTGATTTTAATCTCTGTTGACAGTGGTTACTACAATTTTGACTGTAGAAATATATCAGGAGAAGAACATTTGTATTTCAAAAAATGGGACTAGAGCCCTGAATGTACTTAGATGTTCAGTTTGTAAGCTACACTTATGCCTATTTGACAATATTAACTCCAAATTTTGTTCTGGAGGAAGAACTCATGATCATTATGGTTCTGTGCACACACAGTACTAGAACTACTTTATGATTCTGATCTCACTTGAAGTCAGATTTTTTTCCCCTCCAAATGTCAGCGAAACTAAGCAAGATTTCTTAAACTTACGACACACAGCAGAGATGAACCCCTAAAATCTCCAATTCTGGAAGTCTCTAAACCCCAGTAAATGACACAGATGTAAGAATTCCATGGGTATCCTCTGTATCCTAAAGGACTAGACTAAGCAAAACATACAGGCAAATCTTTAATGAGAAGAAATCCTGGACATACTGTACAAGTCTAACTTCTTTCTGTATGTTAGTAGGTGAAGTCCAATGGAGGAAACTCACAGTCTTTTCTTGTTATTACTCTCATGTGTCAGGAGCCGAGCCCTCTAGTGGCCCCACAGAGCATAGCACAAACCACCAATTCACCAGCACAGCTGATTAAACATGGCAGAAGACTGGGAAAAGCAAGCTAACTAACTTAGTATTTCATTACAGCTACAGCTAGGGAGAAAAGTGACTTGCAGAGGACCCTTCTTGAGAATCCAGCACATTTTTGTCCTGCAATTACAGCTCTTCTTCTGTCCCCTCTCTCCATTTTTGATATTTCCCACCAAAACAAGCAAGGGTGCAAACTACAGAGCTTTTCCCCCTCTATTCTGCTTACAAAGAAACAAAACTGCTTCTGACAGGTTCTTGGTGATACCAGGCAAGGTTTTCGTGGGCAAGCTAGTAGTTATATACAGAAAAAAAAACCACACAAAAAACAGCGGAATTCACCCCCACTGGTGAAGGGGCTCTCTGACCATACAGCAGCTCTCCTCAAGAAGCAGCCTAGGTCATAGAAATACTCTCCCTTCTGTGTCTGGCCCTTACATGAGCCCAGCGTGACTCTACCCTTGGTCCACCACTTCTGGGCACATGGAGAGCAGAGGTGCAAGCAATGTGCCTGAGCTCCCTGGGCCAGGCACATCCCTTCACCAGGTGCTCCATCACCAGCTCAAGCACTGACCTAACAATTCCCCTATACTATCCAAGCTGCCCCAAAACCTAGAGCCAAGAGGGTGGTTATCAGCTACAACTTTCACAAGCTCTGGGGCTTGCTAAAGAGCCTCTTCAGCAAGCTGAGGAAAGGTAAAGGATAAGGGAAAATAAGCTGTTGCTCAAAGTGGGCCCACTTGGGTTTTCACACCCGTCTCTAATTTCAGAAGGAATTCTGTAACTTACAACATTTGTAACCTTGTTCTAGTAGCTTTCTGTAAGTATTCAGAGGTGTGCATTTGTCTCTAAAAATATTGTTAAAACTGATGCAAAACATGTGGAAACCTCCATTTGCATAAATATAGGTAGCAGAACTCCTCTGTGATGAGCTGAGAACCCCATTACAGAGAGTCTTGAGCAGAAAGGCAACTGTGTGATGCAGATGATCATACCCACCACCTGGATAGCAAATCCTGAATAAAAAATATTAAAAAAAAAAAAAAGAAAAAAAAAGAACAACTCTCTTCTGCAGGCTACAGACTGATATGTTTACAGAAATCACTCACTGAATAATATTTAATAACCAATGTGAGATCACAGAAAAATACTATTTCAGAAAGAATTTTTTTTTCTTCTGTCTGTTATTAGTTTGTTCAACTTTGTTAGGTAAAGCTTACATATTCAGGTGAAAGGCCCAGCTGCATCACACTTTCAAAGAACACTGAAAAATGCTAATACTTGCTACAAAGGAGGGGGCTCAAATGTCCATTGTAATAAATTTTCCTTGCTACAAATGGCAAAGAGTCTGATGGTTCTTACACTAGGGGAAATAAGAAATAACTTCTCTGAGGCAACGGAATGGCACTGGTATCTGACACGTACAAGAGCAAAGGACTGTTTACTCAGTGTCACAAAAAAATGTTTAGAAAGTATTTTGCATGAAGCACACCTTTCTACTTGGAGATTATGTATATAAATAAATATGTGTTAACATTTTGTTTTATTTCAGTTCCTCAAATAAGGACACAAATCTAATTTGGATGCTTTCCAAGTTTGCAAGCTATAGCTTTAGAATGAATTTCACTGCAACTATGTTCTGATTAACTATTATTTAATTAAATAATTCCTCCCTACTGTCCTCATTAGTGGTTCATGTCACTGAATTATCTCCTTCCTTCTCCTTTTACAAGGCTGAACAAAGAGAAACTGTGGGACAGATGGTTTGAAAACAGATAAACATTTTAATTTAGAAGTGATACTGGGCTTCTTTAAAACCTCACTTTTGCTTGTTTCAGTCTCAAGGAGTTCACTTGACAGCAATACTCTTATATTAATCCACTGTCCACAGAATAGTAGAATAATATATTTCAGTATAACTGCTATCTGCTATGTCATATCTGCTTGTCCTGAAAGGTCCCTGGAAAAGCAGCAGCAATGACCCATGATTGATACTGGGTAGGGAAAAAGTAACAGCTAAAAGAAGAAAGATGGCATCAGAACACCTTCATGTGCCACTGCTTTTCACTGTTACTTTGATAACTTAAACTGATGGTAGCAGGCTAGTTTCACACAGGTGAATGCCTTGCCTCTTTGTCTTTCCAAAAATGAAAATACGAAAAATGTGGAAAGCTCTTGGCTAGCCCTAAATGTACCCACACATCTACTCAAGGGGTACTGACTTGGCTGTGCTGCCCAGCTCCACAGCTCTCCACTAGATCGGTTTCATCAATCAGATACTTATTCTGCCAATGGAACCCACAAGAGTGAGATCAGATGGGCCCTGTATTGCAGTTTCTCTACTGGAAATCATTTATTTGCTAGGAATAGAAGTCATGGCTTCCAGGTGACTACTTTCCAGTGTTCTGATATTATCCCTGTCACTGATGGAATACTCCTTCATGAGTCAGAAGCACTGGTACTAGATGTGAGGTATCAAGCTATTCTTCTCTGCTTAGCAAATTCTTAATTATGTCAACAAGGTTTTGCATTGGAAAACAAGTTTTTTTCAACCAAAGAAAACTAAAAAAGTGTTTTATGACATCATAATTAGGGCAGACTTCTCAGACTTCTCAAACTGGGGCTCCAGTTCTGTAAAGCAAATAATAATGCCAAATGTAGCCACCTTTGTTGCAACAAATTGCCCTCCAAAATGGAAAACATGCTGGTTTGAGATGCCTGGCTAGCTGAGTGTAGGCACCCAGCTACAGATAGAAGTGGTTTGTGGAAACTATTCTGTGACAGTGCCTTCCTCCAGATGGGTCAGATACCAAAAGGTAAGCGTGTTACTACATGGATACCGCTCAGCTTGCTCCATGCAGTTTGGTAGAGCCACACAACACAAACTGGTTTGTGCATGTAGAGCTGCTTGCTTTGTGTTTACAGCAAGGCTGTGCAGGACTTATTGATGCTGTGCTCTGTGAATGTATTGTTTCTAAATTCAGGATCCATTTGAGGCTGAGATCCTCTGAAATCCTTATATGTTTGGTTGTGGTGAGTTTTTGCCTTGAGCAGCTTTCCAGGTGTCCATCTTGGCTTCTGGTTGTGTGGCTCCTATAAGGCAGGAAGATATCTGAAAATCATAGATTTCTACAGATATTTATTCTAAAAAATAATTAGCTACATTAAACTTAAATCAGGTGCACAAGCCACTTTGGCTTGCCAATCATATCTAAGCAAACAGCTTTGTTTTGAGTAGAGAGATATAATTAGATGAATCTATAGAGAGGTTCTGTTTATTGTTTTCTTGTTATATGCTGTTATTCACTATCACCGTCGTGTCATATAGAAAAAATGTAAAATAAAAATGAAAACGATGTTAGCTCATTTTTTATTGCATGGAAAGAAAATGAAATTTAGAAGTGGGTGTCTTGAAAAAAGGAGGAGAAATATAAAAATGTGTCTGCTTATGAAGTAGAGAAATCACTTTTGAATTCAATTTATTCCATGCAATACTTCAGGAGAGATGGAGAAAGCAATTAGATTATTTAATTTTGTTTTAATGTAGATAATTCTGAAGTCATATTGGGGGATTTTAGTAGGTAGGTAGGAGTGGTGCCAAAAAAAATATCCAAATATTGACTCACCTGTGCTACCAGTGCCAACTATGTCACCTGTGGTACCAGTGACATTCAAAGCATGGCTTCTCTAATTACATCAGAGTGCCTTTTCTGGATATTACTGATATGTGGAGAACTGGAAGCAGTAGATAAATTAGGCAATGTGATAGAGTCTCTGAGTTGCTAATCAGTGTTAGCTGTGGAGTTGTGAAGTACCCAGTGGTACCCCAAAAAGCTACTTCCAACAGTGTTATTGCAGTTTAAAAAAATGAAGATGGGAATTACCTGATGTGAGCACAAGAGTTAAAGTACATACAGATTATATTGCTTCCTTTTTTTTCTTTTTGTTTTGTTTTTGATGTTGTCCCATCATCTGTGAAAGAGGCACTTTACAAGATGAAAATCCTATCATCTGTTAACAAAAATCTCTGCATCCTAAATCCACAAAAAGGCTACATTCAGTATAAGGAACAATCTCCTTTAAATATCCTTTTGATTTTTCTTTTTTTTTCACAAGTGACTAACTCTTCCTCTAACAAACTTCAACAAGACTTATGACAATGAGTACTGAATGTTTTGTAGGTAAAGTTTCTGTACCAATATACATGATTTCACAGAACGACCTTCTCCTTTTCTGCAAATCGGATATAGCTCTTACTCACGCTGGAAATTGCAATGATTCTATGAAATTAAAATCTTGGCCTCTAAATCAATGACCAATTTAGTCGTCTCAAGTCTGAGACACAGATTTCAAAGAGAGAAAGCAAGAGGACTCTTTCTTACCCTCTCTCTCCATTTCCCCATTGTTTTTCTTTTTTTTGTCCTAAGACAAGATACCATTTCTTCACCCTGAAAAGCAGAGGGAAGAAAGAGGTCTGTCCTTGCAGCCTCCCACTTCCTCCCAGCCCATTCTGGAGTGTGGCTGCATACTATACTTGTCCCAGTTGATCACACCTTCCTGTCACCTCTGATTAATACATATATATATATTTCTCCCGATGCACCACTAAAGAAGGAACGCAGGCTGATGCATACCAAGCTTGTGCACAGGTTCCAAAGGATGGAAAAAAAAACGAACAAAACTCTGAGGGAAAGAAAAAGGACTATAAAAAGAGTTCTGGGTGATCAAATATCAAATGGCAGTGTTCCATTTGTTATTTTTACATCTGACTATGCACGGGCTGGGAATGGCAGGAGAAAATGAATAAATTATCAAGCAGTATGAGGAGTAAAGGTGCATGCTTCACTGTTTCATAACTTATTTTAGCTCCACACACTTCATGAAAATAGGTGAGGCATAATAGGAACAGGCCAACAGGAAACATAGCGCATATTGATTTATCCTTTGATGCTTAATTTCAGCTGGCATTGCTTAATTTTGATGGGGCTACTCTGTGCCAAAAGTTAAGCACATCTGTGGGACTGTAATTTTGTTTAGAATACCACTCCAGTCTCTTTGAAACATCAAAAGTTTACTTGAGCATGTGATTTCTGGAAAATAACTTTCTAGAACTTAAGAAAGCAAAATTTTCCGTCAAAGAAAAAAAAATGTGAAATTAGCCCTTCTCGTTTACTATTTAGTTTTTGTGTACAATCCCTACTACAGCAGATTCTCACCTCCTAGAAAACCGTATAATTAGCTTTTTTTCTCCATTAGGAAATTGTGATGTTGCCAAAGAAAACATATTTTGAATGTATCTTTAATCACGTGGATCAAAGATCACATATCTCTGCGCCTGTAATGAGGAGCTCACGTGCTAATGTTCTGTAATAGTCCAAACTTTACAACTGCAAAAACCTTTGATGTATCACTAATTGGTTTTAGCAGCACAGATTAGGTGCTGAAATCAGTAGGCAAGAAATTGCTAGTAGTAGGTGGAGAAGGAATAATTCTGATTCTTACCATATGCTTTGAGAAATGTAAATCATTACAGCGTAAGTAGAAAAAGAAGGCAGAACTTGTTGCTTTTATTTTTTAACAGAGCATTATAGATTATGTGTAAGATCCAAAAATACACTTTATTCTAAATCACTGAAAATCTCTATTTCACAGTTTTTATTTTTGTGGAAACAACACCCATCTTGCCTGTAATGTACTATGCATTCTAACACCTAATATATGGTGAAGAATGTAGTAACAGGAAATATATTTGAATAGTGTGTGAAAAGTACCAAACCTTTAATTCATTTATGTAGGATGAATAGTTCTAAAGAAAGGAATTCAGATGGAATAGTACAGAGGATGGTATATTTCCGTATGGCTTTATACAGATGGTGCACAGACTACTGGGGAAGGAAAGGTTCACCTTTACAATGGTCAAGGTGAACTCCACTAGGGAGAGATCTCCAACAAGGGATCCTTCCCCAGTGGTGGTCAGCCCTTAAATGGGGTCTGGGAGAGGTGGAGCTAGACTCCACCCCTTCCCATCACACAGGTACATTACCTTCACCTGTGCCCCTGCTGCTGACTCAGTACTTGCCTCAGGTGATCAATCAGTGGTTCAGGCCATGATTCAACAGTTCCCATACAATTTCAGACACTATATTACAAAATAGCAAACTGCCTCATTTATGCCACACGGGAAAAGGAAAAGGGGGCAAATACTGTGGTACATGATATTATAATGGTGGTGCATGTTTCATCTTTGGTAGCTTCTTGGTTATTAGGATTCATTATTCTAACAATAATGAAGATCACTGCTGCTATTGCATAAGGCAATCTGGGAGGAAAGAACTCTGTTATAGAATGAAAGCTATAGGTCTGGTCTACTTGGAGGAAGCTATAGAGGCGTGCTCCAGCAAACATGATTGTTGCTTTAAAATATGCTCAACATTTGATTGGTCTTAAGGAAAACTGAGTCATTTGAATTAGTCTACACAAACATGCACACAAACACTCCTATTGGTGTGCTTTGTTCTTGCTACCTATTTGTCCCCAAACTTCATAATTTTGTCTCTGCAACACAGATACCTTAAATATCTCAATACTCTTTGATATTAATAATAATAATAAATACTTCTACTAATAATAAAAGTAACTTCTTTAAAAATGACAATTCAAGAATCTTTCTGCTGGATTGCCTTGGGATGGATTTGTTTTACCCTTTTTTTCAAAGTTTGCTTTGCTTCCTTATATGAACATGTGTAAATAGAAGCATATGGGGTTTTAACATTTTTTTTTTTTTAATATATACTGATGATTTTTTTTAACATATCAGTAGCCATCCAAGAAGCATTCATTGTGGCTGACTTAAAGCATATCAGAACTCTTACCATTCACTCCAAGGATTTCCTCTTTAATGGAAGTAGAGGATGAAAGTAATTGCAAATCCACATTAAGCCAAGGTGATGACCCCTTTGTATCACTTGACCATAAGTGTAAATGAGAATTTATCCACCATTTACAACTGACACTTTTGTTCAAAAGTGTCACTCAGGACCTCCTGCTTAGTTCTTAGCATAAGTCAGTATTTTTAATGATACTTTAAAGGAGCAAGGAGGTAACACAAAATGTATAACATTGCATTAGATTTTTCTTAAAAGTGACTCATAGAGTATCCTTTGATGGTGGGGTGAAAGCTGAAGGCAACAGTGATATCTGTCCTTTTGGCCTTAATTCAAATGCTCCCTACTGACTTTGATAGTGTCCTGAAAGTGCTGGCTCCTCTGTTGCTTTTCCTCTTCGGTGTAGTTCACTAATTTAATGTAAGACCTTCATACATTTTTCAGATACATTCTTCCCAGCTGTTCATCTTACTTTTATCTCAGCAATGAATTGCTGCACTCTTACATCAAACAAATCATTGTTACTGACCTTGTATTTACATGTTTAAAAATAATGCCTTTCCTTGCCAATCTGCAATACCACTTCTGTTAAACACTCACTTATCAGACATAAAAATATTTTCTCCTGAGCCAAAGTCAATATCGGTGGGAAAATACTGGTAATTTCTGCACACAAGGATGAAGGCAGTAGCTTAAAGACCACTTCGCTACTGAGTTTCTCGTGTTACACCGTATATGAATAGGACATCAGACCTCTAATCTTGTTTATAGTGTGTTCTATCCCAAAGAGAATTGTGGAAGGTGATGGAAAATAGTGATTGTTTCATGCTTAGATTTTATATTCTCATGTCACAAGTGTCTTAAATTAAATGCAGTGTAAACAATGGAAGTTTAAACCTAGAGTAGCATAATCATTGTGGTTGGTGGGTTAAGGAAGCATGGTAGAGAGAACTTGTTTCTATTGGAAGGGTTTGTATTTATTCTGTTGGACTGCAACAGAAATCACACAAGTTAATATAGGCAGAGAATATATTAAATATGAGTTTGCTAATGGAACAAATTCCTTATAAAGAAGAGTTGAGTTTGGTTCCTATAAAATACCAGCATGATGTAAATTGCCAGTGCATAGTTACTGACTACCGTAATGATGAAAATTGCACTACTGTGCCTGCAGTCTTAAAAATAAAACGTGTGAGTATGAAGGGAGGGATAGGAAAAGGGGAGATTTACAAAAATAGGGTGTGCAAAGCATTTCCATTTTCTCTTTTAGAGGTGTCGTTGATTACATTGAAATGTTGGTGTCAGAATAATTAAAGTCATCTCAACTTACTCATGATGCTTGAATTCAAATGTGCGGTGCTCACAGATTCATTAAACCCTCAGCATTCTATGGACATATTCTTGTATTATGAATCAAAAGAGAACTTGTAGGAAAAAAAAATAAGCTCCCAGTATTTGCTATTATTGAATATAATCACTAGCAAAATGGGAGCAAATTTGCTGAGCAGTGAAAAGAAAAAAAAAAAGAGAGAGGCCTTTGATACTAGCTATTAGTTGAGGACAAAGAACCTATTACAGCGGAAACAGAAGATAGCTGATTTTCTTTGAAACTGGGAAGGCAATGGAAGCTGGAACCTCAGTCACCAATGGTATGCAGACTCTTTTGAGAGTGCACCTAAACTGATTGACTTCCTTCAATTGCCAATTGCAGTTTGTTCTTAAGTTGCCATCTCCTCAGCATAATCTCACTGAATATCACAACTCACAGAGATTCTAAATCCTCTGTATGGCTGCCGAATGTTGTACTTTGCTCTACCCATTTCTGAAGGAAATAAATACTTTCATGTATTACTGATTTCCTATCTTCCTATCAATCTTACTGAATCATAGAATCATAAGGTTGGAAAGGAGCTACTAGCTCATCTTGTCCAACCATCCACCCATTAACATTATTACCAGAAGCTACTAAAGCATTTCTTGTAGCTCCTCATCCAGATGCCTCTTGAACACTGCCAGGGATGGCAACTCTGCCACCTCCCTGGGCAGGCCATTCCAGTGCCTGATCGCTCTCTGAGAGAAAAAGTTTTTCCTTATGTTCGATCTTAATCTCCTCTGGTACAACTTGTGGTCGTTTCTTTGGGTCCTGTTTGTTGCCTGGAAGAAGAGGCCAAACCTTGACTCATCACAACCTCCCTTCAGGAAGCCGTAGAGTGCAATGAGGTGCCCACTGAGCCTCCTCTTCTTCAGACTAAACAATCCCAGCTCCCTCAGCTACTCCTCCTAAGACTTGTGCTCCAGACCTCTCACCAGTTTTGTTGCCCCTCTCTGGACATGTTCCAGGGCCTCAATGTCTTTCTTGCAGTGAGGGTCCAAAACTGAACACAATACTCGAGGTGTGGCCTCACCAGTGCTGAGTACAGGGGGATGATTGCCTCCTTGCTCCTGTTGGCCACACTATTTCTGATGCAGGCCAGAATGCTGTTGGCCCTCTTGGCCACCTGGGCACACTGTCGACTCATGTTCAGCTGAGAATCAACCAACGTCCCCAAGTCCCTTTCCTCTTCACAGTTATCCAGCCACTCATCCCCAAACCTGTAACGCTTCATGAGGCTATTGTGGCCAAAGTGCAGGACCAGCACTTGGCCTTGTTGAACCTCATCCCATTTGCCTCAGCCCAGTGGTCCAGCTTGTCTAGATCCCTCTGAAGGGCCTCCCTACCCTCAGGTAGATTGACACCACCTCCCAACTTGGTGTTGTCTGCAGTTGACAGTGTACAGTTTTTTTTTTCTTGGTGTCAAAACATGTCATATCTGGGTTTACTCAGAAACTGCAGCAAGCCCCGTCACTGATTGGAAACAAACCCTCTGAATAGCATGTTAGGTTGCACTGGTTGTGGTAAACTAATTAAAGGAGCCTATCACTGGTAACATAAGAATGGAAGTAATTAACTTAAGGTTATGGTCTGTCTTAGAATTCCTAGAAGAGCTAGTAGAGATATATATTTTTTTTAATCTGTGATTTCTTCTTTTCTCTTTTTATTTATTTATTTATTTTTCCCTAGTAGTTATTCCCCTGATTCATTAAAAAGAAGTAAGGAAAGAGGAATGGATTGTATAAGTCGATTGTTAACTCATCATTTATCTTACTGCTTTTCTTTTTGTTCATTGAAGTTGAAAGATTGGACAAAGTCCTAAAACAAAGAGCAGAGTTTTCTTTCCATCACATGTAAGATGTATTTATATTTTTAAGCAATAGGTAGTACAAAAAATCATCTTTAATAGTTCACGAAAGCTCAAAGCACTTTTGAAGTGTTACCATTGTTTGATTTACCTGGAGAATGAACTAAAGATAGAAGTTCTATTTTTGGTCTCTGAAAAGTAGTATCAATTTTTGTAATGCTTGATCTCTTGTTTCTCTTTCTTTATTCACAACATTTTCTCTTGTGATAATTAAAGGGAAAAAAAAAAAGGAATTTTCTCTGAATTACTGACAAAAGAAAATCCAAGAACTCAATATATATATATTTAGCAAAATTAAAATAAATAAATAAACTCAAATTCCAAGATGTTTCTGAATGGCCATCTTAAACTCAGATTATTAGTATCATATGTTATGGGGAGGGAGAACCTCAGTCTTGCTTTTTTTCTGGAGTGCAGTGTTTTGAACATGTTATTGAAATTATTTAAAAAAAAACAAAACTGCATAACTGTAGTGAGAGATATCAGAGAGTACTACTGAGAGACATCAGCAAGTACATACTTGCTTAATGGTGGCTTGAAACCATGCAACATTACAAACACGTGGAATAAATGTGAAACAGATGCAAAGAACTCAAGTGTAAGAAATGTTACACTCTTTTTGCAATTGGATAGTCTCTTAACTACAAAAGCATTGAGACTACTAACTCCTTTTGATTTTAACCTCTAAATATCTTTGCTTGTCTAGATGAAGTGCTTACACTTCCATTTAAGTCAATTCTCTTAAGAGAGTCAGTCTGTAACATCAATAATCTTTTATAAATCCAGTAAAGACTGAAGGCATAATTGTTCTGAATTTTTATTGATAAATGGAAAAGTTGAATAGAAATACACCATTTTTTTCTGCTTAAATTGCAGATTTTGTCTTTATATCTTGTATCCTAGTAGTGAGTCTTGGATCTTGGATAAATTGGTGGTGAACTGAGTTAAAACCAGCTGGCAAACGGTCACAAGTGATGTTCTCCAGGGATCAATTTTGGGGCCCATCCTGTTTAATGTTTTTATTGTTGATTGGGATGAGGGGATTAAGTGCACCCGCAGTAAGTTTGCAGACAGCACCAAGTTGGGTAGTGGTTATCTGCCTGAGGGCAAGAAGGCCCTACAGAGGATATCTGAACAGGCTAGATCAATGGGCTGAGGCCAATGGGATGAAGTTCAACAAGACCCAGTGTTGGGCTCTGCACTTTGGTCACAACAACTCCATACAATGCTACAGGCCTGGGGCAGAGTTGATTAAAAACCATGTGGAGCAAAAGGACTTCAGGGTGTTGGTTGACGCTCGACTGAACATGTGCCGTGGGGTGCCCAGGTGGTATTTTGGATTGTATCTGAAATAGTTAGGCAGCAGGAGTAGGGAGGTGATTGTCCCACTGCACTAACTCTGCTGAGTCTGCACCTTTTTAGTATGCTCAGTTTTGGTGCTCTCACTGCAAGAAAGACATCAAGACCCTGAAGCATGTTCAGAAAAGGGTGACAAAACTTAAGTGACATATTTCAGTGTGTTTTCCATTATATGTTAATTAATACTTTCTCATTTTCTCTATATTTCATGTTAAGAACAGAATTTACCTAAATAAATGATTGTGTGTCCATGGAAAGATTCTGCTTTGCTAACCTCTCATTATATAAAGATATCTCTCTAGGAGGCTATGTTCTGGCTCTCATAGAAATGCTTTCTTTCCAGGGAGCCACAAGCCTGTCATTGAAAGATATTACAGCATGAAACTGAAGACCAGGCTGTTTTTCAGCAGTGTAAGGGAAAATGGGAAAGGATTTTTACATCATTAAAGTATTCTTACAAGTAAACAAGGATTCATTAGCTACTCGAATGACCAGCCAGGACCAAGGAAAGGCATTTTAATGGTTAGGGCATTAATCTAGTGATCTGTTTTCCGTTCTACCACAGACATCCCTTGTAACCTGAGAGAAAACATTTTGTCTCTCTGCATTTCTGTTCTGCATCTATAAGTGGTTTTCTAGGCATTTCCTGACCTCTTGTGAGTTTTATCAAGATTATTATTAATATTAAGCAACTGAGACATCACCAAGATAGTCTCCAGTCTACAGTTATTCTATCCTAAGAAACTGCATCTAAGAAAGTGATGCTAGTGGAAGGATGCAGTTACAGACAAATGAGAAGGAAGAACTGCAAAGAAATACACATCTTATACATCTTTTTTTCTTTCTTTTTCTCCTGCATTTAATCTCTTTTCAGTAATTAGTAGTTATCAGAAACAGAAGCTCAACACAGACTGTAAAATCTTGTAGAGATAAAAAATCAGGTTTTCCAGCAACTTATGGGAAGTTTGTCATTTCTGAATTGTGACAGCCATGGGAACAATTCCACTAAGTTACATAACTTTTCTATATTCTCTAGATTGATGACAGAAATAATAGTAATGGAACAACAGTGATCAGAGTTTTTAAGTTAATAGTGTATCCACTATGGTATCAGTGACTCTCCTTAAGTTTTATGTAAGCTTTCCTGCTTTCTGGCATGGGAGACAATGGTTTTAATAGGACTTGGTATATTCAAAGAGATTGTTTCAGAACAGGAGTTATCTGTTACTTTGTGCTTGACTGTAGACATAAGAGCATATACCACTGAGCCCACAAAGACATAGGATGGCACTTCTGGATAGACCTTGTTGAATTTGCTTTTCCAAAACACTGAGAGAATTAAAAAAGGGTCAGCCAGTCAGGAAGTGGGAAAATTTGATGAAAGGGAAAAACAGAAAGCTGATGTGTCCTATAGGGAAAGCACTATGCATCTCATGTAATGCTTCTTCCTCAGAAACAAAGAAGAAACAGGAATACTATGAGAAATAACAATCAAGAGAGACCTAGACTTCTTGTGCCCAAAACTGGGCACTGTGATGTGCTGTTGGTTTGTGGAATTTCTTGTATTCCTCATTTCAGATGTTATGAAGTAAGAAAATATTATTTCTTTGTGTGGAACAAAATTTCAAAGTACTCGAAGAAAATTCAGAATTCTGGATACTCAGTAAATACTGCTTGTGTGTCAGGGGTATTTAGAGTTGGCCAGAATGACCAAACTTGCGGTGTAAATCTTGCGAAAATTCACCACAATAAGATTAACATGGTTTAAAAGGCTAGTTCTTCACCCATTCTGTCCTGGTAAGCAAATAACTATTTGAATGCAGTGGCTGAGTGTTACATCCTGTTCCTGGTGCAGAAAGCAGATCTGAGAGCAAGATCTCAGATTGAGACCCAGCTCTCCAAATATCAGTTCTGTACGAGGAGCAAAAAAAGGACAGCTTATGTGAGTTGTCATATCACAAGGGACCTGACTGAAGTAAAGTGCAAAGTGATCCACAGGCTATAGAAGCTATCTGTCCATCCCACAGCCCCTGCTTCACCATTGTGCTGGTCACAAAGCTAGATGGTGTTGTAAGATTCTGTGTTTATTATGGAGAACTAGGCACTGGTACAATATTGGATGTCTAGCCAATGCCAGAAATTAATAAGTTAAATTAGAGGCAGACTAAGCAGAGCAGAATATATAACCTCAGTAGACCATTCTACAGAGCCCTGGCAAATAGCCTTAGACAGTGTTAACCAATTACATTTGCTTTCACCGTTCTCTGGAGGATCTAAGTGTTTAAGGTTATAGACACTTTTCAGAGGCTTGTAAATAAATTAAGAGACATGTAAATCTCTGAAAAATAAAATGTGGGTGAAGTCACTCTTTATAGTGATATCAGGGACCTTACCCATGTGAATGCTGCGATCCATAAGAACCAGGAAGCTGGTTTAAAAAGCAAAGTGTGGTTTCTTATTCCTGAAATAATATCTAGAATCAAGCAGGAAACAATTAGATGTTTCCTTGCACTCTGGAGATGAAAGTAGATTGACTTTGTCCCATGCATTGTTGCAAAATAAACTTTGACACACATACTACTCCTGTCCCTCAACTAAACAAAGAGGGAAAAAAAAAGAGAACAAGAGTAATGGAACATCCGCATTAAACAAGTTTCAGTAATGAGAATTTTGTGTTTATAAGACTAAAATTAGAGAAACTCATAAGGTAGTAAGACATCTAACGTTTCTACTAGCTGTGCTCTCTAGAAGTTCCAAAAATAACCCAAAGATTAAAATATGAATTTGCTGGTCAAACAAGGTTGGACTGAAAGAAGTTCTGATGAAGAAATTAAACAGATTATGTGTTAATAAGTAATTTCCTGTCAGTGAAATTGTACAGTAACTTTTCTACAGGTTTGACTACTAGAAAATCTCTCGCTTTCCACCATGTCTTCATAGAAAATTAAATGGTCAAAAGCTAAAATCATAAGATTAAGTACTATAGCAAGATGATACAGGAATTTTTAATTTACAAATGTGAAAAAAAAAAAAAGGTAACAAATCCATCCAATGTCATCATTGTTGATCTACAGGGGGAACTAAGTGCTGTATCTTCAGACTCAGAATTCCCTTTTCATTCCAAAAAAATGTAAGGAATGCTGTACAAAAAATGCTGCAGTGACATGGACTGTGAGGTTCTAGAGTACTACTGACAATGTAATGTTAAAATGTTAAAAATGTTCTATAACGGCATGCATTGCTGAATGAAGGTCAAAATAACACATGATGGGTGGATAGCTGAGGGGACTGGGCTTTTCCAAAAAGCTTGCTCTGAGAAAGAGGTATGGGAACTGGGAAAATGGTCACTTGATCAAGGGAGGACAGGAAAATGAGCAGAAGAAAGTTGAGCAGGGACAGAAATTATAGCATGTTCCACTTAAAAATAGGTTTTCTTTTGGTTAAGGTGGAACATGCTATTAACTGAAAGAATTTATATAGGGTGTATTTTGGAGAGCTTGTCTGAAGAATACAAACTACTTTGCTGTCTTAGAACTTCCTTTAAAAAATCCTAATTCACAGTACTCCAAATACATTTTTCTTCAGTATACACACAAAATCTGTGCAGATTTATTATGGGTTTAAATATTTGCTTATGTTGTAACTTTCTTTCTAAAATGACTGAAAAATTGTTATCTAATATCACAGTATTTTACATACAATAGCTCAGAGCTTTACCTACACAACATTTTTCTGAAAGTCTTGATCACCTTGGACTCTTACTTGGACTGAAGACAAGAATTAAGCTATCCTTATGGAACAAAGGGATGATAGTAGAATTGTACATGAAATTGTTCTGGAATCTCCTTATCAATTACAGAATCCTTTAGCATGCTTCAGAGAGAACTGAGCTGTTTATCACTCTCTAGGAGTGTGGCTTGCATGTCCTATTTCAAGAAAACATAAATTTCAAGAAAAAAAATGCTAAAAATATTTTTCTAACCCTATTTTATGTGCCCTTGTGATGTTTTAGTATATGAAAGTACTGTAACACTAGGTGAAGACAGTAGCTGAAAAGAAAAAAATATATTTCTTAGAAATACAACAATATTTTATGAAATTGACAGCTTGTGTCTCCTGGAAGTCAAGAAACAATGCTGATGGTTGGGAAATATTCAATTGCAGATACTAGTGTAAAGTAAAAATAAAATTAAGGAGAATATTAATATTATACAATAATTTGTTTGTGAATATAACCAATTTCTCTACTTGAGGGGTAGCCGTTTTCTCATCGCTACAGCATTTTCAGATGCACTCTAATTCATGAATGTCATTAATAAAAATAACTTCACAATTACTATTTATTAAAAGTGTGCATTAGTCAGTGCATTCTAGAAATGTTAATGGTTTTGTCTCTTTGGACTTCTCATTTATAGTATTTTCTGAACGTTCAGTACTTGAAATCCAATAGCTATTTGTTATTGGCTAGATAAGTCACATGGCAGTATTTTTTCCTGTGGCTCAATGATTGTGCTGCTGTACATTTTGGTGCTCGTAACGTAAAATCTTATCACTGTGTGAATATTAGTGCATGTTGTATTGATATTCTCTTCCTGTAAGTATCTGTGGCAACAAAACTGTTTCATGAATATTTGCAGAAGGGGAACAGACAAAAGAGGCAGTATGTTGGAGGTAAATAATTCAAACATTTGTGGCAATACTCAGACTAAATGTTTTGCAGGATTTGCTCAGCCTTGCTTAAGAACATCTTCCCTGTAAATGAATGGAGAGCTTCTGTTATACTCCTGTCCTTGCTTCCAGGGAGAAGTGCAGAATTGTGTTGGAGAGTCTTACCCTACTGATCTCAACCAGCTCTTCAGGTGACATTAGGCTGCAGGAAAATGTCAAGAATGCACATATGGAACACAAGAGGTGAAACAGAAAACCTTAGTGTTGCTGCGAATATATTCCCTGAAATAGTATTTTCCTTCTCAAACTAGCATATTCTGCAATCACATTACTTTAAATATTTGATCTCTATTCCCTTGATGTTGACCTTGCTCCCTACAGTTATTTGTAGTCCAATCTTCCTGCAATTTATAACAGAAATAGAGACATAAAGCAAAATCACATATTTGTAAGCTTTGCTTTGGACTTGATGTGCTATTGTAACAGTCCCAATACGTCTATACTGTACTTGAAATTCTCAAGGCTGAACAGTTGTCAAGACCATGAGAAAATCCATTCAGTTAGCTGAAATTTCCAACAGAGACCTTTGAAAAGCAGATGGGTTTTTGTACCAAGCAAACTCTGCACAGACAGTTCACAACAGTTCATGCATGATATCAAGAGATACAGTGAGCTCCCTGTCCCATGGTCCCATGTTGGAGGGGCTCCTGAAAGGCTGAACAAGACTCTACCATTAGAACCTCAGATAGTTTATCTGAGCTTGATTTGCAGTAACAGTTTATGTTCTGCTACCCTGATCGTGTTCGTTTTTCTCACAGTAAAACCACTTTTCTAAATAAAAAACACAAGCCTATGAAAAGCAGTGGTTTAACTGTTGAGCAGTGTGTCATGGGGGATGAAGTGGCTATAGGAAATCCTCATGGGAAGTATGACATGTCTTTTCAGGTAGGCTGAGTATAAATGTCAGGATTTTTCTGCTTGGTGGAAGTTATTTGACCTCCACAGATCATAGAGTTTCTAAACTGTAATGTGTATTGGTTCTTCAAAGGTGCTACAGAGCCCCAGATTCTTTGTCTACCCATACTGGCAGCAGCCATGAGGAAGAGCAGACCTTCTAGAGACAGAAGAACAACCATAACAAGGTGCTCTCCAGTAAGCCATAGACTCAAGCATTACGGTATTGCAGCAGCCCTCCCAACTCCCTGTCCCTATCTCTTCCAAATGGAAGCCCTGCAAAGTATGAGTGGTATGTAGGACCTGCCTCTGGTCCTTTTCTCTGGCAGGAGAATAGGATGGAAAATGAGATCTAGGAAGTGAGAAAACATAACACAGGGAAAACAGGAACCCAGAGCCACGAAGTGTGTTTTATGAACTATTCATATTTCTACAGACTCTGTTAAAGCGTTTGTGAATTTGCTGTCTTTTCCCTTCATCAGAGATCACTGGCTTGAGTTCATTGACCAAAGTAAATCCTTTTGCCACTGTAACTGTCTAATTTGAGCACATGCTGTATCAGTTTGGGTTAATTACAGAAGTTACTGATGAGGAAGCATATGGAATATGCAAACATGGTGTGTCGCACATGGGGACAACAACACTGTCTGGAGAGCGATCCCCTGTTTTACTACAGTCAAACTTCAGTGAAATAAATCACTCCACAAGCCAAGTATAACGCAGTCTAAAATAAGATGGTTCTCACTGTTTTAATCTAAATTGGATATGCCCTTGTTGCCCTCTTTGCCAAAGCTATCAACGGCTTAATAGCTTTTTTGTGCTTGCATCGATATTTCAGATCACCTTTTCTCAAACATAGAATTTTACCATAAGGTATGTTGGATCATGCTTGAACTTGCAAACATATTACTCAAAAGATTTACTTTGTTTCCTGATAATAGATTTCATAAAATATTTACAAAATGAAATACAACATCTTTCTCATTGACCCTGGAACTAGTGTTTTTCTCTGCTTGAGGAAAACATCTCAGGAATGGTCTCTGCCACCTCCCTGGCCTGCACTGCTTCCATTTCATTCCCTCTTCTTGTTATTTCAGAGATCTATGAGTAATGGCCACATCTTTCTTTGAATCACTCCTCTGGCTTCCACACTGCTTCTGCTCTGCATTCAGAACAAGTGCTCTACCAGCTGTAATTGCACCACGATCTCCATTACAAATCTTGACCCCTCTGGTTAACTCTGCAACACTGCTGACAAAGATGATGTTGTTGTGCTCTCCAACTGCCCTATCCCTCACCCACTTTCATCTTGCTACTGAGATTTTGTTATAAAAGCACAACATCTGCCTGATAAACTGCCATGATTCTTTTACTTAGTGTTACTCATATGGATGATGAGCCAACCTTCAGAGATTTAGTGGGGAAATGCTTTATATTACTTCCCTTTTCTAAAATGATCTGATTTTCTAATCTCTTTGTCCTCAGTTCTGCTTAGAAATTCCCCAGGGTTACACTGATTTCCAGGCATATCCAACTCAAGGCCCTCAGCCCAACTGTGGCCTGGTCAAGCCTATCCTGCAGCCACTCCATGTCACCATGGGGGCCCAGCCTAGCTCTGGGCATGTGCCCATCATTCACAATTGCCTACTGTGGTGTTCAACCAGTACTGTGTCAACTGAAGCTAGGACATGGGGAGGGTGCAGTGATTGTTTATGAGGACCAACAAGTGTCTGTGAACACGGTGAGAAGGAGTGTGATACATTTCAACAGTGCTGACAGTGACGGTGCGTCACCTCCACTAGAAGAGATTTTTACAAGCTCAGCATGCAGGCTCTTGTTCATCAGTGGCAAAAATTCATACCTAATGATGGTGACTGTTGAAAAACAGTGTTTTGTAGCTTAGAATTTGGTCTATTAAATAACATTACTGTGCTCTTTGTGTTGGTTGTAGTTTCCATGAAAATATATATGAAGGAATTCCTCTTCACTTAATGCAGCACAAGCAAGACAAAAGGTTGGACACCCATGGTCTATATCATCCTGGAAGAGTCTTGGGCTGTGGAGAGCTTCTTTGGCTTCAAGGATGGGCTGGACTCTGCTGCTCTTGTTCAGTCTCTGCTACTTGATTCTTACCCACTTATGGTTACAGGGAGCATTGCTGTAGGTTTCCTGGCTTTTTGCTATCTTCATACCTTCATAAAGCTCTCACTCAGCTGTTCTGTTCCCTCTTCCTCCTTTCCAGGCTTCAAGGCCTTACTGCTAATAGCTGCAATAAGGCACCATCTCTGAAGGGCAAAAGTCCTTTATTCTGCAACTTTATTCTTGCTGTGGCTAGGAGAGTGCAGATGCTAACAGCATTAGTGAAAGGAATAAGCTTTCAACACAAATGCTCCATTTACGGGCTGTTAAGTACTCCTATAATAATGCAGAGTTCTGGATGCCTCCTTACAAGCGATGCAGAAAGCATTGTCTTTCCAGTTGATAACCAAAGTAACTGTTGTGGGATGGAGACTGTTAGAAATATGGGGGTACCAGTATTTTGTCTTGTATTGATGCATTTGCATTGTCTGTATTAGCACTGAGCATTTGAAGAACAGTCCTAGTCTGGCCTGGCCTAAGCATTCTCATTCCCTGTTTAGATTCGCTCAACAGTAGCTATGTGTTGTCCTTCATTCACCATGATTTTTATCTCCCTCTCTGCTTAGCAGCTTTCTTTTTCAAAAACTTGTACAGGCACAGCCACCCTCCCAAATTGCTTGAGAGATTTACAAACACAAAGCCACATCCTATTCTGCTCTAAGCATGAGGAAACTTGAAGCAAAAGGGTTGGAACAAGGGGAGGGCCTTGTTTTGGCAAGAATGGAAATAAAATGTCTCTTCATTAAACTGTCATTTGCAAAATAAGCAAAAACATTATGCAGAAATGAAGAAAGTTGTGCTCTGTGCAGACCAGTAGCACTCCTGTTTGCCCACTGTTTTCAGCACCTGACCTGTATCAACACTGTATCTTCAACACAGTGCATTTATAAAAGCCTGTCCAGCTCCATTCCATTTTATATTGTAAGGAAGAAGAGTGGAAATAAAGATTTGCAATCTGGACAGAGCTTTGAGAAGACTGTTCTCTTCCTCCAAAGTGAACAAAGTTGATTCCCCTTTTTTTTACAATCCCCGTTTAAATGCTGGGAGGCTACAATGAGAGATCCTCACAGCCTTCTCTTCTCCAGGCTGAACAAGCCCATCTCACTCAGTCTGTCTTTCTAGGGGAGGTGCTCCAGACCTCTGATCATCTTCATGGCTCTCCTCTGGGCCTTCTCCACCATCTCCAGGTCTTTCATGTACTGGGGGCCCCAGACCTGGGCACAGTACTCCAGATGGTGCCTCATAAGGGCAGAAGAGATGGGGACAATCACCTCCCTGTCGCTTCTGGCCACTCCTCTTCTGATGGTGCTCTGGATACCACTGGCCTTCTAAGCTGCAAAAGCATGCTGCTGGCTCATGTTCAGTTTCTCATGTTCACTACCTGTATTCTGTGGGGAGGCAGCCACGGGGATGTCCTTCTTTCCCCAGGCAGTGCCCTTTTCCTCAAGGATTTGCAGCCTCCAGGCCTCCTGTCCGCAGTGACTGATGATGCCATGAATCAACCAGTTGATTAACAGCACAGGGCAATGGGTCTCATGGTGGGCTCTATGCACTGGAGCATGGCATTCCTGTCCAGCCTCAACTGACACAGGCAGCACAGGAAGAGGCTTTCTGCCAGTCTGACCTGCACCAGTGGATCCTGTGGATGGCAGAGATCTTCTGGTGCAGGGAGGGCAGCATGGGGTGAAGGATGCTCTGTTGCTCCCTGAATAGCACTGTCCTCTCCTGCAGCAGGAGGCCACCCAATGTTGACCTTATCTCCAGCCCCACAACATTTTGCTTGTGTGGCAGCAGTGGAGAGGATGGAGCATGTCCTGCAGAGCCATTGGGATGAGTGGTGGTGATGTGATGGAAGTCAGTGGATACCAGCATGGCAGGTAAGGTTGAGGTTGAACCAGGTGTGGTTTCTGGCAACCTGAGGGCTGGAGGTAGTGATATTTAGAAGTTCAAGATTTGCAATTTTGCCTCAGATTAAAATGTCAAGAGAGACTCTCCCCAAGTCTTTTATTTCAGTTTGCCATAGATTCATAGATTCATAGATACATTAGGTTGAAAAGGACCTACAAGATCATCTAGTCCAACCATCCTCCCATCACCATCCCTACCCACTAAACTACTAAATCAAATCCCTTAGCAC
>VXAB01011107.1:90435-101853 GCA_013399175.1 Odontophorus gujanensis
GGCAGATCGACACATCCTCCCAACTTGGTGTCATCTGCAAACTTACTGAGGGTGCACTCAATCCCCTCGTCTAGGTCATCAATAAAGATATTAAACAAGATGGGCCCCAAAAAGGGACCTGCCCTATGAAGGCAGTGTATAAAATTCCAGCCTGGGTAAGCTATTGCAAAGGTGGAGAGAGAGAGGGCACTGCCTTTTCTGCAAGGGCAGCAGCCTGTCTGTCAGTCCTGGGAAGAGCAGCCCACCAGCTCCCCTCCAGGCATTTTAGGCCCTGAAAGGCACTGCAGCTGCCATCAGACTATGCACTACTCACTGTGTGGCTGTCAACATCCATTTTTCCCTTCATCTACCATTTTTCGAGGTTTCCAATTTGCCAAATCTTGCCTAAGCCCAACAGCTTCATCACTAAGGTAGATGAGTCCTGGTGCTTGCTTTGATGAATACCTGTTTTGGCACAGTCCCCATCTTCAGATGAAGTGCTTCTGCTCTGGTCTTCGTCATCTCAGTGTAATTCTTCCAACTGGATTTACTTCATGACCCTTTGGTAAATATCTCATTGTGGCAATAGGTAATTTTGGTAATGTATAGGAAGGTAAGTGGAGGTATTTCTTGTCTTCAGTGTAACTTCAGGTAGAGATAAAGGAATCTCAGTGTAGCCAGATCATGGAAGAGCTAGATGTCTTTGACGTATGCACGATGCCTCCAGGCTTTACTTAGAATTGATGTAAGCCACAGCAAATTAGATAGCCTCCAGGCTTACTTACATTCTGAATTTAGTCCTATCACATTTTTTGCTCCAAAGCAGTAATCACGTCATCCATCAGGTTGTCAGCAATTGTCTGTATACCACATATTAATCTCACTTCGCACATCTCCTGTTCTTCTGCTTCAATGGGAATTCAGTCACATATGAAGGATTCTTAGTTGCAATGTTCTGCAAATAATATAGCCCAAGAAAGAGTGAACTAATAAGAAAAACATGGTATCTAAGTTGGTGCTCCATGGGCTCAAGGTCCTAAACAAGTACTGTAGAGGGGATTTTAGTTGGAATTTCTTACTCAGAACAAAACAAAATAAAAACAAAAACAAAAACAAAAAAAAGCAGAATTTGAGTTGTTTCCTACTAGGTGGTCAGCAGCAGGCTTTAAGTGAACAGTGATAATAAATGGTTTATTTAGCTGTTGGTGTCGGTGACTACTGGAGAATTCATAGGGGAGACAAACAGGCAGCCTACAGTGACATCTTTAACAGAAGGCTGCTTTCATATAACAGCAAAAGCATAGACTTGTCTTCACTAGCAAGCAACAGGAACAAGTCTTGTGGAATATTTTATTCAAGATCTCCGCTTTTGTTCTAAATTTCCTGCAGAGAACTGTGGCTTGTGTTGCCACAAGAGAATGTGGATTACACACAAAACAAAGCAGATTTGAAAGAGAAATGAGAACTTGCATCATGCCACCTCTCTTTACTTTTGTTTTCACACAATAATCCAACAGAGCAAAACAAACATTTAGTGATGCAATGCATCGGTACAGGTCCATGTCATAAAAGTATTTCCAGCTTGTTTTCCTTGAAAAATTAAGATGAATGAAAATATTTTTTGAAACGCCACCTTTTTATATCCTATAAATTGTAAGTGAAAAAAATCCCAAGTTGTGGTAGAAGAGGTAAGCTTCTCAGCTGGTGTAGGGTCAGTTGAGTGCTTTGTTCTCTGTCTACATGGTAGGCCATATTGCATATTAGGAGAGAAAAGGGAGAGGTGATAAGATATTTTATTTTCTGCGCCTTTCAATGGATGGTCCTTCTGTGTAGATGGAAGAGTCCCTGGTGTGTTTAATAAAAATATGCGCAAATTCCCTGCTGTTGAATTTATGTGCTTGCAGACACAATTATTTGAGGGACTTTTTTTAATCAGTTTATCATAGAAAAAATAGCACTGATAGCAAAGAGAAAATTGTCTCGGGCAGCAGAAGAGGATTGTTTAACTTGTGACAATCCAAATCCACACAGTGATACAGAAATAAGGTGATACATGCTTTTACATTTCTTTGCATAATGCAAGGAAGTTCACACAAGGCACATCATGTCTTTGGCCAGGGATGAGCTCTCTTGATTTGATTCGGGATCCAGTGTTCATGTAGGTAATGAGCATGTAGGCACTGAAAAGGAGAGCACCGCTTCTTGCCACAAATCTATGCTCTTTGATGCTCCATGCTGGGGGAGGTAGACTGGTTACAGCTTCTATCTCCCCAGACCACTTCTTTCCCTCCAACTGCAAACAGTCACAAGGAAAGAGGTGTAGTGTGGGTCCTGGCACACAACCAGGTCTGAGCACAGCATGAGGATGAGGAGAGAATTTGCCCTGAAGCTTGCGGGCTTGTAAGTTTGACATTTTGAGTGGTAGGAGTATATATTTTTATGGCTATTTGGGTGTAGAATATATTTCAATCAGATTTCCTAATTCTGCTCTGTAAGTTTAAGTTTTTGTTAATGCTGAAATGATGGAAAAATACTTCAAAATTCTGAGACAGTGGTTTCTATTAATGTAAGCTCTTGACATGCGCTAAGTGTGATAAGAATGACATTTTCATTTCCCTTTTTCAGATTTGTTTGTTGGTTTCTAATATCAACCTTATTTACAATACCTGTGTTTTTCTCAATGCTTGTATAATTTTCTTGTACAAGAGAATTGCAGGAAGATTGGGTGGAAGGGAGGTGGTTATTTCTGTGAGGCTATTTTATTGCTGCAGGGTCATTGTGTCTTTTGGATCATTAGGTTTATCTCATGTAGGAACTTTTTAAAATCAAAACAAAAGCAGAAGAGTCAGTCATCAGAAAAAGCACAGGAAAAAGATCTGACTTTTAAAATAAGGAGAAATAAGATTCTGAGTTTAGAGGAAATAAATCAATAAAAGTAATATTGCCTTATGTGTGAAGTTCAAGATTTCAACCTTCTGACAGTTTTAGTGTTTGCATTCACTTATGGAATTCTAAATTGAACTTATTTTTGTCCAGCCATTCTCTTTCTTGGGTTAGCTGATGAAATCTGCCTTTGAAATACATAAGCCAAAACTGCAAACCCTACAGGCAGTGATCACATCATGAGGCATGAGAGAGCATGCTTAGGCATCCAGGGAAATGTACACTGTGATGCTGGACCTGGAGCCATTGGGAATATCAGCTGAATTGCACAAGGCTTTACAGGTGAATGGTTGTATGTGGAGTAACTTCCCAGGTCATTGGTACTTGTGAGTTGGAGCTCTCTATACCTGTTTTCTAGGTAAATATTATGGAAGTGCAATCAAATGTAAGTAAAGCAATGACAAGCCTTTTGTTTTCATACTGCATCTGCCAAACAAGATTTGGACTCCTGTCACAAGTGGCAATTCCAGTAACATAAAGTGAGACACTTCTGTGTTTGTGGTTCTACTGTGCCAGGCCATCGAATCCACACAGTCCAATAAACTCAATTGTCCCTTTCGTCCACTTCACCCCTCTAGTTCTGGTTATTGTATTCATTACTCATATCTCATGTATGAGATCTAGAAACTTTAGAATTAGAGATTGGACTTTGTCTGGAGGTCTGCCTGCTGGAAACTGGAGCAGCCATTTTGTTTTCCCTTGCAACTCATGTACCTGTGCCAGCAAGGTCAAAGTGGGTTTTCCATCCCAATTCCTAATAACCTCTCCATGATCACATAGATAAAACCACAGGACAGTATGTAGCATTTACTCACTATATCCTCTCTCTTGAGCAGAGGAGGAATGCTTACTTCTAATAGTTGAGATGTTGGTTTGTACAGGTGAGGAGAAAGACATTGTCTTTGAATTTCTGGAACTCTTGGGACAGTTTCTCCACAGCTGAGAAACAGGCCCATGGGGAGGAAGACTATCTTCATGTCTTTGAAGTAAACTAACCCACTTCATCCACTGTTGGTCTTCTGCTGTCTTTCCAGTTCATTCCTGCTCGAGTGCAGGCATATGATGATGGTGCATTATGTACAACACTCTGTTACATCGGTTACATACATAGTATGTCATCTGGATCTTAGGAGTTGGTATTATCATCTGAGTCAACTTTGTATATCATCTCTATCACAGCTAGTTCCCTCAGATACTGGATTCCTTTCTCCATGGTGGTCAATTTGCCTGGGTTAAATACTTGATCTTCCTTGAAGGGATATCTGTCCCTCATAGTTGACAAGAGTTGTTGCCATAGGGTGAAAGACTATGTTCCTTTTCCAAATGCTCTGTTAATGCCACTTTCCCTACAAAGAGATCTCAGCTGCTTGTCTTTACTGTCTGCTAAGTCCAAGCTACTGGCTCCATCAACCCAGCACTAGAGCAGCCAGGTGGTATTGTGCATGTCTGGCCAATGGCTGTAATCCTTTCACAAATCTCGCAACTCACTCAACATTAGGAATTGGATTGTTTCTGTCTCTTCCTTCTCCTCCCACCTTTGTGACAGCTCTACTCCATCTTCATCTTCATTTTCATCTTTATCTTCATCATCTTCATCTCTCTCTGCTAAACGATCTGATTTTCTTAGACATTTTTTCATCTTGCTTATGAGGCAACTGATGCTGGCACTGGTGGTTCTCTGGTTGAACTGTGGAGCTTGTTGCAGGGACTGGAGTGACCACAAGACTGGTTGTGAGGGTCATGGCACCTTCAAGGCCTGCCAAAAGGGTTAGAATGACTGCAGGTCTGTCAAAAATGTCAGAGTAATTGCAGGACCTGTCACAAAAGTTGGAACAGCTGCAGGGCTTGTCAAAGGAATTGAAGCAACTGCAGAGCTCATCACAGGGGTTGGATCAACCACAGAGCTCATTGAATGGTTTGGAGTGACCACAGTGCTCGGCACAATGCTTGGAGTAGTCACAGGACCTGTAGCATGAGATGGAAGAACTGCAGGGCTCATTGGAGGTGTTGGAGTGATCACAGGGCTGTATCTTTGGGCACGTTGCACCTCACTCAGGAGTAATTTTTTTCTTTTTCACATTGCAATGTGTGAAACAGCCACGGAACCTGTAGCAGGAGGAACCACAGGGCTCCTTGCAAGAGTTGGAGTGACAGCAGGGTCTGTCACAATACTTGGAGCAACTGCAGGACCTGTAGCAGCAATTGGAATTGTTACGGAGTCTTTTGAATTTGGAGTGTCCATTGCACTGCCTCCAGCTAGATCTCTGCATGATATTCTTAAATAACTGTTTTTTAAATATTGCTTTCAATATCAGAGATATTGAAAGTGATACTATTGCTATTTAAGAAACCAAAGGCTTCACCTCCCATCTGCTTATCAAGAAAATAAATGAACTTAATGAGCATCATCACCAGTTCTGTCAACACTCTCAAGAACTATTAAAATTCACTGAAGGAAAGGAAATGGCCGAAACCTCTTTGAACCCTAGCAAGCTAAGTCTTGTGGAAAGTGTTCAAACAAGAAGCAGGCACGGGCGGGTCAAGCCCTGCTCTGTTCGTCCGTTCCTCCCATCCTTTCTCCTCCGGTCACCACCAGGTGGGGCAGCGCGTCCCCCGCCTCGCCTCTCCCGGGCTGCTGGAAACAGCATGCACAAAACAGCGGAGGAACAAGCTGCCTATCTGCAAACGCTAGAAGACAAAAATCTACTTTCTTCTAGCATGGCAACGGAAAGAGGAGAAATAGTGCAGATCTCTCTGGAACGATGTGTTAGGGGAACTACTTCCTTGCTGGCATTAGACATTGATGTTCCTTGCATTGCTCTATTGTCTTGCAGGTTTGTATGGTGTGCTGTGATCATCCTTACGATCCATGCTTTTTCATAAATAAATGCATAAGCACTACATAACACTGTTATAATTGCAGCTGACTGATGTTACAGAGGTCTATAGATGTAATTTTTCAAATACTACATTCTGAAAGGAAACCTTTAGTTAATCATAGAATCGTAGAATCAAGTTTGGAAAGACCACTAAGATCACCTAATCCAACCGTCAGCCCATGCCTCTGTCTGCTCTAATCCGTGTCATTCAGGGCAACATCTATCTTTTTCTTGAAAACCCCTTGAGATGGTGACTCCACAAGTCTCTGGGTATTCTGGTCCAATCCTCCCTGACCAGAAATGACAGTATGATGACAAAGGGTGGGAAAAGAGGAAGGGAAAATAAAAAGTTTAATATAAAAGTCTGCCTCATAAAGTGAGCAAAGTCCTGTCTACACCATTTCGCAGTTTGTTTACTTGTGGCTTCATTAAAATTGCATGCAGATCCAATGACTAGATTTTGTTAATGGCCCACAAAGGGACAATCACTGCTGAAGCCTGAACACTATGATCCATTTTCCCTAATTATTACTTTGCAGCCGTTTCTAATTTGACAGCTCCTGCTGAACAAGGGTTCATTTATTTTGTTTCATTGTTTTGTATAAGGAAACATCAGATAAGCATAACAGCAGAGCGTTAATAAGAAGACACACTAATTTGAAAAATACATGAATTGCAAGTTAAGAGCACATAATAGCCTTCACTGGGGCTCCTGGAAATATTTTTCATTGTGCAATCCCTTTAAAGAGTACAAATCACAGTGCTGTGTTACACATTTAAAAGGAAAAAGAAATGTATCTAATTCCTGTTGGCCTACAAGTCAAGAATGGATGGGGGCAAGGAGCTTCTTTTACCTCCTTGCCTCTATTTCTTAAATGTCAAAAGGATGATGTAAATGGATATATTTTCTAACAGTGAACTCATTTCTAAATCTACATAGATTTTTGTCATTTTGTTATTTGTCAGTGGCCTTTGGGGGATTCAGCTGCTTTCTTCAGAAGAGAAACATCTAGGGTGATCAGGTGTTTCTAAAAATCCAATATAATTTATGGGTTTTTTTTGAGGGCTTTAGCATAACGTTAATTATTTCTAAAGTGGAAAGAATGTAGGGTCCACACAGGTTAGTACGCCAAGTCTCCTGCTAGCTCATTTGCATCAGTATTTCTTTCATGAGTTCACAGAATTCTATCTTAAACGTATTAGGGTTTTTCATTTTGATTTTTTAAAATTTTATCTCTGTAACCTGGTTTTAGAATGCTGTTCTGGGACTCCATTTTGCTTACTTGCGTCAAAATTGGTGTCATCAGGAAATTTCATTGTCTTATTCTCCTATTTACTGTTAGCCCCTTCCCTATTAATTCCATGATATAACTAGTTACTGTCTGCAGTCTTTAAGTATTTGACAGACTTTTATGCAACTTTCTCTCTTTTTACAATGACCATTAGTTTTGTTTGTTTGTTTGTTTTTCAGGTGATTATCCTACATTTTATAAATAAATTCAGTTTAAATCTTCATTTTGTTAAGCTAGACAAGACAAGCTGTTTTGATTTCCTTTGTTAAGATGGACTTATTCCTTTCTGCATGTATTCCTGCTTGACTTTTCTGTTTTGAATGTGAATGATATATAAATTCTTCTCCAAATGGAATTTTCTCAATGTGTTGTCCAGTGGTATTAGTACATCTTTATCTCCCCTGAAAATACCATCAGTGATACATCTTTGGATTATTAGTATTTTTTTTCTCTGTTGCAACACATTGGTAGATCATAGCTCTTCTTATAATGCACTGGTTTGCCCAGACGTTTCTAACATTTTTAGCTCTCAGCTGATGATGAGTCAGCTTGCAGCAGTCATTTTTGCTGTCATTTTGCTAAGGCATGATTTGCACTTCTGCATGATACACTTTTGAATTTAAACTGTTTCTCATTCCAAGCCTCATGATTGTTCAGTTTTCCCTATGAAGTATTCTTATCTTCTTTAAATATTGGCAGTACCTCAAAATACATGTCACCAAGAAGTTTGATCAACTGTCAGTGCTTTGATGTAGCCAATTCTTTAGTCACTTGGTGATTTAATTGGCTCCTGTCTTCTGCAGTGTGGTCTGCTTTGAATGTCTCACTAAAGTTCACACAGATTAGGTGTATTTGCTGCTTACTTTACGTCTTTAACTTATCTTATATGGGTATTAAATTGACCTTGTGTATTCTACTGTGGTTTATCCTCTTTTTCTCTTTCCATATCTTTTTATTCTTTCCTTTGCAATTTGATCTGAAGCCCCATGTAACTTAGAGGTCAGACTAATGGTCTGTGATTGTATGAAACACTCTGTATTCTTAAATAGAGCTATTAAATTTGTTATTCTGCAGTTGCACAGTAATACCAATTGCCAGTGTCTGAATACCTAGTTAGTGAACAAAATCTATTGGTTATCAAATCCAGAAATGCTCAGGTCCTATCTTCAGTTGAATTTGTTGTTCTCTATCTAACAGAGGCCTTAGAGGCTTTTTTCTCTCTAAAAGTGTTATGAATATCTATACTCACTTTTGCCTCTGATCTTGCTTAACCTATGCACTAAGGTAAAATGAGTAAGACTACTGGTGCCAACCTCTTCACAAATGGTTTTGCATAGTTAGAGTATTGTGTTGTCCAGTCTTAGTTTTCCCATCCCTCAAACTGCTGCCACATAATCCTTGAAAATATTTCTTTCCTTCTAAGTGTTCTAGATCCTCCACTTTGTCACCTGTGTACCTTCCAGGGATATATAGTAAACAGTTCCTTTGTTCTAGGATTATTCAGTGGCTCAGCTATGACATCTGACCTGAAGTCCTGTGGAATTGGAGAGGAACTTTCCAGCACTGAAGTGCTGTTTTTATCAACTCTGCACTTCAGGTCTGAATTGTGACTAATGTTCTGTGTCCAAAGAAAGGAAAGAGTTCCTATGTGGTTGTTACCAGCTGGAAAATGTGTGCAATGACCATTGTGGACCAGAAAAGTTAAGGAACAGCCTAAGAACCAGAGTTCATCTTAGAAGGTACCGTACAATACACAGTCTGAATCAATGTTCTTCTTAGTCAAAAGGAGTATTTTTGTTTTTTAATAAAAATTACTTTAGCTGTTTAATTACATTGTGATGATACTGAAAGAGCATCAGCTCTGGCAGTCTATGTTGCCATCTCCATACACCAGACACAATCCATATTGTGCTCAGGTGAAGCAATAATAGCTGCAGTTACTTGCTGCAGGGAAGCAGAATTCTTTGCACTCTGTTTTCGCTTTGGACATCCTCAGTGACAACTTGGTAACAAAATATAAGGCAGTTTTTTCCCTCAGCGCCCAACATTGCTCTCCCTGTCTACCTCATTGCAGTGCTGATACTCATTCCTCTTTGCTTCTAGGTAGCTCCATCCTTCTCTCACACTAGCTTTCTTCTAACTGATGTCAAATCACCATTTGACTGAGTTTTCTCATTAGATTCTGTTAGGATATCCTTTTAATCTTCTAGCTACAGAAGGATAGAAGGCGTGTGATTAATGCCTGTTCATCCTGGGACTGACTTCATCATGGTGCAACAGTTTGCAGGTAGAGGGGGGCACTGTACAGGCAATCGCCTCTAGAGGATGCAGTGTGGTTAGCAGCCCGCTAGTGACTTTCAGGAGAGGAGAAAAATTGTGACTCCCAAACCCTGTATGATCTGCTCTGTAATATTTATGTCAAGGAAGCCCTGGTAAAGTGGGTCCAAAGTCAGAATCATAGGAAGGGACCCATGTGGATCATTGAGTGCAATTCCAACTCCAACAGATGCAAATGATACGAAGGAGGAAGAGAACCTGAAGATTTACCACTCTTCTTCCTGGTGCCATTGTACAGTGAACACTGTGCATTATGTTTGGTGATCTCCAGCTGGTAAATATTTCAGCCTTCAGCCTGGATGGTTGGGGTGCACAGCAGCTCCTTCTCAGTTGTATTCTGCCAACAGCTTCCAACTTTGCTCTAATAAACCATAGTGAATGGTGTATCCCTGACTGTTTTCATCTTCAAATATGGCCCTTTTTACAAGTAATACACTCAAAACATGTAGTTGATTACTGAGATGAGAAGCAAATTTTAGACCTAGTTTTCTGCACTACAATTCTATTCTTTGCTTTACCACCTTCCTAGGATATTATTATAAATACAAAATTACCACAGGGTAGGAATATATTTGTGTATTTAAGAAGTGAAGCAATTTAAGCCATAAATATTCTTATCTCATTCTTGCCATTTGTTACTTACTGTCTCTCCTGTAAAGAAGAGGTTCAATACTTGCATTTGTTTCCTTTTTTATATGTATTTATAGAGCAACTCTTGCCTTTCTTGTGTCCTTCTAGGTGGTGACTCATTCTGATTTCCTGATTTATGTTGTTCTAACTTACTTCTTTTTTTTTTTTTTTTTTCAAATTCATAAGAAAAAGGCTTCCTTCTAACACAATTTATTGGCAGGTTTTCTGCCTAGAATATGTTCTCAGATAACTTGAACATGCTCTCCTCCCTATTTTTCTTTAATTTAATTTTTAAAAATTTCTTGAGGCTAGCCTCTTGAGTTCCAGTTGAATAGAGGACTGAATTTGTAGGCCACGCATTCTCACCAAGTTTGAGTAAGTACTTCGAGGTCCAAACCATGTTTATATGTTTGAGTAATCCACTGATAAAAGCAATTAAACTCCAGATGCAAATGAATTCAGGCTTCGTTGCTGGGCTCTCTCCTCTATTCTGTGTTACGTCCCAGATATCTGTATGCACTATTATCTATAAAAATAAAGTTGTACCCAGCACAATAAACTATGAAGCTGTCTGAAAATGTGTTTTCTCGTGTCTCTCTGTCTTCTGGTTGCAAGCTCAACATTGAAATGATCTCCGTTCCAAAATACTAGTTGCATGCATCTATCTCTTTTCAAAGAGATCATCTGCTGTTGTTATTTCTTTTCATTGTTTGTTAAAAATCTCCCAGGAACCAGATCTCCTGCAATCACAGAGTGCTTTGTAATGCTTAGACTCTAATAGTTACTTTGTTTTATAGATCTGTATTACTTTCTCCATTAATTATTCTGGTTCTTAAACACAGTTATACTTTGTGATTAATGTTGATTTTTATGGAAATCATCACTTTTGATAAATAATGTGCAGCTTATCCAAGTTGTTATGGCCTCTTGGGTAGTGTTACTCTGAAAAAAATCTTATGAGAAGCAGAATGGTGGGAGGAAAGTACATTACACATGCAGTTCAACATCAATATCATAAGAATTCCACTTTTGTATTCCTGAAATAAATGAGAAGGAAAAAACTTCTAATCCATAGGAACCCACAACAACAAATCCTAAGATATGTTTACACATTCTAGAGTCTTGTAGCTTCCTTTATTGTTATGGAGGGGGAAGAAGAGAGAATTTTAAAATGTTGTATGTATAGTAAAGATTTTCACCTGGATAAGGGAGCAAATATAGGCCACTGTTCTTTGACAACAAGTATTTTTTTTTCAACTATTTTACTTTACTTTACTTTATTTTATTTTATTTTATTTTATTTTATTTTATTTATTTTGTTATTTTATGTGATTTTATGTGATTTTATGTGATTTTAT
>VXAB01011109.1:9602-27706 GCA_013399175.1 Odontophorus gujanensis
TCCCCTTCTTTCCTTTTTCCTTTCCTTTTTCCTTCCCTTCCCTTTTTTTTCCTTTTAAGTTGTATTCGAGGTAACTTTTAATTACTTTTCCGTGAACACATTAAAAAATCTACAGCATGTCTTGTTTGTTGGAAAAACAAAAAACAAAAAAAGAAAAAGCAACACAAACCCTTATGTACATATGACTATATACATATATATCATCTCAGTGTTTGCTGCTTTTTTGTCTATTTCTACAATTTCCANTTGGAGATGTTCTGTAGAAGAGCCTTCTGGTAAGAGAATTTAAAACACTTGCTTGTCCATCCTCCAGAACGTATTTTTATAACAAATTAAAAATAGACTTCGGAATTTACTTGGTGTCTGATCAAAGCAAAACAAAACAGAAAACAAAACAAAACTAAACTAAACTAAATGAAACCTAACCAAACCAAACCAAAATAAAACGAAACAAAACAACAAACTTATTATTATTACTATCATTATGTCAAACGATTTACCTGTCTGGTTCGATCTGGTTCTGCGACAATTGGTGCGGNCAAACCCTTATGTACATATGACTATATACATATATATCATCTCAGTGTTTGCTGCTTTTTTGTCTATTTCTACAATTTCCAATTTTGTTGTGTCTATGTGAAGGCATAGCTGTTCACTCAGCTCAGAACTGTATTGAGCATTAATTCTTTCCCATAACTAATTTGACAATACAAATGGTTTTGTACACCATGAACTAAGTGGACTTTGACACACTAAGAAAATGAAAATCCAGGGTCACTCAAGATTGTATTCTGTACAAACAGTAGATACCATCTACTATATCTGTTTTTATGTCTGCAGAAGACCTAAACAGACTTGCAGGATTGTCTAAGTTTATACAGAGAAATGCTTTATCTTTTTCACCTTCTTGTTTTCAGACTGCAAATGCTGGCATTTTCCAGCCTTATGTTTCAGATGTATTGCTGACAGTCTCCAAGTGTCCTTGCTGCAAACTTAAAAACATTTCTGAAGGAAACTGGAATATCTGGCTGATGATTATATACATAGATGTATATATATATATACACACACACACACACATATTTCTGAAGCAAGTTGAGTTATTCCACTATCTAGATTGTATTACGGGATTCATATAACTCAGAGGTTGCTTATTCTGATTTCCAATTAATATTGTTCTTATTTAATACTCTAAGGTAAAGGCACAGAGATGTAACAATCCTTCCAAAAGTTTACAACTCTGTTTCAAATGAAGGTGTGTTCAATCATGGATAGAAGATAAAAAAAGAAATATGTGAGGAGGAGAAGGCATGGGAACAATCTCTTTTATCCTCTCCCCTCCTTTTTCATTCTGTTAAACAAATTCCATGATTTGCTTAATTATTTTGCTAAGTAAAAAATTAATTAAAAAGCAGGGTTTTTTCTTTTCTTCTATGGATGTGATTGTTNAAAAACATGACAATTATAAATGATTTTTTTTTTTTTTGAGAAAAAACTGCAACTAAAATTGCCTCTCGATTTTATACAGCATTTCTGAGATATTCTGTCCTGATCCTGAGAACTTTTTACAGATATTTCATGATTCATCTCAGAGCCCTCAAGTATGACAGTTTGGTTCAGACTGTTATGAACATGCATAGCTATGGTTATTCATGGCTAATTTTGCACAGAAATTGGAAATTATTATAAATTATTATAAAAACTTTTAGTTTAGAATGTGATTTGCCTGCACATTTCATCTTTGGGCTCTTAGGTTTCAGTAAAAATTCTGCTACATTTGTTCCTTCTTTCAGTAGGAGACTGGAGTAAAACAAGTTATTGGAAGAGGGTCTAGGGGAATTATCTACCCTCTAGTTATCAGCCTCTCCCTGCCATATATCACTGATATAGTACCAGGATGCTGAAAAGCAAGTAACCAATGCAACTTTGGAATTGCTTGGTCAAAACTAAGATGAAGATCATGCTGACAAGAAAAGTCTGAAATGACATCGTAGCATTGGGTGAAAATGAGGAGAAGAACTGAGAGTTGAGAAACTGAGCAGGAGACAGTAATTGAAAAGCAGCTGAAAGAGTTTCAGGCAGAAGGGTGTGTAAATATTACCAATAATTTAATCTGTGATTGAGTACTCTGTTAAATTAGTGTCTTCCTCGTTATGTAGATAAGATTAAATGTCTTCCAAACTTGAAAGAAAGCAAAGGTCATTGATATTGATATGGAGAGTACTCAGTGTTCTGCCTTCTACATGTGTGCATCCAGTACACTCTTGGCATCTACGCTGTCAACTTTTCTTTGAGCCTGATATAACTAAGTCTGTAAAAACATAATCCCAACCAGTATATATGGATAAGATTCTTGATGGCTGTTTAGTCATCTAATTCTTGTTGGAGTCCACGGTACTGCTTTTCTGATTTTTAAATTAATAACACAGGTTTCTTGCAGAGGTTAAGTAGGTCCCTGTGAGACAGATTATTAAAATAGTCCCCCTTCCCTCTCCCCTTCCCTCTCCCCTTCCCTCTCCCCTTCCTTTTCCCCTTTTCCTTTCCTCTTCCCTTTTTTCCCCCTCCCTCTCCTCTCCTCTCTATGGAGGTCAATAAACAACGGAGTATATAGAACCAAATGAAAATATATTTTCAAAATATTAAAATATACTGTAGGTCTATGACTAACACTCTAACAATGATGTCTGCAGTATTATATATATATATATATATATANGATGTATTGCTGACAGTCTCCAAGTGTCCTTGCTGCAAACTTAAAAACATTTCTGAAGGAAACTGGAATATCTGGCTGATGATTATATACATAGATGTATATATATATATACACACACACACACACATATTTCTGAAGCAAGTTGAGTTATTCCACTATCTAGATTGTATTACGGGATTCATATAACTCAGAGGTTGCTTATTCTGATTTCCAATTAATATTGTTCTTATTTAATACTCTAAGGTAAAGGCACAGAGATGTAACAATCCTTCCAAAAGTTTACAACTCTGTTTCAAATGAAGGTGTGTTCAATCATGGATAGAAGATAAAAAAAGAAATATGTGAGGAGGAGAAGGCATGGGAACAATCTCTTTTATCCTCTCCCCTCCTTTTTCATTCTGTTAAACAAATTCCATGATTTGCTTAATTATTTTGCTAAGTAAAAAATTAATTAAAAAGCAGGGTTTTTTCTTTTCTTCTATGGATGTGATTGTTACTACTTCTTCATCTATATGCATACTCATAATCTTCCCATTACTAATCATTAAATTTTGCTGATGCAGCAAATATTTTGGAAAAGTGTTTGGAAAGCTGTTGGGCTGCTGACTCTGAGAAAATATAAAAGCTGACATTGTACTTGTCCTGTACAAGACTGTTCCTGGAGGATATTAGTACCAAACTCCATTTCACATCGGCCCAGAAAACAGCACTATCTGTGAGTGTGTGGAAAGAGAAGAGAAACAAGAAACTCTAACAGTTTATATTTTATTATCTACACTATTTTCTTAAGTAACCACAAAATGCACTTTAGTACAATATGTCATGTGAGTCTTAAGAGTGTTGTCGTTAGGCTAAGAATTTCATTCACACACCACTTCCACACCGTCTGAGGGGTTGTACAGGCAAACGTATTCATTTGGACTGTATTCTCTCCATGCAGAGGATCTGTGAAGACACTAGGCTATGCCTCTCTGCAAATCACATAATGTTGTTACAGCTTTCACACTGGGGAAGCTGGAACATGATGAAGTAGAAGGGTTTTAGCAAGTTCAGAATCACATTTGGGAAGAATAACTTTAAGAAAAACTTTGCCTTTCACCATGACAGATGTACTGTTCCACATGTCAATTTCTCCCCAGATCTGTTCACAAATTGATACTGAAGATATTTGGTGTGGCCAGCGTACAAAGCTTATTAAGCAATATGAGTGAGAGAATCTACTTATGATTGTCTGCTATTGCCACATAAAGCCTTCAGATAGATTTAATTTCTTCTGCATTTACATTGTGCAAGTCTTTTTACTTGGCACTGCATTTCCCTAATGAAAAATTAACTGTTTTACAAATGTCCAGCCATGCTATTTATTTTTTCATCCTACTATATTACAGACTTCAAACACTTCATAATGATCTGTGTAGAGCCGGAGATCTTAAGAATGATCCTCTCAAAAGAATGATGAGAGATGGTATATTTAAATGGATCTTATACAGGTGATATACAAGATAATACAAAGGGACAAAGGCTCACCTTAGATGAAGAAGGCTTGCGGATACTCCACTCGGGAGGGATCTCCAGAAAGAGATCCTTCTCTGGTGGAGGCCAGCCCTTAAATGGGGCTTGGGGAGAGGTGGAGCCAGACTCCACCCCCCTCCAATCACACAGGTATCATTGCCTTCACCTGTGCCCCCCATGGCTGACTCAATGCTCACCTCAGGTGATCAATCAGTGGCTCAGGCTGTGATTCAGCAGTTCCCCTACAATCTGATACAGAATGCACAGCACAGAACTTGTTCCTTTCACAAAAGCAATGCTTTAAAAGCTGTTGAGCCCAAATTTTCTCACTTCTGAGGCTGAGGAATGCCCACAGAACTCTGTGTGAGTGTGTGAGGGCATGTATGTGCATGCATGTGAATTTTTATTGCTGGATATTTTCCCTTCTCTCTATCATTCAAGAGCTTTTGTTTGCAGATTTGTTCTCTTTTCAATGTTCTTGACATGAAGGTTTTGATAAGGATTGGAATCTTATTTGGGAAGAATTGACATCTTACCTAGAATTGTTTTTCAATCCCCTTTCAGAATCTGATTGTCTTGAGAAAAGCTGCCACTAGATACATGCCCCTTCAGCTGTTGCCACAGTGATAGATTTATGGCTTTGGTTTGTTATAGTTTCATGAGTTCAGAAGGGCAGACAGGGTCACAAAGTGGATAGCAAATGATGTAAATTGGGCAGCATTCATATCTGTTTGCTATAAAGTAAGAGTAACCTTCAACCCTTGCCAGGTTTAACAAACAGGTAGGGTGATACAGATTCAGATTCAAATTGATGAGGCACATGTGTAAACTGATAAAGGAAGTCTGATGAACCTCACAATCAAAATTTATCTAAATTCAATACTGTTAAGCATTTTTAAAGAATAGATGAATTATACATGAAGTATATGGATTATTTGTTGCAGGCAAACAGTGGTGACATTTCTGTCTGTCACGGTGACAAGGTTAGCATGTTTTATTCAAAACATCTAAAGAGTAAAATGATTTATATGTAATACTCTTTCTTTAGACTGTCAGCGAAAGCAGAAAACAACACAGTAATTCTGTGACAGAAAGTCAGATTTGGTATTAAAAAAATAGATAAGTGAAGAACAGGATTATTTCTAACGTCTGTAAAAAGCACACTGTGAGTTTTCTGATCATCTTGAAGTCAGTGAAAACACTGAAGGGAGGTGAAGGGAAAGAAACAAAGAAACAAAGTCTCCTCCCCAGAGAAGGTCAAATAAAGAGCAGCCAAAGTAAACAAACCAAGAAAATCAGGAATTAGAATCAGCGGTATTATATAAAGAAAAAAAAAAATTGCTGGAAAATAACATGCGAAAATGCAGTGTGAAATGAGTTTTCTGCATTATGTGAAATTTAAAAACAGGAAAAAAAATTCTTTCTCCTTTGGTCATATTGTACATCCTAATGAAGTACATAATTTTGGGGCTTAAGTTCTACCCTCCGAATTTGGGCACATTGTCTTTATGAAATATATTTTAGGCTGCCTTTTAGCATCCTCTGTTGAACAATTTCCAGGTGGAATAAAACATTAATCAGTGAATCAGATATCAGTGAATAGCAATAGCTGTATTCCTGTGGTTGGGGAATTCTCCAGAGAAATGGTAAATTTTGGTTCAGTATCTGATCTGGGTGGCAGAGAAGGAAGATGAGCTTCCCATGCTTCAAGTCAGTACTTTAGCATATGGCAAATTCTAGGTACTGTGAGGGGAATGGATGGTAAGAGCTGCCAGACTCACTGACTTACAGACTGAGTACTCCTCTCACTTCTGTTAGGTGTTTGATTAAGACAGGTGTTCGATGGCTCCAAGTGTTTTGCAATTTCAGGTGAGACATTTGCTAGCCTCTAAAGGTATCTAAAAGATTGTTTTTATTCTAATGTTCTGAATATGATTACTGGTTGCAGTATGCTGCTGTCATTCAGAAGGACTTGAGTCCTCCAAATGTTGCTAGCATTTTACTAGAACTACAATGACCCAGAAAGACAATCTATCAACAGAATATTTGATTCAAATCATGTTTCCTTGGCTATTCATGGCAGTCAAGAGAACAATGAAAATGTCACAAGATTTAATTAATGAGCCATATCATGCAACTAATGGCCTTTTGCTTTTCTGTTTTTGTTGTTGATTATGTTTTCTGATTTTGTTATTGATCAACCTTTGTTATTTTGAACAATAATTTAGAAAGTGACATTGATACTATTGAAATTTTTACTTGAAAAAAGAAGGTGCAAAAATGAGATATATTTCAGTGGACTGATTTTGTACCCAACTTTTTCTGCTTTTCTTTGCTTATTTTTTTCTTTATAAAATTGTCTTTATTATGTAAACGGCAGCACTTGGTGGTTCTGAGATGAATTCATGCAAACTGTGTTATGTTTGTGATTAATTTACAAGTCATGTAAGTAATATTTTTTAATCCTCTGTGTTTGTACCTGTGCTTATTTTTACAGTCATTTGCAGATTTGGCTCTTGATGTATTTTTAATTATAGCAGGATGGTTATTTATCCCCAGTGTAAGTCTAACGGATTTATAATCTGGGCCTTGGCCTATCTCTGGTGTGTGTATCCAGTTTTCCCTTTTCTCCATCATTTCAGCTGTGGAGGTTATATTTGAATTGCCTCATCATTAACTGCTTTTTCACCCAAAATTGTATTGCTGTTCAAGTTATGATGAATATGCAAGGAGAGTTGAGAGGACTGAATATGAGGAATTAGCTTTGTCCACAATGGAAAAAAAAATAATTTTGCATTTAATGTACATATATCAATTCTGACTTACATTTAGTCATAATCCCTCTTACATGATTGTACTTTGTCAGTTTCATCATTTTTTGAAGTAGATGTAATAACTGAATGCATTGCTCTGAATTTTCTCAACTGTTGAACGTTACATAATGGTACTTACAAAATTAAATCCTTCTCTTTTTCAGCAGCAACTATCTGTATTCCATGCAGTGGGACTGCAGGGATTTGTGGACCATGACAAAGTTCACCACTAGATTTCATCTGGGAATTGGTAAGAAACAGTGCAATATACTTCATCTAACAATAAAAGCCAAATTAGTCCTTCAATAGAAAAAAATAAATAACTAAAATAAAAAACCTACTACTGAGGTAGAATCAATGAAAATCTATTTAAAAATTACTTCTATTTCTTCTTATTTACTTGATATCTTATGGGTAAATAAAAAAAACTAAAAAGTGATTCTGCAAGTGAAAGTCAAGAACACTGTCTCCCTCAGTTCCTCAGTTTCTGTTTTAAACTGTATGGTAGAAGAAGCCGAAAGCTATCACATGCTTAGAGAGATTTTGATATTTGTATTCTTCTCTGTTGTTGACTGATAGGAAAAATCTCCATGTCCAGGTTGTCAGATACCATTCTTTTCTGCACCACACTCACTAGGCCACCAGGAAGTTACCTATTCAGTGACCTGAAAGCGTTATTCTTCAGGACCTCTGCGTGATGATCAATATGTATACTTTCTGAATATGAATATGAATATGAATAAGCATACTCAGGTCAATATTACTGTTAGTCCCTGCTGATACTAGCATGTACTGAGAAGCATTGCCCGTATTGACAATATTCTGCCTTTCCCATCTTTCTTCTATTTGAAGGAACAAGGACAACATGTAGATTATGGCTTGCAAAACTAATTCAGATGTCTGCATTATAAAACATTTCTTCAGTAATTTCATGTGTGAAGTAAATAGCTATTGAATAATTTCCTCTACATTTAATGTTAAATCGAGGAGAAAGATAAGCATCTATTCAGGCAAGCTAGATCTCATTGCTACTAACTGGACACTATGATTCTATCTTCTCAGACTCCTTCTAAAATTTATCATCACATGTGTTTAGAGTTATTTGCAAAGGATAACAAATTTGTACCAAGCTAATAATAAGTGTTATGGCAGCATAAATAATTTAAATAATGTAAAGATACAATAGTTGAAAACAAAAATACTTAACAAAATATTTATACTGGTTCTGCAGGATCCTGTGAAAACATCTCTTTGACATTTGTAGTATACATTGACAATGGCCATTCCACAGGCATATCTATATCAGCACCAGTGTTGTGTTCCCAGAGGTGTCTAAGTGCAAAATTGTGTTTGTTCTCTGCTCTAAAGAGCATGCACACAGTATACATATCTAGAAAGACAAACGTATGAAGAAGGAAAAGTCAAAAGCAGAAACTGATCACTCTTGTGAATCCCCAGTCTTACCATTTTTTCCCTCTTTTTACATAGAAGAATTGCATTAATTATACTTCATATTATCAGTTCCCATTAAGATAATGTCTTTGCATATATATGCATATGTATAATACTCATATGAATATGAACATATTTTTAAATATGAACACATATTGCTGGCTACTCAAAGGGCCATTTTCTTTTCCATTAGATAGGTTGGAACAATTGGATAAATACCCAATTAGAAAAGCTAACATATCAACAGTTTTACTACTGCACTTTCTTTTCAAAACTTTTAAATCTCTTTTATACAATATTAGAGTTAAGGTATACAGATAACAAAGAGAAATGCAAAATGATGTGACTGGAACCTTGAACAGGGCAGAAATGCATCTGTATGAATGATTCAGGAGTTCACTGTCATTCCGTGAAGGTTTAAGAGTTGGCAGATCTCCACTAGTAGGTGGGATGGGAATTTGAAAATAAGGGAAATTAATGACTCTGAGTCTTTTTTTCCTCCTTTTCAACTCTAGGAACCTCTTAAGCTAAGTGATATACAGATTAATGTGGTGAGAAAACATTCATAAATGTCTCCTTGTGTGGGTGACAGCTGTTTTGCAATTTTTACTTCTTTTTAATACAAACTACGTATCGAATGAGATAGGTAGGGAAATTACTAAAACATCACAGGAGAGATATAATCTTGTTTGGATTTTCATGTTAAGTTTGGAAAAAATAAAAGCTGAAACCTGAAAAAGGTCTGGAAATGCATTCAAATCCAGATACTTTACACTGATCTGTACTTATACTGGGTCACCAATTGGAGACCACTGCTCACTTCACCTTCCAGTTTCTAAGAGCAAAATATAGAGCTTTTGACATAAGAGGAATAAAAGCATTCCTCTCTTTACCTTGTTTTGACTTTGTTATTTATTTCTATTTAAGGCTTCACAGAGATTCTTTTCAAGCCCCTTGAATAAATATGTGAGCACATATTTGTAACTTTTATTCTGAAAACTTAGAAAACTTAGAAAAAATGAAGGCCTATGTGTACCACTCTGGAAAGAAAGACTTTGAGATATATTCTTTTAGAAACTTAGTAAGTTACGATCTTATTCAGTCACACAAGTACTTTGAAAGGACAAAAAAAACAACAACAAAACAAGGTTGTTCAAGAAATAAAACACCAATTTTCTATGTCCATATTTTGTTCTCTGTGGATTATCATCAGTTCAAAGCGCCAGCTCCAACTCCAACAGTCTCATTTTCTAGCAGCTTGCATACTGGTGATGTAATCATATAGATGGTTGGGTAAATCAGTTTGCACAGTCTACAGTGCGCAGAGAAAATAGTTCATTTTGCAAATCTGTATTCTGCATTCATGGTTCAGTAATTCTGTATTGCTGCTCCACTCTTTACTGTTCTCTGATCCTTCAAAATCCTACAAATACACAAAGCTGTGGTGAATACTTATATTTTCAGAGGAAAGGTGAGCATCAGCTGTTTATGCCTTATGACATAATCTAAGAGGAAACAGTGCAGAAAATGAACTTGAACTTAGTTTTGTAAAGTTTGTCTGACATTATGGCATTTTCTTATCTATTAGACCCCCATGAAAAAGATTATGACAGAAATTTAAAGGCCACTTCTACCAACTGGACACGCTGAAGTCCTACTCTGCAAGGTGCACAGATTGCTCAGTTTTCTTCAATGAACCCAGGATTTATGGAGAACTCATAGTCTGGATGCTATCAAGAAAAGTATATTTTTAAGTGGTAATACATGACTGAGTAGTACTCTTATTATCTGTGTTATAAACTTGGTGCCTTCAGTAAAACAGGACAAGATTAATAAAAATATTTTAAAATTTGATATTCACAGGTCTATCCAGGTATTAAAAGGTCTCAAAGTAATCATAGAAATGGTGTCTTAGGGCATCCCAGCAGACAAATAAAATTGCTTTTTGGAAATCTACAAGATAAATGGGCAGAATCTTCATGTTTAGATTATTGCTTTTACAGATTTAAAAATATTTTGGAAGAAAAGCAATATATGCTCTGAATTTCCCAGTACTTGTCTCTTTGCTTTTCAGTTTATATTCTCTTATAATTTCGGTTGTATAGCCCACTTGTATTACATAAACATATAGACATGTAGATATTGCATAGACATGTAGAGCAGAACATAGCAGATACATTTCTGTGCTGTCTTTGTCTAAGCCTTAGCAGGCATTAAACCTTGTGCTTAAACAATGTATTTCATCTGTACAGAACCTGAAGGGCTGCTGAGCGCATGAGGCTCCTCCTGGTATCAGTAGGTACTGCAGAGTTTATTTCCCGCCTCAGCAGTGACAACACCATGCACATCCAAGAGGAAAATTGGAAGGTAGGTAGGGTTGATGAAAACCTTATGAACAATTCTGCATTTAACTACTGTAATTCAGTTTTGCTTGACCTACATGCTTGTTTCTTTAGAGAACCAAAGGAGCTTTTAACGATATTGTGCATGCATGCAGGCACACTGAGACACTAATTTATCATTTAGAGTTCTGAAACAGAGTCTCTCATCTCCAGACATTTTCTAGATTTTCTCTCTCTTTCTTGCCTAACTTCTGTAGTGTGTCTGAGTAATATAATTCTACTTATACTGCGTTCTTAGTTCTGGAGGACTCCAATTACAAACCAGTTTAGTTCACCTAACTTAGTCATAATAGCAGTTCCATTGGAACAGAAACTTGAAACATCATTTTCCAGCTGTGGGTGTAATAAGACGGGCATAATCTGAACTACTGCATCGCTTTTGGACTACAGATGAACAAAAAACAACAATAAAAGCTGGATTGCATGAAGAACCTTCAAATTTGAAACAAAACTAAAAAAAGCAAATGGGGTACCTCTTACTGTGTTAAACTTTTAGTATGCATATAATACACAATTTCTTTGTAACTTCTAAAATCAATAAAGTGATAATTAATAATAATAATGATACATTTTAATTAAATAATTAGGATGAGTAGGTTGCACCAACCACTCAGAGCATCCTACTTTGTTTTCTATTTGATTTATCTGAGAGGTATGTTTACTGCAATTGCTAGAACATGAAAGTTGCTGGAAAGAACATTTTGTGATGAATTTTGAGACTTCAAGACTAGTTTTCTTATAGGTTTGAATAATGTAATGCCTTCTATCTCTTCAAAGAAGATAGGAAGACAAAAGTAATCAGAAAACGGCAGATATTTTCACACAGAAAGATAGTTTTAGAACTTGCACACAGGATCAGAATAACTTCAAATGTTGCAGAGAAGGTTCTTATTGCTACACTGTTTGTGTTTCAGGCATATTATTAAATATTAGCTGCTGACAGCTGTAGACTCTTTCTCACTCTTTTACGGAGATATTCCAATCAAAATGTAGAACTTTTTTTTCATTTTATACTTGTTTTCAAATTAACATTATTTTCAATATCAGAATTTTGTGATATTTTCTTAGATGTAAAATCTTGTGTTAGGTTTGTTTTGTTTTCTGTCAGTTTTTTTCCCCTTTTTATATTAAAAGATTCAAAACTGTTCTGAAATACTTCTTCTTGATGTCATGAACATACTCATTTTATTTGTTATTATGAGTTTGACCATTTGACATCTTGACAGACATATCATTTTGGTTTAATTCATGAGGGTGGACAGTGTTGTGACTGTGACTTTAGATAGTGAGAGAAATCTACCAGCCAGCATATGTCATCTGTGTTTCAGAAACAAAGGGAGAGAAGCGAAGTATTCAGTTATAAATAGGAAAATAATTAGATCCTTATTTTATTTAGAATTGGTAGCTACTACCAGTGGCTTTTGCTATGTAGCAGTTGTTTTATAAATAAAACTGTAGAGGTTGTAATATAATCTTTTCCTAAGAATCTGATAGGTGTATTTATTATCCAGTCATAATACTTGTTATTTTAAATATGTTAATTAAATACAGGAAATGGGAATTATGTCTGGAGTACAAGCAGAAAACTCAGGTTTCCCTGTGTCTATTCTTTAAGATGTCTTAAAGCGTTATCAGAGGAAATATAAGAAATTTATTAAAAGAAAATGTAAAAAAACCAAGCCAAACCAAAACACCATAGGTGGGAAAGATAGTGAGAAGACTAAACAATAGAATGTTAGTACCCACTAGCCGAAATATAACTGAAAGAAATAATGAAATTAATATATCAGGTGAAAAGGAAATCTGAGAGATAAGAGATTTTTTTTTTCTCAGAGCAATTTTGAAAGAGCTCAATTTTATCTTTTTCTCCAGAACAGAATAGCTCATTATTGTAGGCTAACTTTACATTTGTTAAACAAAATACATTATATATTGTTTGTTTTTTACTTGGTTGGCTTTGTGGCAGCTGTCCAGACAAGCACTCACTGTTTCTAAAGCTAATCTAACTGAAGTTAATGAGAATGAGGTGTCACAGTTGGAAGTAGAGGGATGAAAATCTAGTCTATCAAGCTCAGTTCTGATCTTGTAGCTTACCAGTACAAATTCAGTGCAGCAATGAACAGAACTAGACTAAAATGTATTAAGAGAATAATATAAAAAGATTTGCTACATAATTTGCTATTTTATAACTAATATGTTTATGGGGGAAGGCATTGGTTTAGACAGGGATTATCAAAGAAACAAAAATATAAATCCCAGTTTGAGCCCCACAGAAGTTGAAACAATTTCTTTTGCCCATGATGGCCTCTGTAACTTGCAGCAAGTTGCTGAGCATCCATAGCTCATTTTTCCTTCCACAGCTGGCCCCACAGAAACACAATCAATGCAGTCACAATGTTTTGTCACTGCACAGTCAACATAAGTCCCATTAAAACCATTGGCAGGAATTATATCAAATCATCAGAACAACACTGGTGGAAATGTATAACTGAAAACACTGCTCCAGCCAATACAGACAGACTGTGGCTTTCTGAAAAGATTTTATGATATAGAGAATGCTACAGGACATATTATCAACGCAGATCTCTCTCAATTCCATTAAAAAACATATGCTACCAATCTGCAAAGATTTCTGAATCTTTTCCTTTCTGCTGCTTTTCTTTTTTTTTCCCCTGTGGAAACACTTCTAAACTCTGATAAGACAATTCAGGTTTGAGTAGTAAGCAGAAATTTTGAAGCAATTTCTACTTCAGCTACTGAATGCAATGCTTTTTTTATTTTCCATTTATCAAGTGGATTAGGTATCTATTATTTCCTTGTTGCAAAGGGACAGCCAACCTAAATTGTGCATGATCTTTTCTTCTAAGGACAATTACATTGCAGTATCTAAAACTGCAGCAGCAACTCAATCTCATCTCTCCGTTAAGAGCCTAGTGAAATGGGAATCTGATTTAGAAAGGACATCTGTATGATTTAAGCATATGATGCATCTAGGAGATTCATGAGAAGCGATGGGATGTTTGTTGAGGAAATTAACTTAAATGCCTAATGCAAGCTACAGAAGTCAAATACAGAGCAGTCTAAGATGAAGTACCAAATATATTCTATCTTCAGGCTTTTGGATTTATCAAGAGAGTTTTGAAAATGTATCACTTGAACCATAGCATTATACATCCTGGACTTCAGGCAGTGCTTTTCAGTTTAATCTTAGAAGCAGAAGCCCAAACTAAACATTATTTGAAAGCACAGTTATGTAACAACCGAGCTTTTGGCATACAGGCAACACTTGTACAACTTCAGAACCGCACTACTTTCTGCTGCTAGATGAAAAGCAGTAATTTGGGGTTGAATAAGGATATTAATAGCTTTGAAGAAAGTAGATGAATGACGTGAATGAATAATACAAATGCTATCATTTGAACAGCTCTTAGTTATTTGTTTTCTTAATCACCTCTTATTTTTATTTAATTATTATGGTTATGTAATTGCAATTGTATTTCTAATACTTGAACTCTGAATTTCATGTAGACCATAGGAGCAGGGTGTGATGCATTTGGTACAAATATTCCATTTAAGCAATTGCTTCACAAATTTGACTCACTAAGTACGCTTAATGTTGGCATTGAATATCTAAATGAATGTGGCTGCTTTTAACTATATGCCTTACTGAGAGGCTCCCAGAATGAACTGGTCTGACTTATGTAATGACACTGAAAATGTCAGTACAGTCTTAACTTGCCGATCTGAATTAGATCTGAGTAAAACTTAATACATTCATCCCATAGGAAATTTTGCCCTTGAGTTGACAAGAAAATCTTACAAGGGTTGGTTAAACAGATTACCATGAATCATTCTTAAGACTTTCCAGTGAGCTATATACACCACAGAGGAGATCTGAGCAGTGTAGTACTGCTTGCAGATACCTCAAACTGCCATACGTCTTGAACCAACTGCCAGACTTAAGAACTATGTATGGCCCAGGTCATAAGATAGACCTTACCAATAATGAAAATAATTGAAGTCAATTTAATTGAATGATCTAGAAAATTTCTGAATTTCATCAATGTCAATTTCCCAAGACAAATAATCGATTAGCTGACCATGGAATATTTTATGCTGGACTTGGTCTTTACAAGAAACAAAAAAGCAGTTGAAGATGTATTAGAAGTCTTGGCTACATTGACCTGAGTCTGTAGAGTTAAGATTCTGAAAGAAGCCCAGAAGACAGACAGGAGAGTCACAGTTGTGATATTCAGAATGGCAGATTTTGGCATGTTGTGAGATATTCTCTACAGGAGCCCTCAATAACTATGCTGGAGTTTAAAGTTGACCAGAAAAGCTGTTGAACTTCAAGTACCCAGAAGTGGAAAATGGAGTGGACATCCCAATAGAACACAGAGATATTTTCTGTGTGTGCAGAGGTGAAACAAATGAGTGTGCAGCTGAACTTGAAAACAATGAAGGACGTGAAGGATTAGAATAGGCTGGCAGCCTGTCACGGATGGGATTTCCCAGTGATCACCTCACACTATTCAGCATCTTTATAAATGATCTAGATGATGAATAATGAATTATATGAATGATATAGATGGCACTAAACTGAATAATGAGGTGGATACATCATGAGGGAGAGACATCAGACAGATTTGGCTAGGCCAGAAGAGCTGGCAAGGAAGAACTCTATGAAATTTAGCAAATACTTTAGCAAAGAGTTTAACACATTTCTTCTCCTTGGATGACATATTCAAAGAGATAGAATCTGTACTGTTGCGGAGCAATTCTGACGAAAGTCATCTGTGGGTCTTGGTGGACAATGAACTGAATGTGAACCAATGATGCGCTGTTGCAGCAACAAATACAAATCAACTCCTGGGCTGCATCCGTAAAGGCAATGCTAGCAGAGAGAGATGCAATTATCCCCTTGTACTCAGGGCTTTTCAGGCTACACATGGACTATTATATCCCATTCTTGTCCCCACAGGCTGAAGAGGGATCAAATGAGGACCAAAATATGAAGGCTGGAGAATCTGCTCTATGAAGAGAAAGAGAAAAATTATGTCTTTTCACGTTAAAGAAGGATTGAGGGGGACATAATCAAAGTATTCCAGTATATAGAGTGACTACAAAGAAGACAGAGGTTCTCAATTTGATGATCTTGCGAAATTCTTCCTAACATGGGCTGTTCTGTGGTTCTGTGCTTCTAAGAGTGGTTTCCCTTCTAAAATGATGCTTAAGCCTGACTTGGGTGTGCTGCTCAGCAGATCTTCTCACCAAGGATACTGAAAAGCCAAAGTCCTCAACACATCTTTTTTGGTCTTGAATTTCACTGGTTATAACTGCCTTCAGACCTTTAGAGTTCTATGGAGAATTCTGGGGTGCAGGGTCAAGGCTGGGGACAGCTAGAGCAGCCTCAACCCAAGGCATCAGGTAGCTCATGGAAAGGGGGCTGACTATAAGAAAGAAATGATATGTATCAGAGTTTTAGATCACCTGGAAAACTAGCCTCACACATCAGATTAGATTAGCCACACCCATGTAGTGTTTTGCTGAGGATGTACTAGATGCTATTAGTCAGTATAAGAAACAAATTTCAGACCAGGTTAACTTTGAAAAAGCCTGTGTTTGTTATGATGATTTCCCAGACAATCTCCATAGCTGATAATTGCCAAAATGAAAATACTTATTAATAAAAATCAAGATGTGTGAACATACACCAGGTAAGTCAGCTTTCTTTCAATATGTTGGACAGATATTGCTAAAATCTAATGATACCAGCTTTTCATGATATCCTTCTAGATGTAACTCTGTACACAGTGATGTCTACAGGGAATAACCACTGTTTCTTGGGTACTAATATTTCTGCAGGACAAAATCCAGATATTGACTCATTATGTTATTGTAGAAAAAGCTCCTTTCAACTCATTTTCCCAGAGTAATATCTCAATTAAACAAAGTCAAAGTTTCATACCTTAAACTATTCAGGAACTTCCCTCTTTTTCTTTTGTCACATTGCAGATATGCAGATAATAAATTTTTCATTTCATTCTTTCTAAGTCATTAAAAAAATCCCATTCATTTATTGGTGTGGACCAATAAGAAATGTCTCATTTCCTTACATCAAGTGTAATTATGTGGTCAGGATTAAAATATTCTCTTGCAGGGAATCATATGGCAAATAGTCACTGATTGGACAGTTGTACGAGTGGATGACTCACTTTATTCTCTTCCATGGGCAGCTACTGGAAGCTCAGTGATTCAGGATAATGTACACGTCTCTTATTGTGTACATACAGTGGCTATCACACTGTAAGAATACGTGTAAGAACAAGTACATCTATTTGAAAGGCATAAATTGCTGCTGTGCATAAACACATATGTGGCTTCCTGAAGAGGACTGTTTCTACAACAATTCCTGGTACTGAGAAAGTAAGTGGGAAAGCAAAATGACAGTAGATTATATTTATGTTACAGTTCAGAAAATGGTTTGATGCTTCTTTCTTTTCTGTATAACTTTATAATTTCTGTTATAAAGCCTGAGGGAAAGCCTGAAGTAGTCAATAGGGTAAAGACTACTTGTTTTTCATAGTTATTTAAAAGGTAGAATCTTGCTGCAGGAATCACAACCCTGCAGGGACTCTGTATCTGCCAGTCAACTCATTATTTCTCTAGAAATGTTAAAAGAAGACTTTGAGAAACATGGGAAGAATAAAAATAAATTATTTTGCTGAAGAATTACCCAAAGCTTATTTCATCTACATGCATTTACATGCAAGAATGTTTCTAGTGTATCAAGATGAGTAAACTTGTATACTAGCTCTTAATTGTGGTATGCAGTCTGTGACAACCATCTGCTTAGAATGGCTTGTTTTTTGTTTTCTTCTCTCACTGAGCCTCACTGAAATTAAAATATTGTCAAAACAATTTCTACAGGGCTTGCAAGTCAACAGAAGAACGGACGTTGCAAGGCCTTTTTGGATTAGTGTTACAACTTCAAACAATAACAAACACATAATCCTGAAGTAAAAACATACATTGGCATTAATGCTGAAATAAAATTAGAACTAGATTTACAAAATCTCCTGTGTTTTTTTTTACTAGGAATGAAAACTCTGTATTACTTTGTTTGATGTGCAACACGTACCTTTTAAGAAAACACAGAAGAACTGGTTACATCTTTCATTTGAACATGTTTTGTTTTTTTTTAATTAT
>VXAB01011117.1:1510-42592 GCA_013399175.1 Odontophorus gujanensis
TATAATAATAATAATAGTAGTAGTAGTAAATCGGGTTTGCCAGCTTCCTCCCTGCACAGTTCTCTGCGTCTCGGCACCTGGGCGAAGCATCCTCCTCCTCCCAGGGCTCCTCGCTGCTCCTCTCGGCGTCCGTCGCAGCTCCCGGGCCCCTGCACGGGCACTTGGCGTGGAGGCAACGAGGGGAAATCCCAAAGTGCAGAAGGGGACGTGGGAGTCTGCGGTGCTGGCGGCGTGCAGGCGGGCGCGGGAAGGCAGGGTGCGCGCCGCAGCTGCAGTCCGGAGCAGGAGAGGAGGATGCTGGCAGCTCACCCTCGAAGTCTTGGGATTACAAAAGCTGAGAACTACAAAACTAAATACAAAGGGGGAGAGGCAGCGCGGCGCTGCCGGGCACCGGACCCCTGTGCTCCCGCGCCGTGCCGTGCCAGGGCCGGGCACGCTGCCTCCCGCTGCCGGCCCCACCGGGCGCTCCTGCGTGGCGTGCCCAGGCTGCTCCTCACACCTTGTAGTAAATGTTGGCTGGGCTCTGCGGGGGCATCTCCTGCACGATGTAGACGGGGTGCCCGTAGTCCCCGCTCACCTTCTCGTAGTGCGGGCAGTAGTTGTTCTCTGTAGTCCGTAAGGGGATGATGATGTCGCTGGGCTCTGAGCCGGCGTTCCCGCTGCATTTGGGGCTGGCCAAGGTGCTGAGGGACAAGGCTGCGGCCCGCTGCTGCGTGTGCTTCCGGTGCCGCTTGCGGATCTTGATCAGGAGGACGACGAGGAAGATGATGATGAGGATGAAGATGACGCAGCCCGCGCCGATGGCGGCGAAAACGGCGACCTTGGAGCTCAAGAACCCGTCGCTGGGACCTTGGGTCTCCTGGCCGTTCTGGTTGACGGAGCCTGTGAGCAGCAGACATGGGCATCAGCGCGAGCAGCTGGGCTCCCTGCCCTCCCACCCCAGCCCCTCCCTGCAGTCCCAGCTCATGGCTCAGCTCTGGGCCGTGACCAGGGCGCACCCCAGGAGCTCCACACACAGTAATGGCTGCGGGGTCTGGTGCACAGAGCCCTGCAATATCCGATGACTGACCCCCACCTCCCGCTGACCCCGGTCCCGGCAGCTCTGGGCCCCCGAGGGGCGGTCACTTGGCCGCCTGCACCGTGCGAGAAGAAAAGAGCAACTTTTCCCGACTTCATCTGATTTCACTTGTCTCTCAGCAGGGTCAGGAACTCAGGAAACCACCTTCAAAGGGCTTTCACACTGGCTCAGCTCAAAAACCCAAGGACCTCAACTCCTCCAAAACCTCTCAGATGTACGTGGAGGAACAGATGGGCAGCAGAGGGAGGAGGAGGAGGAGCGTGCTGAAACAGCACTTCTCTGCCGCACTGCTGCCAGCACAGCCCGGAGCCGGGACAACAGCCTGGGAGCTCTGCTCAGCAGCACCTCACGGGGCCACAGTGTGCAGAGCTGGGCCGGGAGACGCTGGGGGATACAGGGATGCAGTGCCCAGCATCCTGCAGCACCCACACCAAACTCAGCCCAGAGCCACTCTGCAGGCAGCTCAGCCCCCGCCCGCATTGCGCCGTCCTGCAGGAGCTACCTGGCTTGCCCGGCTCCTCCACCGTGGGGACTTTGTGGCGTGGGCTCTGTGTCACAATTTTGACGGTGTTGTCTGCCTCCTTGCTGGGCCGACTCGTCGTCAGCTGCTCCGGGATCACCGCGTTTGGATCTGGGGGGGAAAAGAGGTGATGGATGAGAAATCTCGAGCCAACCTTGCCACCCCAACACGGCCACTCTGCGTACGAGAGATGGGGCAAGCCCAACGGGTAAGAAAACCTGGGAACGTGACTGCAGCTGGGGCCCTCCTGGAAGGAGCATGAGCATGGAGGGGTTGGGGGAAGCTGTTTCCCACCCCTATCCCACTCCCAACGCCTTCTCATGCTTTCTGACCTTCTCCTCACAGGGCAGTGGGAGGACCACGAAGGATGGGAGATGGCCAAGGCTGCAGTGCTGCTTCTTTTGTTATAAATACTGGCCCCAAAGTGAAACCAAAATAATGAGAAGCAGGCAGCAGGAGCTCTGCACTCGTGGCTGGGTCAGCACAGGCCTGTGGCATGGACGGAGCTGGAGGCACTGAGCAGCCCAGGGAGGGAGGTTCTTGGGGCAGAGCCCCCGAAGACCACTGAACCAACTCTGGAAGCTGTCCATGCTCCCAACAGCCGCTGGCCTGGCCTCATTTTCCCCAGAATCCAGAAACAACCACGTGCTGGGACTGGGGCCCTGGTTCAGCTTCCCAACCAAAAGGACAGGCTGTCATAACACACAGCTGAGGGAAGCTGCACCAGGAAGCAAAGCCATCTGAGGACAACTTGCAGGTCTATGATGGTGGCTGGGCAGAAAGGGAAACAGGAAGGGTTTTCAGCTCCTCTGTGGGCATGGAGGGATGATGAGCACCCTGGGAATGGCAGCATGCTGCCAGCTGCAACTTATTTGCATGGAAACAGAACCAATGCACCCCGACAACCTTATCAGGGAACAAAGCAGCTCCTCACCCCCCAGCTCAGCCCTTCCCCTGCCGGAGCACCCAGCACTGGGGGCCCACACACAGCACTCACCCTGCCCCACTTTCATGACGATCTTCATGGAGCGCGTCTGGCAGACCCCTCCTTCCCGGTTCTCCAGGCCATCCAGTGTCCCGTTAGAGGTGGCTGTAAGGGCAAGAGGGGGGGTTACGGAGCCGTAAGGAACACAGCACTGACAAGTTGCCCTTACTGAGCCCTCCATCTGTGGCTAGCTCCCTTGGGCCAGCTTAAACTAAACCCGAGGAGAGGAGAAAAAGACGTGCATGCCACCCTGCACATCTGCCACCCTACACAACCACCTCAGGGCGGCTCCTGTAAAGCAGCGTGAACACTGCCCACGTATTTACCCATCAGGAGTCATGCACAGCACTACAGAGCACGTGGAGGTCCCACTCTGTGCAGCTCAGGTTTCTCTGTGCCCATCAGGAGCAGCACAAGAGCACGAAGGGTTACTCCTCACTCGTGGCATCGCCCTGAGACGCTCGCGGCGCTGAGGATGTGATCCCTCCAGCTTCCCCCCGCTGCCACATCCACACAAGTGAGCCATTCTCAGTGCCTGCGTCCTCCTCCCCCTTTAATTCCTGGATAATTTCCTTTGCTCCTTGGTGTATAATAGGAACACATGCATATGCACAGTTTAAATTATACATATATAATTACACACTGTGCCTCAGTAAAGAATGTAAACTCAGAGCCCCAATGGGCTCGAATGGCTTTAATTGCAGGGCAGAAGTCAGTTAAATTCACATTAACTTTTTTCTTTAGCCGGCACAGATTTTTTAAGCCTCCCTCCTGTGGGATCACAGCGAGCTGCGTCCCCTGGTACCCACAGCAGGATGGGGCACGAGATGGGAAACCACCAAACCTACCAGGTCAAGCACCCACCAGGCAGCCTGAGAACCACAGAGTCATTCAGGTTGGAAAAGACCTCTCAGGTCACCAAGCACAAGTCCAAACCATCCCACCATGCCCACCGACAGTGGTCATGGTGACAGTGTCAGGATGAGGAGTGGGCAGGTCTGAGAGCTCTGGGTGCTCCTATGCTGTCTCCCTGTGGGGCTGGAGCCCTCAGGAACACAGCGGAGCTCACAATGTGAGCTTGGACCATGCCAGGACTGGGGCTGCAAGCCCTCTGCTCAGCCCAAAACCCTCCTTGCAGTCAAACCTCAGCGAGTGTTTTGCTCATCAGAGCTGCTCAGGCAGCCAGCAGCCCATGGACAGAGCTGGACTTCCACACGTCGGTTTGATGGGAGCACCGTCAGCATAAATCCCAATGCAAATGTATGGGGAAAGCAGAGAAATGTCCCCCAGTGCCTGCATGAGCTCTTCCCAACTTGAGTCGAGCTCAGGCCCAAGCTCCAACAGCCCATAAAAACTTCTGAGGGAGCTCATTCCTGCAGCACAGACGGCAGCTCCGTGCTCCCAGGCCAGAGGCACTGCTTTTGGGGTGAAATAAACCAGAATGTTCCACGTACAGCCTTCCTGCCCAGCATCACACTGCACTGGAAGGGAACACAGGCTGCTCCACACACACCTGGGGCAGCTCTACCTCTGACAGATCCCAATCCCACATCTGGGAACGGGGCAACACCACCCCACAGCCAGGAGCCAGGCAGTGCCTCCTGGGAACAGACCCATTTCCACCCACTTTCAGCCCAAACTGCAGCCTGCCCACACATCTCATTGCCCAGAGCATCCCAACACCCTGTGCTCCACACAGCTCCTGTACAGCCAGCAGGGCTGGGAGAGCAGCACCACAACCTCCTCCACGGACCCCACAAGGTCTTATTTAGGAGGTGGCAACTGGTGATAGCAAAACGACCAAAGGAAAAGGAAGAAAGTATGGCTGCAGTGCTGGAGACCATGCAAAGGCAGAGCACGTGGCAGCAACAGGAGACGTCGGCTCCTCCAAAATAACTCCACAGACATTGCTTTCAGATACGACCAAAATATTAAATGTTCAGACAATATAAAAAGCCAGATGGAGAATCACATGGACGGGCTGAAGAGGACACAGCTGAGCGTCCTTTCTCCCAAGCAGCATGCAAGACTTTGTTGAAGGAGCCTCTTCTTATCCTGATCACAATAATTACGAGGAGAAAAAAGTAGCTTTGAAAGGGGAGCCACAAAAAAAAAGGAAAACGAAGCAGCCACTTGAGGGAACATGAAAGGGGCAGCAGAGAAGGGCAAAATGCTCACAGAGGCCATGGGCGCCTCGAGACAGGCGTGAAATGAGGATGTGCACCCTCAGCTCTGGCTGTACCAAAATGGGCCTCAGCCAAAGCACAGCCACGACTGAGTGCCACAGGAGCACAGCTTCTGACAGGCAGTGTGTGAGCTCCAAACGGAGAGCAAGGGGCTGCGGGCACAGGGTGCAGCAGTGAGAGCCCATGCACCCCATGTGGGTTAGCAGGGCAAGGAAATAAGGATATCCCGTGAGAATAAATCCTTTTGTCCAATGTACCTAAAAATCCAGCTGGAATGAAGAGAGGAGGGCAGCTCGCAGGTGCAGCAGCAGCAGTGTGCACACCTCACTGCCCGCTGAGGGCATTTCAGCAACCATGGAGTGGCTCAGGAGCAGTGTGCTACCTGGGAAGCAGCTTGCTTCATTGAGAGCTTCCAGCAATGAAATGAAGCTCACAGGTGACCTCCAGGTATAGGTATAGAGCTGTGGTGGCTCTGTGCAGCACGGACTTCAAATGGCATCACCAAACACAAAGCAACACACAGGAGAGAAAGGATAAATATACATTCCAGACAGAGGGCTCAGCGAGGAAATTACTGTTTGGGTGGGATGCTGGAGACTGCCAGAAATGGCGGGCACAGAAGTGATGCAGAGCCACACGTGGCACTAGGCAGAGTCAGACCCTCTGAGCACTGCAGCCCTGCATCCCCGCAGCAGCACAGGGCTGCTGTAGGTGGGAGGCAGCCCCAAGGCCTTGGGGCACTCACTGGGCAGACCCCTGAAGCGATGCATGCAGCTGAATAGGGAGCTGGGGAGATGCAGGGCTGGGATGAGGCAGATCTCACACCCCAGCAGTGCAGGCAGTGACAGGGCTGTGTACAGCAGCACCCGGTGCAGAGCCACCTTCCCACATCCCTGCTGATCTGAGGGGATTCGCAGTTCCCTGTAGGACCAGGAGAACAAAAGCAGCCTCCAGACAAATCACTTCTACTTGGGCTTAAAGGCAGCACAGCTCCCAGCCCGGAGAGCTATTAGATGTCTTTGCCTTAATGAAGCATTAAGCCTCAGGCTGCTGAGCGATGAGGATTTAACATTGATACTATTAACCATGTAATTGCTTGTCAATTTAGAAGAGATGCTCAGCCTGCGTGGAGCACAGGCAGGACCTCAGCAGGCCTGCACCGCTCACCCCGGTCCTCAGGCACAGGACCTGCACAGCACCCAGCACCAGCCCATGGCACAACCCCACAAATGGGTACAGACCTGCTATGGGGATGGGAGGGACCCCCAGCAGCACTCCCACACTTGTCCCACTGCACTCCCAACGCATCCTCTCCGCCCTCCTACCACTCCACTTAGAGCTGCACCATCGCTTTGCTTGCTCCACTAAAAATATTTCAGACAAGAGCTCGGTTTTGGCAAGTTGGAACCTCTGGAAGTAATACCTGGCAGCAGATAAAGGCAAGGGTCTCTTAAACGGTCAGCCTTGGACAGAGCGAGACATTTGGTTTCTCTTCTGGATTCCCTCTAGCAGGGCTCCGTTATGATTTGGGCCCCAAAGCACAATTAATGTGCTGAGACTGTAGCGAATCCAAGTCTCTTTCCTTTTATTATTCTTAATTACTCTTCCATCTGTGTACAACAGCCCTGCTCCAGATCCAGCCAAGTACCGCATGGATACGGCGCGGCCGCTGGCCTGCAGCCCTCCCCTCGCCCCCAGAAGTGTCAAAGATTCAGGTTTCCACACTCTATCTCACGGCGGATTTCCCTTCCTTTCGGTGAGCCCCAAGCCCTGCACTCAGATTGCACACGCCTCATGCACCTCGGGGTGCAGATCCTGCAAACACACTCCAGAAAGGGTCACAACAAAAACCTGGTCTGTGCCACCCTCCCATCTTCCCAGTTGTTCTCTGTACCCTCACAGAGCACGCTGCGGGTGTTGCGTTGCTGCATGTGCTGCAGTGGTGCTCAGCCCCATCCCGGAGCATCTCACTCCATCCTCCCCACTGGGGCCAGCACATGGCTGCAGGGACACATGCTGCCTTGCAAGCCCCGGGGCACCAGCCCACATTCCTGTTATGAACTCCATCACTTTATCCCTCCCCATTCACACTGCGGGGAGTTGAGCCCCGCACGCATCCCCCCGCGCCCTCCCCACACATCGGGGTCGGAGCTGTGGGGCTGCCAGCAGAGCTGGGAGCCGCCTCCGATCCCAACAGCAGCTGCGCCGGGAAGGGGCCCCGCAGCCCCAGCAATGCGCACGCATCCAGGCCGGCCCCGGGCTGCTGCAGGAGGCACGGGGCTTGGGTTTCACACAGCCGGCTGCTGGCCAGCGAGCCCAGCCCCGCTCACAGCAAAGCCCACACTGACAGCAGCACTGGGCTCTGCTCCTCCCCAGGCACTGCAGAGCTCGAGGACCCCCAGCACTGTCCTAACCCCGAGCCGAGCTCCCCAGGCAGCGCTCCCCGTTCATTCCCCACCTCCTCCCCTTTGCTTCTCGGGGTCCCACCAAGAGTGCAGAAAAATGTGGGTGTTTGCCACAGAGCGCACCATCCCAGGAATGCAAAAGCTGGAAAACGAGTGGGGCACGAATCCTTCTCACTTCCCAGCACTGTTTGCTGCCCCCACCACCACGACCCACGCACACATGGCAGCTCCTCCAGCACCAACCCCAGCAACAGCTGCGAGCTGCCAGCAAAGGCGGCTTCCACGGCTTCACCTGGCTCTGCCAGCACAGCCCCAGCAGCAGTGGGTCCTGGCTGGGGACACGTGGCAGTGTCACGCGGCTCCAGCTGTCCCCACAAAGGAGAGGTCAGCACAAAGCACCACTGACTGCTGCCACCCAGGCCGGGTGTACCTGGCTATGTAAAGACAGGCGGCACAAATAAATAAACAAATGCACCTTGGAAATCAAATCTACGTACGTAAATGTGTGTGTACATATAAATACATCAATAAACAAACGTAGCTGTAAGTAAATAAAACCCTGAACCAAGCAGGCTCCTCCCTGCAGCGGGGGCTGCTGTGCAGGACGGGCCCTGTGCTGCAGCTCTGCTGGGTGCCTGCAGAACCTCACACCTTCCAGAGGGCGTTTTATTTTGCTGCCCCAAATCGGCAGCACGCTGCTTGGGGAACATCACAAGGCTCAGATACCTGAGGGAAGCTTTCTGCCAGCCTGGGCCAAGCCACCACTAGGACCAACAAAACGCTTTGTTCACCCCAATTCCTCAGAGAGAAGCAGCTGGACCACAAAGCACAGCTCCAGCAGGGGTAAGTGGGAATGCACACACCGAGGCAGAACAGAACGTGGGAATGGCATCAGCCTGCACAGCACACATGCACTGTTGGACTCCCACTCTTCCTCACCCTTCTACACCACAAACCATGCGAGGGAATCGTACAGCAGGTTTGCTTTGCAGGGTCAGCTGCACAGTCACCTGCCCTCCTCCCGGGAGCGGTGCTCTGCTGCTGTCTGTGGGCAAGAACGTGTCACACTGAGGCACACTTGAACACAAGTGATGACAATGAGGAAGCGATTTCCCAGAAAAGCAGCTTTTTGATGGAAGAATTATAATCAGCTCTAATTAGCACTGTAATTAAGAGTCACAGCCACGCAGCAGGTAACCTTGTCAGGGCCAGAAAGCGTGGCTCGGTGCAGCAGCACCACTCAGCTGCACGCTCCCCTGCATCCAACACACTGAGAGTCCACGTGGGATCAGGACACAGAATGAAGCCTTTGTCCTACATCTATCCACCCCCTTCCAAAAAAAGGCAGCGTCAGGAGGAGAGAGACTACAGCTGAGGCTCGGGGGCAGCGCTGAGCAGCGAGCTGCACGTCACAGGAAAAAAAGTGCCATGTAACTCTCCACCTGATGCTCTGCCAGAGTCATTTGTGGGCCCCGCTGGGACCCGGGCAGGAGGAAAGCACTTATTGAGTTTTAACAGGGTGTAAATCTCCTTGGTTAGGTAGCAAAACATCTGTGACTCCGACCAAGCAATCTGTCGCGGGGCCCCGAAGGACGGATGGATGGAGACACGCGGGCTCAGCGGGGCCACGTCAGTGCTGCCCGGATGCAGAGCTGGAGGTGGCTCAGAGCAAAACCCGAAGTGAACAGGGAGTGGAGCAGCTGATTTATGTGCAGATGTGCACCCCAGCCCCACAGCTGGGACGGGATGCAGCCCCAGGCATCCTCCTGCTCCCAGCTCTGCTCCAAGAATGGGGCTGCTGCTTCCCACGGGAGCTGGGTGCTTTCAGGAGATGCTCAGCACAGCACCTGCTCGGTGGTCACTGAGCTATGGAGGATGGGGCCCCGCAGCTCTGTGCTGGTGCCGGGATCAAAGCACGGCGTCATCACACAGCAGCAAAACCATCACTCCCAGGGCAAAGCGACTTCAAACAGCAACACGAGCCCATCCTCCCCAGCACGGCGAGCACGCAGCCGGGCAGCCCTCCACCAGCACAGACAGGCCGGCCCAGAGGATTTCAAAACGCAGACCATTAGACATTAAAAGAAGATGGAAAGGAGCTACACATCGCAACGCATTCGTGTCAGAGCGCGGCTCGCTCGCAGGGCTGCAGCACTTCCCAGAGCCCGCAGCACGGGCTCGGCTCACAGAGGCACAGCACAAGTGACACGACACATTCCGTGTGAGGACAGGTCAGAGCCAAGGGATGCTGGCAGCCCCACGGCAATGCCTCACCCTGAGGACCCCCCCGTGCTGCTGGCAGGGAGCGGGGCTCAGCAGTGGGGCGCAGCGGGCAGCAGCAGATCAAAGCACCGGGCACTGCCCTCCCGGCCGGGCGCGGGGACGCGGGCCCTTTCTGATGGGGTTTTTCATCCCTATTAGTGCCGTGAAAGGCTGAGCCATGAGATCAGCTGCCAGGGGCTGCGTGGGGACAGCGCTGAGCTGAAAAGGTCATGAGGGAGGAGGAGAAGAGAAAAGAGGCAGAGGCTTAAGGGACAGGGCTCAACAAAATCGCATTTACCGTGGTCACGGTCTTCAGACAAGGCTCCGAGACAAGGAACCGCGTGTTGTCTAAGGGCCATTATTTGGGTTTGACATGTCCAGCACAGGGGGCTTTGAAGTTCTGAGTCAGGCACGGCCAGAGCTTGCTCATACCCCACACCACTGCCACCTCCTGCGGGGACCCGAGCGGGGCATCCCCCTTTACCCCATCACCCACAGACCTCCAGGACCTCCAGACCTAGGCACAGCTCCAGGACCCCCAAACTGGGGGACAGCTCTGAGATCCTTAAACCCACCAGGCAGTGGGGAGGAGCCCATGCCCACAGCCCAGCCACGGCATTCCCAGAGCGTGTCCCTGCAGCCGTGTCGCAAGGGCAAGGAGGTTGCGCAGCTGCGGCCCATTTGGGTGCAGCATGAGGAAGTTGCTTAATTGGGGTTATATCAGCAGAAGTTCACAGCTCTCATCACGGCATCAAACAGCACTTTTCCTTTCAACTCGACTTCACCCAGCGAGTTGTGGGACGGGAGATGAGGAGCACATGAAAGCGGCCACATTCAAATGGGACCAGCAGGAAAGCAGCAGAGCGCGTGGCAGGCGGGCACCCAGCACGGCCCCCCCGGCTGCACACACAAGGGATGAGGGACAAGCAAGCACAGCAATGCGGCCCAAAAAAAGAGAGAAAAAAAAAAAGAACAAGGAAAGGAGGATTGTGGCATTTGGCAGTACACAGGTGACCCTCTTCTCCACATTAAAATTCAATCTAGAATAGAAATGGAAAAGTGCTGAGGAAGAAAGGCCCAGGGATGAGACCCACATCGCAGAGGCAGCAATGGTTGACAACAATAGCTCTTGCCAGGTTGGGTCTAATTGCATCTAAAAACAGAAATGCAAGACAAGGGGTTTAAGGGAACAGCCGGTGTAATGTATCTGGTCTTGCTGAATTCTGCTGCCAAAAAATGTTAGATTGGATTACTAACATTATTACATCAAAAATGGATTGAAGGGCTTAAAGACTAACAATCAACAGCAAACGTACTCGGTTTGTGAAGCACATCCCTTCTGTGGCCTCTCTTCTACTTCAGCACTGTCAGCTAATGAACCTGCAGAGGACGGGCACTCAGTAGCTGCCTTCCCACTGCTCAACCAGGGGGAGACAGGTCGGGCACGAGCCTGCCCAGGGTGCTCACAGGGGGACACCGAGGAGGTGCACCCAAAAAGCAGAGAGATCCTTCTATACAAGGAACGAGGACACGCACAGAAGCAGAACGAATCACAGGGAAGTGGAAAAAATGAGGCTGAAATGAGGCATGGTGGGGTCTGGGACCCCATCTTTGGGACCCACCAGCACCTCTAGGACGGCACAACTCTGCAGTTCTCAACTCCTATAGCATTTTGCTCCTGCAAGCCCACAAAGCATCTGCTGGTTTGTTTGTAAGCACTCAGAGCCATCCTTCCCTCCCAGTACAACCACGTACAAGCGACCAACACCTCATCAGCACGACCTAAACCCCCTCACACACAACACAGCAGTGTCACTGAACCCAGGAACGGCAGCAGCACCCACATCCCTGCATGGGTCCGAAGGGAACACCCACCCCAAGCCCTCCCCTGGCTGCCCAGCTGCCTGCCCAGGCTGAGCTTTGTGCTCGGAGAAGGAAGCCCCAGTGGGCAGGAAGCGAGAGTTCACTTTTGCTGGGTTCACCTCTGCACAGAGCAAAGCAGGAACTGCACCGCAGAGAACCTCTCCCCTTCCCCATCTCCAGGTGCCAAGCAGACCCCAAAAGCAGGGGGGAACCTGCAGGAGACCAAACGCACAAGAGGCCACGGGCTGCCCCGAGCTCACATCTGCCGAGGAGCAATAATGGGAGCAAAGCACCAAATACCCACACTGTGCCCCATCTCTGCAGTCCTGCCGAGCTTTTGTGCACGGCCCCGCCGCACAGCCAGGAGCTCCTGCATCTTTTTCTTTATGAAAAGGCTTAGGGAGAGGAATCACCTTCCCCTGTCCAGCCGCAGGAGAAAAGATGCTTTTAATGAAAGCCTCCGGCTGGCAGCGAGGGGCTCGGCACTAGGATTCAGAGAGGATGGGGAGAGGTTACGTTTGCTTTCAAAAGCCTTTTTCATCGCTAAAGCAGCCTAAGCCGAGGGCTGAGTGTCCCTCGGTGATAAAAGTGGCCCTAAACGAGGCTTGGCATATCCAACGTGACGCGGGGGAGGGGGGGGATGGCCCTGAATGGTGGGGATGGGACCGCGGGTGCTCGCAGCGGGGCCAGGACGGCACTGTCCCACAGCCGCCCGCTGCCGGGGCCGTGCGCTGTGTCCCCCAGCTTAGGGTCGGCAGGAGAAAAGGAAGAAAAATCCCTTTGTGTGTCCGGGCAGGCTGGGGGAGAGGGGAATACAAAAAAACATTAAAAAAAAAAAAAAAAAACAACACGTGGGTGGTCCGCTCGGGAGACTTTTGACTTTGTTTTTTTGGCTATTTTATTTCTTGGCAGAAGGAGTTCCTGGGGCTGCCGGGCAGAGGCTATGGGCAGATCACAGGAGCATCCCCAGCCCACCCAGGGGCCAAAGAGCAGTGCACAGCGGCCGCTCGGCCCCCGCACCGCCGGGGCTCGCTTCAAAGCACGGAGCAGTCAGGAGAAATTAAAGTCAGAAACGGTCGGAGCCGCACGGGCAGGGGGCACCGGTGGGGCACCGCAGCACCAGCACTGCTCCTGGGGTGGGGGGGGCAGCAGGAGTGTGACAGCCTCCAGATTCCCCAGTGCTCAGATGGAAACCAGATTTCAGGGCACACAGAGAGAAAACTGCTGCATATGGCATGAGGTTCAGTGTTCTGGTAGTGGAGTAAACAATGCAGCCTTCTAGCTCTGTATGGAGAAGGGAAAACCAAGGCAAGAAATAATAATTAATAGACAACGCAAACACAAGCAGCTGAGGAGGGGGCATGGTGGGGACAGGTGTGCTGACAGCACAGGTGCACAGGGGTTGCACCAAGGAAACCCATGCACTCATCCTCCCTGGGGCTTCTGTAGGCTCTGAGTTTGTTCTGGTGAATGCATTTGTCCTGGAAAGGTATTTGCAGCCATAGAGGGTGGTGGGCTCTCTGCTGCAAGACAGAGAGCTGCCAGGGCTGCAGCTCGAGGTGCATCACAGGACTCACAGCAGCCCCACACACAGAGCAGCTGCTGCTCAAGCACTTCCTGGCATTTGCCCCAAATGCAAAAGGAAAACCTGTGGCAGTGCTTTCAGCCCCTCTCCCCACTTTTTTTTTTGTATGCTCCACAGAAAGCTCACGGCTGAATTCAGGCCTACCCCAAGCTGCAGACCTGCAGGGAGGGCTGACCCGTCCCATCCCATGGCCAACACGCTGCAGCCAGCCCTGGCTGCTCACAGTGAGCCAGGCAGGACTCGCAGGGACCCACGGCTGCATGCTGCAGGAGGAGCTCATTGCTGCACCAGGTCCTCCCCCAGCTGCAGCACAGTGGGGTTTGGAAGCAGGTGAGCAGAAGGGCCATTCTGGCAAGAAACCGCTGCAATCCCTTTTGCACCATCCTGTGCTCAAGCCAAGCATTATAGAGAGCTGAGCAAATGTATGCTAAGGATCCAAGGGTGGGCTGAAATCTGACCTGCAGGAGCCCATTTGGCTGTTTCCTCAGTCCCAGGCTTAGTGAAATTATGCTGCAGTGAAAATAAAGCAATTTCCAACACCAGATAGGGCAGCAGGGAGCTCTCAGGCTGGCAGCATCACCGCAGCACCTCCTGCCCCACAGCCCCGAGCCGGAGGATGCCTGCAGGATCCTGGCCACCCGCTCTGACAGCAGAGAGCTCTGGCTAAAAATACCTCGCTGACCGACTCCAGTGCCCCAGCCTGCAGTCTCAGCTGACCCCTGTGCCAGGCTGCTTGCTGGTGAGCCCGCAGCACGTGACAGTGAGTGCAGGGGGCAGCGGGGCCGCCGTGCCCTTTCCTGGCTGCTGTGCTGTGGGCTCGCACGCGATGTGAGCAGCCTAGCAGAAATCCCAAGGCATGGGGCAGAGGGAGCAGGAGGAGGCAGGCATCGCCCAGCCCCAGCACCATGAAGGGATGGGGGGATGCAGCCCCAGCAACGAGCTCACGGCCACCAAGGATGACGGGGATGCACTGGTTGGTACCCACAGGTGCACCCTGTCCGCATCATCTCTGTGCTCAGAGGAAGCTCAGCCTCCTTCCTTCTACAAAGCCATGTCACAGAGGGAAACGACAACAAAAACAGGTCAACGTGTAGGATTTTACAGCCGCTTAGATCACTACAAGCTCCAGGAGCAACTCCCCAGGCTGCTTCCCAAGGCAGGCAGCGAGGATGGCTGAAACACTTTGCACACCGTCAGCATCCCAGTGCCCTACAGGACGGCCCTGCAGCACTCCAGCCTCACAGCCCGGCTCCACAAACAAGCTCCAGCCACGAAACCTCTCCAGACAGAAACCATTCCGGCTGAGGGCAGCTCTCACCCTGCTGGAGGGACTGTCCCGGCTCCTGGCGCTGCCAGATAAGCGCCCGGGACCCCTCGGCCGGCACATTCCTCCCTTCTCCCATCCAGTGGGAAATATTTTCCGTGCGTGTCAGCTCTGAGCAGCAGCCAAGTCCCAAAGCAGCGCCTGGTGACACTCCGCAGGCCCCCGCAGCCCCCGGCGAGGAAGAGGAGGGCGACTCACATGTGATGAAGTAATCCTGCTGCCGCTTGAACTCCAGGCCCATGTAGTTGGGGCTGAACTCCTGAAACTTGATGGTGAAGCGGATCTCCTGCTCGGGCCGGTTGCACGTCACCAGCACGTTGGGGTCCATGACGGTGCTGCAGGCATCTGCCTGGTCCTTTTTCACCAGGTACAGCTTGTAGTACTCGTAAGGCTTGGACGGCTCCGCCTTGGGGCAGATAATGTCCAGTTTGTCCCCGATCTCCGGGTAGATGACCAACCCTCTCCCACTCATGAATCTGGAAGAAGAGGAGAGGGAAAGATGTTAGCAACACTCATACTCGGGTGTTCCACACCGCGCACAGTTTATTTTGGACACAAATTCCACTGCCCTCCCTCCACAAAATGTTTTTTTTTTTGTTGTTTGACACCAACGTGAGGTTCTCCTGTTCCCAGGAGCAGCAAGGGCAAGAACCTTCCCACCGCTGCCGCCGTCCCGCAGAGCCGGGCTGGGCTCTGCCCATGCAGCATGCCCCAGGGCCAGGCAGCCAGCTTCCTGCAGCGCCGGTTGTAATTAGGGAGCAGTGGGGAGGGATCCCTCCCCGCCCTGCACACGGAGGAATTCCTGTCCTTACATGGCAGGGAGGGAAGCATCTCGCAGGGCAGCTCCTACCCACCCGGCTGCTGCCGCGGCTCTGCGGCGTGCCCAGCAGCGTGGGAGGACCGGATGGAGAGGAGCAAGGAGGGAGGAAAGCTATTTGGGGCTGGAAGGCAGGGCATTGCGGAGGGAAGGAAGGCAATGTGCTGATAATTAACATTCAGATTTCATTATGGCAGAGCAATACTCTGAAGGAGAGGATTAGGGCAACAAGGAGGGAAGCAGCAGAGCATCGACTTTGATGTAGGCAACGTAATGCGTTCTGATGGAAGATAACATGGGAATGGATGCTCCTGCACAGCTCTCTGCTGCATCTCCCGCATGTCATCTGTGCAAAACAGAGCTGTGCTCCACGGCACTGCACTGCACACATCCACAGTTCCCCCCCTCCCTGCAGCCCCTGCCCCACGCCACGGCAATGGGGCCGCCTCCTCCCAGCATCAGCGGCGCAGGCTGAGGTTCCAGGCACCAAGGAAACAGCATCAAACATACAGGACCAACCTGCTCTGTGGCTCCTGTGCAAGTCTTAGCAAGAAGCTGCAGAGCTGAAAGCAGAGCCGCAGCAGCCCAGGCTGCAGGCCTCTCACTGCACGAGATTTACACGCCAGGGAAGGCAGACGGAGCCCAAGCCCACACACACCCGATGCCCTCAGCGAGTCAGGTTTCGGCTGCAGGATCAGGAGATCCACGAGGCCACACGTGGGGACAGCAGCTACGACTGCCCTCCATCCACACTGCCTCAGCCATGGAGCCGGAGTCGGGTACGCTGGCTGCCCCATCCCATCTGCCCCTCACATCCCTCCAGGGAACACAGCACAACACAGCAGCCCCAACGGTGGCCACAGGTCACCAGGAATGGGAACAATCTCGACCATTCCCACTCGACACAGCTGTGCCGAGGCAATTCTGACTCCCAGAAGCCACAGCCTCTGGAACGAGGCTCTCCAGTAGCCCCAGAATAGAGCAGGAAGCTTCGCCCCTCCGCAGCCAGGCGCTCCAGGTGAGCCACCAAGTAGGTCAGCTGGACCCCGGCCAGAGCATTACACGCGATAAAGGCTTCCCCCACCCACTGCCTGCGCCCTGATGCAATCCCAGGAGATGTTCAGTCGAAGATGCAAAGAAGCCCCTGCCCCTCCCTCCCCTTGCTCACCAACCCCACCCTGCGCGAGGCCACAGACATGCAACACAAGTAAACACTTGCATGCTCACTCACAGGTTCCCACCCTGCGAGGCAGCTGGATCCCACATTCATTTCTCCGCAGTTGGGCTGAGTCAGACGTTTTCTGGCAAAGGGCTCCCGAGTGACTCAAATTCCCTCCTTCAGCCTCTGCCAGCTCCCTCCTGCCCAAAAGATGCCAAACAGGAAGCCGCAAACAAGTTGAGCAGATGTCTCGCGACTCCGGAGCCAGGGCAGAGGGCTCCCATCCACCTCCCAGCAGTGCCAGCACAGCCCGTGTGTCATCCCCGCGGCTCCGGGTCGGGTCACGCCAATTTCTGAGCACAGCAGGATGGGAAAGTGTGGGGAGGGAGGGAGATGATAAAGGAACGCCACCGAGAACATCCCAACGCGGCTCCCCGTCGGCATTCCCTAATCTCACAAAACTCAGAAGCGTTTGTTGGGTTTGTTTTACCGACCAAACCAAAACCTGTTCTCTTCACATGAACGCTCCATCTCAACTTCAGAAGCACACAGCTTCTGCCTGGGCATTAGCCCAGGAATATCTTCCAGGCTTCCTACGCCAGCACCAAGAAGCAGATCCCACCACCGCACGCAGCACTCCGTCACTGCCATCCCCACGGCTCCAGGAGGAGCTGGGCGGGCACAGCTCTGCCCCGTGGACCTGTGCAGCCCAAACACTGCACGCCTGCAGTGCTGCTTCCTGCACACGGCACTCCTGCCCGCGTGCACGTCACCCTTTGTCCTCCTGCTTCTCCTCCGTTTCCCCTTGACGTGCTCCCTCTCATCTCTAAGGGTAGGGACGGCTCCAAGGGAAACGCTCTTCAGCCTTAGTGGTGATAGGAAAAGCCTGAAAGTACCTTCAAAGCAGCTCCCTCGTTTCTGTGAGCCCATCCTTTCTTCCTCCCCAAATTTGGAGGGTTTTTGCAAGCATTGGCTGGAGGCAGCCATCCCAGGGATGCCTGGAAACAGCTCCCATTGGGAGAGAGGCCAGGCCTCCAGAAGTTCTCCTTTAAAACGAAAACAGTTAAGAGCACCACTACTGAGAACGGCCGAGAGAAAAGAGCCGAGCAGCTGGAGAAGGCAGCTCTGCAGTATTACGGCAGGTTTTAAATGAGAAATTCCACTTTACAAGGGTCTCTGAGGGCAAAAAAGGCTCAGACTCCTGGCAGGAGGAGACGCGTCCTTACAAGGGCACGTCTTCCAATTGATGTTAACTGGAAAGAATGAACAAATTACTTCCAAATTAAAAGGGAAACTCACTGAGCCCTAAGAGTGCATACTGTAATTTTGGGGAGGATCTGCTGTATTCCTCATCCATACAGAGTATGATTTCCCTGCTTTAAGGTGGGGAGCGGAATCAAATTCAATTCAACCTTAAGGATGAAACTGTGACTGACATCTGCATAATAAAGCACTCGGGGATGCGGCTCGAGACATGCAGTGTATTAGACAACTTAAATTAGGATACGGCAGACTGGAGAAGCACTGAGAAGGAGGATGGCTGTTGCTCAAAGCAATAACCTACTTATGTCCCAGCCTCAGACAGCTACAGCCAGCGCCGGGGATGAGTGGACCCTGCAGTGGGGATGGGGTGGGGATGGATGGGAACGGAGCGGGCAGCACACAGCCTCCAGCACCTTCCCCAGCACCTTTGCTACCCAAAGCCTCCAGCCAGCCTCGCTCTTCTGAGCAAATGACAGCACGATGGTTTCAAGGGCGGCAGAAACAAGCAACCCTGCCACCCCGTGCCCCACTCTGCTCTCCCACCACGCCACAGAAACGCTCTCACTTCTCAACGCCAGTGCCAACATAAGCACGTGAGGTGCCCACCCTGCGGACACCGCGTTTGCTGGGGTCGAACACACAAGAAAAGAAGCAAAGACACTGCAGGGCTGGAGAAGCAGGGACTGCTGCACACGCTGGGATCCTTCTTCCCCAAGGACCTCCCAAGTCTAAAGGCTGGAGCCGTTCAAGTCACTCCGAAACCAGCGGCAGGCACTTAAAGCCGATGCAAATCGGGAAGCGTGCTCCGCTCAGCTCAGCTGGGCCTCCTTTTTATCTGGAAATCTCAAGTGCTTCATGAGATCGAGCCTCGCAGCCGCAGGAGACAGCTGAAGGGCTTTGTCACCCCGCGCGCGGTGCTGCTGCAGGCGGGCTGACGGCCGCACGGTTGGCTCGAGCTCAGCTCCATCCATCCCTGCAACCCTGCGCCTCTCACGGAGCACACAGCCTCCCCACGTGCCCCCCCCTGGGACGAGGAGGACATTTCTGCTTTGATTCATGGAGTATTTGTACCACCACCCGTTAACAGCTCATGGAAAACATCTCCGCATCCTTTCTTATGGTGTCAAACGCGGTGGGAAAGATTAACGACGCCAGCTTGAGTCACTGCATTCCCAGCAGGCTCACCGCATCGGGGTGACGCTGGAGGCACTGCCACTGCCACCCACAGACCCAGTCGGGCTCCCGGTGCTGCATCCCGGGTGTGCGGCCCCGTGCACCGGCCGGCCCCGCAGCCCCACAAATTCCTGGCCCTGCAGGTTCCTTGGGAGCTATCAGGTGGCAGCGTCCAATTTCCTCATTGTTTCGGGAGGTGTTTTCTGATGGGAAAGGTGAAAAGGGTATTTGTGAGCCTTGTAAACCGATTCCTCCGAGTTGGGTAAACAAGGGGAGCTCTGTTGGCAGCCAGCCCCTGCAAGCCGGAGATGCCTGAGCAGAGAAACCCAACCACGGGGCAGCCCCCCACCCAGCCGGGGGCCTGTGGCCGTTGGGGGAGCCCCCAGCCCCTCTGCCAATGGAACCAAAGGGACAAGCTCTGAGCCCCCCACCAGCGGGAGCCGACAGAGTGACACGGGTACAACAAGTGGGACCAATGCAGTGACACAGGTTCCGTGCTCCCCAGCTCGCACAGTGTCTGGTGTCAGGCACGGCTGCACTGGCATCGCAGAGGGGATTTAATTGGAGAGGAAAAGGACCAGAGCGATAAGGGATAATCCCTCAAAATATGCTGCTGAGCTACTCGGGGGGATTTCTGTGGCTTTTGTTGCACCAGGCTGCACCCAAGTCAGTTTACAGGACACTGTACCCCAGAATGTTCCTCAAGCAAAGGAAGACACATCCCTGCTTCCACACTGAAGCATCACAGCTCTGCCCACCTGTGTCAGCGCACAACAAACTGGTAGGCTGCATGAAAATAGATGCATAACTTATAGAACGGGTTAACACGCCTTCAAACGACCTATCTCCAAGTCCAGGTACTCACTGTGTCATGAGAACTACAAAACCTCTGGGGCAGGCATCACATTTCCCTGTGTCTGAAGAACAAAACGCTCCTCTTACTGCATTTCAGGCTTTGCAGAAAACAGAACGACACAGAACAACTATCCCCCCTCCTTGGATAAGATACTCCAAAGCACGTATTCTGACACACATACAAGATGACATATGCTAAATGCTGTTTTCTTCAAAGAAATCCAAAAATAACATCCTTGCAAGGAGGACATGTACTCTTAGCAGCCAGAACTGCAGGAAGATGTGGCATTTACTGCTTTGCAAGAGCTACGGGTTCTTCCAGACCTTCAGGAGCTGAGGACCACATCAGGAGAGCTCACCTCCCAACAGAGCACATGGGCTTGCTTTGGAGTTTTTTGGGGAGATACAGCATCCCCACAGCTCAGAAATGTGCTCTGAGATGGGAAGCAGCCAGCAGCTCTGTAAGTTGAAGCAGTCCAGTAAAAGAGTTGGAGACTCCACGGAAAAACTTGTGAAAAGTACTCAGGCAGTGTACAAAACACGCCAGAGCTCCACTGGTGTCCAAGCACAGCCAGAAGCAAAAGCCCTCAGCTTCCCCCCCCCTCCTTGCTTGCTTTTCAGGAGCCCACTGCCACCATGTCACAGCTGAGAGGGCTCTCTGCCCCAGGAGGGCCTAGCAGCCTCCAGCAGCCCACATCCATCCCACTCAGGTGCAGGAGCAGCAGCACTGTGCTGGAGCACCAAGAAACCCAGGTTCATACCCAGCCACCAGTCCATGTGCTGAAGCAGGAAGGTCCAGGTCCGTACAACCACTTATTTTTTTTTCAATCTACAGTGCTATTGCAATCCAATTTCTCCTTTTTATCTCTTGCTAACTTCTTGGGACAAAGATATCCCGCGGAAGGACGTTCACTGCAACTTGAGCAAAGCAGTTCCATGCTTTCCTCCACCTCCCATCTGTGTCTATCACCTTCCCATTTGTCGAGTTCTTCATCACTGCGAGGAAGGGTAAACAGGAGCACGTGATCCCCCGTCCTCACGCTTTCAGATCCCACCACTTTCATGTGCTCTTCTATTCTTAGTCTCCGCTAAGTGCAGCCTTCGATCTCCTTTTTCCTGCTAATCTCTGTATAATTATTTCCACTGCCCTTCTGCAGACCTCTTCTATTTCTGCGGCATCTGCTCTGTGCTGGTGCGATGAGAGCAGAGCTCGGTGACTCAGGTAAGCCTTATGGCAGCCTCGTGGGGTGCTCGCTGCCTTGCCCTTGGCTCCGAGCACACTACAGAAAGTCAGTGTTCTTCATTGCTCCTTTACTCCATCCCACCCCAACCTCTGCGCCTCCTTCCACCACTCGTTCCCTCCTCCACGCTGTCCATCCATCCTTCAGCCATCGAGCCCCAGGAGCAGCCTCACACCACTGGCTTCCTGGGCAATGCTCCCCACAGTCTTAGCAAAGGAACCGCCCGCAAGAAGCCAGCTCTGCCCACACCTCACATCCTCCAGCAATGCCAAGCTCAGGTGGATCCCACCACAGCACGACCCGAGCGGACGGTTACATCCCCTCGGCCCGCTTCCTCGAGCCGTCCCCGCTCTCCAATTCTCGGGATCGTTCCTAATACCTTTAATGATAAACACAACGCTGGCTCCCTGCCCACCCCCCGACGCTGCAGCCGAATTAACAACGGATCCGCCTCGTTAGCGGAGCTGGGAGTGACCCCTCCCGGTACCCCCACTCCCTTCACCCCACTCGGTGCTGTTCAGCTTTGGGGGGAGGCACACACGGAGCATTTCAGTACCGCTACCAGCACCCTGGATCCCCAAAAAAAGGGGCTGTGCAAACAGGACCCCATTCTCCCCTCCAGCACAAAGCGGGGCAGCCAGGGAGGGCCCACAGCACTGCCCCCTCCTCTGCATACTGCCCCCCTGTGCCCCCCGCCCCCCCCTCGACCCGTCCCCCCCAGACACACTTTAAGGCCCTTTTTTTTTTTTTTTCCACATTTCAGGTTTAATGAGGCCCATTCAACTCTCCCAAAGACAAAAGGCCCTTCTCGTTTCTAAACGGATTTACACGACGCATCAGTGAGGCAGAAACGGGTCGCCATGGCAACGCGGCCAAGCCCCCTTCCCCCCACGGCTGCCATTTTGTCCCCGTGCCGCGCCCCAAACCCCCACTGCTTCCACGGGGGGAGCACGGGAAGAACAGGGGGCAACAAAATAAGCCATAAAGACAACACAGGCTGAAGGCACCAGGGAACAGAGATGTGCAGCCCCCTCAGGGACCCCCCCCAGGACAGGAGCTCCTTGGCTCAGGACACCCTGTCCATGGGGTCTGCGCTCTGTGGGACCCCCAGAACACAGTCCCATTGCCCCAGGCCCCCCCTTGGGGCACCTGTCAGGGCCACAGCAGCCACACCACGCGGCCACGGAGGCCTCTGGGCCCCTCCAGGAGGAGGCCCCTTCTTAGATGAACCGAAATCCACTGAAGTAAATGTTTCTCCAGCACATGCAATCCCTTGCAAGTTTTGCACTGATAACTCATTGGGGTTTATTATCAAACCGGAGTTAAAATGTAAGCAGAAGGCAAGTAAACACCAGCTGCAGGGGAAAAACAAAACGGGAACACCTCATGCTCCCAGCAGGAGGCTGCAATGGCAGAGGTGGGGAAGCTCTGCCCTCGGCTCCCACGCGTGTCTCTGTGGGGTGACAGTGCCAGGAGGACACCCCACACCTCCCACAGGGCTCTAACACAGCTCCACACTTCGTGCCCCAGCTCCCTCCCACCCGGCTTGTTTCCATCGCAGGAGGTGCCAACGTGGGACAGCACAGTCCTCTGCCATCAGAGCAGATTCCTCATTCATTATCCCAGCACCAATTAACGTGGCAGAGGAAGTCCGGCTCAAGACCAACTAGCACAGCACACTGGGGACAAAGGGAGAAAGGTTTTTCTGCCCATGCTCAGCTGCCTGCTTCCACTCTCACAGTCTGCAAGCACTCGAGGTTCCAGATCACATCATGCTTTCCACCAGCAGCATCTACCGAGGACAAGAGGACTCCAATGGTCCTCCTGCCACGGATGCCACAGGAGCTGGGCCAGCAGGAAGAGGGTTTCTGACTGCCAAAGAGCAGCTCCATTCCCTGCGCTTGTTCTCAGCTCTCTGTCTTGCTGGAGCTAGGGGACCTCTGGGTTTCGATCATCTCTGGGGTAACTCTGAGCTCTAATCATCCGGACACACTTTGCTCCTTTGACAAGAGACCGGCGCTCATTGGGCAAACCCGCAGGGCTTCCAGTGAAGAAACAGAGCAGATCGGACACAGCCAGAGCAGCGCTGACCACGTGCACATTTCACCGAGGAGTCGCAAAGCTGCCATCATGCATTGCAGCCGCTTCCCAGCCCCGGCCTGCACAAAGGCATTTGTCTGAAACAGCTTATTTATAGCTGCACACTGCTATGCCGTGCTGCCTGCGAGCACTGCTGCCAGCGACGTCCCCAGCCAGGGACAGCCAGCAAGCTGCACGTGGCCCCTGCACTGCAGGATAGGTGGGCATGGGCACAGGAGGGGTCCCAAGCTGAGCGACAGAATAAGAGCACCCACAAAAAATCAAATGCTTACATAAAGATGAGCTCCGTTTCCAAACGGGTGCACAAGCAGGAAAGCCTGGCCAAAGCTTACACAGCACCCAGAGCACACATCTCCTGCTGGGTGAAACTCTCCTGCACAACAAGAGCATAACAGCACAGCGCTCCTGCTGCCCACCCACCCCGGTGGGATGGCTGCACCCACTCTGCCCAAGGAGGAGGAAGAGGAGGAAGGCGAGAGGCCTTCACAGGAGCCAGGCCCTGATGCGAGCACCCCACACATGCAGGCGCTGCACCCAAACTGTACAAACAAATACTATTTATCCCAACCCTGCGATGAAAATTAAAAACAAGCCGGTAATTGAGGCCATTTGGAGGAGATTTAATTGGGGCCAGACCACTGGCGCAGGCTGCTGCTGCCACCTGCAGCGCTCTCTGCAAGCGGTGACAGCGGCTCGGGGGGGACCAGGGCCCCGGTCCCCACTGTCTGGGGGCAGATGCTGTCGGGGCAGCACAAGGGCTGCAGCCTGGGTGCCCCACCCGCCCCGCGCCCACAGGCACGCTGCAAGCTCGTTATGTTCCCAGCACCATACGCCGCTCCACCAGCGACAGAACCAAGCAGTCGGCCGAAATAATAGCAAGTCACAAAAAAATGACCGAGCCCGTATATTTCCTCCCCCAAGCGCTCTCAGCCCGCGGCTCCCCTCGCAGAAATAAAGACGGGCTGTGCTATCTAATTAATGCTGTCAGGCCGCGGCGCGGGGCGGCGGCGGCGGCCACAAAGGCGGCGTGGGGAGCGGTCTCCCCACCGCCATGGCCGGCATCCCCCGCGCCGCGCCATCAATGGGGCCCCACGCTGCGCATGAGGTAAGATGCGATTCAAAGCGGGGTTTGTAAGAGGTTTTGTTTTTTAAAATGGGGGAGGGGGAGGGAACAGGGACTTGACAAGAGCTGACAGACAACTGAACAAAACCATAAGGGCCATGAATGGCAACACGGCTCTTTAATTGGCGTAGGAATGGAGAGAAAAGTGAGACAATGAGGCGCAGGCCCTGGGCGCGGGGCCCCAGCCTGGAGAGGGAATGGGGGAGCGAGTGCTCCCCTTCTGCTGCTGCCCGTGGCCCCCCAGTTCCCCCAGTACAAGTTGTAGCAACGTTACTAAGCTTGCTGATGGATACCTCTGCCCTGCAATCTGTTTAGGCAACAGACAGAGACGCATCTCTGAACCAAGGAGATCAGGAAGTTCTGCTGAGCGCCTGCACCATGGAAATAGAAGGTCCTGCTTGGTCACTGACTATGTAACACACTCTGAGAAACTCCTATGTACGTAACACAGCTCTCGGAGAACTTCTGCCAACAACACAAGTGATGCATGTGAACTGAAGTTCTGTGTAAGTCACGCACGATAGCAGGATCACCCCCGTGCATCCAGCTATCTGTTAAAGGACGCCTGCTTTCTAACACACCAACTTGAGTCTTAAAGAGTTTCCTGACTGCCCATCCAACAGCATCACCCCGGCCCACCATGCCCCAAAGCTGAAGGTGCCAAGGGAAGAGGGAAGTGCTGTGGGGCAGGCACAGGGAGCCGAGCGGGACCACCAGGCCAGCCAGCACCTTCCAGCCCCACAAGGAGCCCGAGCGCCTCTTGCAGGAGCCCGGCCAGGAACAACGTCCCGCAGCCAAGCCCTGCTCACCACCAGGAATTTTGAAAGCTAGAATTGCTCCGAAGCGGCGCGGACCCAAAACCCAAGGCCTGGACGCTGCAGACACAAAATGATCCGACGGAAGAGGATCGGGTTCCCCGCTCGGCTCCGTTTGTTTTTCTATTTTGCTTTGGTTTGGGGGAGGCCCAGGAACGCCCGTGCCCGTGCTCTGGCTGCAGCCCCGCTCCTTCTCCATTCATTTGGAGGCCGGGGGGAGAGGGAGAGACGGGTTAAAAGGGAACAAGGTCCAACCAGCGGGGTTCCCACTTCTTCCCTGACCCCTCTGCAGTAAGATGGAGGAGATTTCGCTTCCCAGTTCCAAAGCAAAGAATTACTTTGGCATGGCACACAACGGCGGCTGCGCGCCCACTTGGAAGGGAAGGCGGTGGCACTCACGTGCCCCAGGAACCCGAGAGCAGAGCGAGACCTCCCCGCCAGGCCCCGCATTGTGATGCAGATGCCCCAGAGCAGAGCAGTGTGCTGCAGCCCCCAGCCCCGTGCAGCCCTGGCACCTTCTGGAAGCTCCTTCCCCGTTCGCTCTTAGCTTGGCCTCAAAAACTAAGAAATGAAAGCAAACAAGGGAAGGGATGAAGTTACAGGCTGCAGCACGGCGCAGGGAAGCCGTCTCCTCCCTGCTTGCTTGCAGCACACTGTGCCCCAGCACCTGAGCAAATGCTGCGCCCAAAACCCAACCAGCCCCAGATGTGGGAGTCCAAAAAAAAACCCATATCATGACAACAGCACCAGGGTCCCACAGGAGGTTGGACAGCGTGGGGACAGACCACCACTAAGGGCTGCCGCACCCCCAGGGGGCTCCCCAGGTGACTGAGCTCTTCGCACCCCACGTGCCAACCCCAATCCCTGGGGCTCAGCGTGCCTTAGCTAAGCGCTGCTGCAGCTTGAAAGATTCATCCTGACATCAGAAACCGGGCACCAAGAGGAGAGGAGCCCAGGAGCAGTTAGCAGAGCGCGACGGGATGCTCAACCCCGCACCGACGGGTCGTGCCGGCTCCAGCAGCCCCGCGGGCAGGACAGGGCCGGGTTCCCGTCCCGCGTGACTAACACCCGCTGCTTTTGATCTGCTGACTCCCAGGGTGGTGAAACGGGTTTTGTAATTTGGGCTAAGTCTGGAAGTGCCATCTTCCCAGGCAGCTGCAAATCACCGTCCCTCTGAGCCCTCGTGTCATTACCGGGAACTGGCTCGACTAGAGCCCGTGTTAGAACTTATTCAGACTTTCTTAACCACTCCATTATAACAAAATGCATGCATACAATAACCATAACGACTGCCCGCTCTGGCCATGTAATAACTGCCCCAGTAACCAGGTCACACAATATTCCTGCCCTCTGAATCAGCCCTGTAATCTTCACGCTATACTTGGCCGTACAGGACTTTCAACCCCACACCACAGGCTGTTTTGGATGGGTCTACGACAAAAAAGCTAAAGATGAGTCATAAGAGCTCAAAAGACGTTTTCTTTTCACCCCTCCTCCCTCCCCTTGTCCTCATGCACACAAAATGGGAGAGATCCACCGAGGACCGGTGAGCCTGTTCCACAAGAAAGGGTAAATCTGGCCTCCACCTCGGGCTGCGTTCCTGAAAGTCACTTGGCAGGGCAGAAAATGGCCCCTTTTCTCCCTAAAGCCCCTCCTAGGACCACGGGAGGTCCTGTTGAGATGCAGAAGCCACAGTTTCCTATATAGCTACAGGATAAAACCCCAGCCCAGGGCGTCCAGCAAGGAAGGGGCCGGGAGCCCCCGAGCCCCCCCACGTCCCAGCAAAGGGACGGCAGCACAGCCACGGCAGAGCCAGCAGCACGCAGCCGTGTCGGGTTGAAACCTCGCCCCGCGCTGAAAGAGATCTGGCTCGTACTCGCTTTTATTTTTAGGCGAGATACACGTACGGCTGAACTTTAATAAAATGTACAACCTCCTTTGGGGAATATGAGAAGCCAGAGAGGAACAAGAAAGCCCATTACTTTCTCCGGTGTCAGAGCAGCTGCCAGAGCTGAAGGTCTGCCCTTCTCCCGGGACACTGCGCAGACCCATGGGTGGCACAGAGCTCTCTGCACCGAGGGCTGAGGCACACGCGGCGTGCAAGCTGAACCAGTGCACCAACAGCTTCAAGCTCTGCAGTTTAAACAGAGCCAAGCCCAGCTCTTAGCACACAGAGGAGAGCAGCAGCAAGCCCAGAGATCTAGAGATGTGTTGGACTACGTGATCTTTAAGGTCCTTGCCAACCCAAACCATTCCACAAGTCTCTAAGCTGCTCCCTTTGCAGCAGCAGGGGTACCAGGACCTGCACTGCTGCAAGAATTCCTCCCCCACTAGCACAGCAGTGTCTCATCAAAAGAGACTTTTAACAACACGCTAAAGAAAGCTCGCCCCAGCCCAGCAGCAACCCTTTCTTTAGGGAGGCCACCACCACAAAAATCAGCTCTCCAGACATGTCATTAGGAGCTCCGTGGACTTCCTCCTACCCCAACAATCCATCAGACTGCAGACTGGCTCGTCTGTCTTTAAGGCAGGATTTGTGATTGCAAAAGGGAAATGAGTTCGCTGGTCTCAGGCTAATCCCAAGCACTGACTTACTATGAAACCCCAGCACTTAGCGTGGCTGGCACCCAATGGGGCCAGCCTGTGTCACCCCACGCCCAAACCCAGCCTTCAGAAGTCTTTAATCTTGCACTGCCCTTTTGCAGCAGGGTAGTGCAGGCTCCCTGGGAGGGCCCATAAATCTCACCCCGCTGGCTGGCCTTTCCTCTGCATCGCTAGGCAAATAGCAAAGGAGCTAAAAGACAGCAGCTCTCTCTGGCCGAGCCTTCTGCTATTTGCTTTAAGGTGATAGGGAGGAAGAGAGAAATTGCCTATCTCCTGGACAGTTTTTCTTATGCCCCAGCCAGCGTTCCCCATCACTTCCCTGGGAACCGCCAGCCAGCACTGAAGTTACCCCAGGGACATCCCCCTGCCCAGGACCCCAGCCAGACTGGGGAAGGGATGTGCTGGCACCTGGCAAGAACACATATGGCAGCAGGGCAAGCAAAGCCAAGCAGAGCCCTGCCCTCGGAGAAGCCCCACCAGGGTCTCATCAGGCATAATGACAACGGGACCACGTGCCACCAGCCTTCACAATTAAACCAGGTGAGGATCGCGGGGATGGAGAGCAGGAGCAGCCCCATGCCTGAGGCGGCACCTCATGTTCACTCTGGTTTAAAGCCAAAAAAAACCAGCATTGAGGAGGAGGAAGAGGAGTAGAGCAGAGCCATCCCGTCCTGCCGTGAGCCCCCCAGCTGTCCCCACTCCCTGGCCACCCTCGCACTGCTCCCACACCAGCCGTTTCCAATTGCCGCCAGAGCCCACGGATGGGGACCATTCACAATCCCCACCCCAGAGACAAAAAACCTCCAGCTCGCCACCCACATGCATGGAAGAAAGCTGACGAGATGCCGTGGGAGACCAAAGTTCCCCCAACCACTTCCTCCCCCCGCAGTTGCCGTTTCATTGCCAGATGCGATTCACCAGGGCCGTACCCCAGCATCCCGCGGTCCTCTCCCCACCGTGCACTGTGCCACCAGCATGGGGACACGTCCCCACTGCGCCACCGTGCTGCTGCTGCCATTCCCCCAGTGCCAGCCTGCAGGAGATGCCCCGCAGCACTCCCTTCCAGCGCCTCTGAATGCAGAGCAGAGCTGCTCTGCCCTGCTGTACCGCACAGGGTTACTGCAACACCCCTTGCTGCCTGCACAAGGACAGCGGGCATCCCGGACAGCCAGCAGCAAAGGGGATGGAGTCACCACGCTTTACACCACAAAGTCAGTGCGGGTGTGGAGCAGTCCCCATTCCCAGCCTGCTGGACCCCACAAAGATCCCCCACAGATCCCTCAACCCGCCCAGGGCTGGGCGTGATTTCTCCCAAGAAACCACCACACACATCTCCAATCAGAGCAAACCCGGCCCTGGGGAGCCCACGCCCCCAGGAAGCCCACCCCCCCCGGCCCCAGCTCAGCTGCAGCGGACCCAGTCCTGCTGGGTGCACAGCACTGCCCACTGCTGCGACCACCCCACGCCGCTGCCTTGTTTCGTCCTGCTACCCAAGTGCATTTTCATCTTATTTTGCACTTGAGGTCTTTTTAAGGAGCTCTTATTAAGGAGAAAGTTCAAAACGTCTGCGACGCACTAATTTAGAACTTACTGCAGCATCGACATTGCATTAAGCACTTCTGTCAACCGTGAGGACAGCCTATGTCTATGTAAGGAATTACACCAGCAATTATAGCTAAAGAGGCATGTAAAATTAAAAAAAAAAAAATAATGTATTCAGAAATGATAACTGACATTCTTATTAGGATTAATCTAATTTTAGTGGAGTCATTTATATCCCGCCTTTGGATAAAAAACGAATTCCAATTTTAAAACCTGGGTGGAAAAAAAAAAAAAATTGGCATTTAAGAAACTGCCTTCAGAAGTGGCCCCACGTGATTAAGGGTGACGATAAGACGGGAAAGTTAACGAGGAAAAGCTCTTCCATTACAGAAGGTATTGGTTACAGGGGCACGAAGGCCCTGCTCTGATTCCCTGCAGGGCAGAGCCATGGCACAGCAGTGGAGCACCGCCAGCACTGCGTGGCACGAGTGGATCAGCGCTTCTGTCTCGACTCAACCTGTTCCCGTAGGTTTGTACGCGCGCCAATTAGCGGCAGCCCACACCTCTGTACAAAGAATAGCTCTGTTTGACAAACCTGACATCGTTCTGCGAGGAAATTACATGTTTTGCTGATAGAGGCACCTGCGTGGAAGCACCGACTGCGGCGCGGCACCAACCCGACCCGACGTGTCCTGAGCACAGAGCGGGCACGGGGCCATCCATGGGGCAGCAGAGAGCTCTGCGTGGCCTGCAGGTGAGCAGCATCACTCCTCCACAGTGCCGGGGCAGAGGAAGGCTGGCATGACACAGAGGTGATGGGGAGAGAGGTAGGAGCCAGGAGGTGCTCGGAGCAGTGCCTCTGGGTACCAGAGCACGGGGTAGATCCTGCACCCAGCGTGCACTGGGGACAGCAACGCAGCCCTGGAGGTACAGGAGTGACTGAGGATGAGAGAATACGTGGGACAAAGCCGGGCCAGCTCAGCTTACCCCCACATTACAAAATCCCCCAGGAAGAGATTCAGCCCGGAACTCCTCCACATGAAGAACCATTGGGGCACTGAAGTCTCCCTCTGCATTGCACAGGGCTGCAGCAGCAGAGCGGGCACACTCGTGCCATGAAGATGCCACACACCAACGGAGAGGGCAACGAAGCACAGCAGTGTGCTCCCGCCCCAAAGCTCTGACACAAATCATTTCTCCTTTAGCAAAACGTACTGCTGGCCTCGGGCACCTTCCCTGTGCTGCCAGAACGAGCTGCCAAGGGTTGGCCTGGGTGGCACAGGTCCTGCCCGGCCCCGCAGCTCAGCCCGCAGCACCGAGCACAGCCACACAGCCAACAGCAAAGGGAGAGGGGAAGAAACCTCCCCGGCTGATTATTTTATTTTCCACTGACAGTTTCAGCCACGAAGGCCAATAAATCCCTATTACTGATTTTAAAAACGCTTCCTGCAGACACTTGGACCATCAAGGCAATTCTGGGCTCCCATAACTCTCGTTTTATGATGGTCATACATGTCAACTTTTCACGGAGCCCAGCATTTCAATAAAAATGACCGTAAACCTAGATTAGAGATTAAAGGACTGATTCAGAAGCTTGTCAGAAGAAGAAACAAGCTCGCCTGCAGTTGCCCTGCAGTTCTTAACTGCCTGCTACCACCAGGTAGCTCGATTCTGATGGCTTTACACCAGCGCTGCATTTCCAGGCTGCCAACAGCACTGTGCACACACTGACAGTGTGCACAGGGACAGGAGCTGGGGGCAGGCAGCAGGCACAGGAAGGAGCCCAGCCCATGGAAAGCTCCACGCGCTTCTAAGTCACAGACCCATGAAATCACCGAGCTTGGAGAAGCCCTCTCAGATCCCCAGCCCACCCCACCTCGGTGATGTCCCTCAGTGCCACATCCCTGCGGTTCCACAACACCTCCAGGGTCGGTGCCCCCACCGCTCCCTGAGCAGCTGTTCTCTTTTGGAGAAAGGACTGTTCCTAATATTCAAACCGACCCTCCACAGGCACAACCTGAGGCACTGATGTCCCATCCTGCCACCAGTCCCTTTCCTCTGTGCAGCTTTCTGGTCACTCTGCCCCAAGCCTGCAGCGACGCACGGCACTGCTGCGACCCAACTGCAGAACCCAGCACTCGGCCTTGTGGAAGCCATGGGATGGCAAAGCATCACAGCAAGGGACAGCAGCACACGTGGCCGAAATCCATGGTGCTCAGCTCCATCAGCACAGTCAAGACGTGATGCACATTCCCCTCCCTCTGAGCTAGCTCTGACAGCACAAACGCAGCCTCCAGAGCTGCCCGACCTTCCTGCGTCTCTCCCCGCCTGCCTGGGAGCAGCCCTGTCCTCGTTTCTCCTCCTCTCGCCTTAGCAAGGTCGGCCATGGCCACGCAGGAGCACGTGGGGAGGTGACAGGAGGGGACAGCCTGCCACCAGCATCCACCGCAGTGAGCCATGAGGAGTGGAGGTGCCCCTCATGCAGCCAACACCACGGGATTTTGTGGTGGGTGAGCTGGTGCTGCCATTTATTAAATAGAGAAGGAAAAGAACGACAACAACAAAAAAGCACCAGAAAGGATGTTGGATGACTCACGACAGACAATGCTGTATCTCCACCAGCAGTGAGAGGTGCTGAGATGGCACTGAGGATGGGATCCAAAGGACAGGAGGGTTGGAGCCAGCCCTGGGAGGGGGAAGGGCTGCCGGATCACTCAGAGCTCCTGGGACACAGCTGTGCCCCCCCCACTGCATGCAGCCATCCCCAGGGGATGGTTCTCCCTTTGCAGCAGGACTCACCAGCTGTCTGCTTCCTCTGAGGAGCAGTGGGTGAGGATGCTGGGCCCAGCACCCAGCCCCTCTCTTGCAAAACACTTCTCCAAACCAACTCTTAAACCCTGCTCTGTTCCCAGGGGCAGAGGAGGATGAAGACGGCTGTGGATTTGTCCCTGCGAGGTGCAACCGTCCCCATTACACTGCTGCCCACCCGCCGGGCACGTGGGGCTGCCCCCGCTGGGACACGGGCAGCGATGGGGTCAGTGGGAACACTGGCTGATTGTGGGTGCTCCGGCTAATTGTAGGTGCACCCAACAAAGCATCACAGTGATCAAAAAGTGCCCTTTCCTGACCACATAAAGAGCCCGGAGCTCTGCGCGCTGAAGGAGGCCGGTGCCCTTTCTGCTGGTGTCTCTCAAAGTCCATCAAAAAGTCCCATTTACATCAAAATGCACTTCCAGACATGCTTCGATTTTACTTCTCCCCTTTCATCTCCTTCCACCCTCCCACCCCACCTCGCGGCCCTTTTGTCGGCGCAGCATTTGCGGCACCTCGCACCGCGAGAAAGCTGCCAAACTTCAAGAAACGGGACAGGAAGAAATGAGGCTTTCAACTAAGCGAGAAGCCGGAATCGCCGCTGGTCGCGCTCCAGCATCCGCACGGGGCAGGCAGGAGGCAGCACTGCTTGGCGGCCGCCCCGGGGCACGGCCCCGGCCGCGGGTCCCGGCTCTCTCTGGCTTTCTGGTCAGGCTCCGGTAACCACAGATGGTTTTAATGAGCTTTAACAAAAGCCCCGAGCGACGGGTTTGGGATGAGCTGCGGGTTGCACGGGGGCTGCCACGACCCGCTGCCACCAAACCCAACGGAGCGCCCGTGGTGATGGGTTCAGGTTTCCCCTCTCCAACCTGAGGAGTGCAGAGGAGATGTGTTCCCCCAGCGCTGGGTTGCACTGTGCTGTTTGGGACAAGCTGTTTCCAACTGGGTTTAATGAGCCACCCCCCTCCAGCCCAGGTCCCTGCAGGCCGTGCATCCCAGGGCACCGCCTCCGCAGCACTGGGGAAAGAAACTTTAGGGAGACCTGCAGAAAAACAGGCACTACCCCCTGGCTGACCGCCACCCAAACCTGAGCACAACCCGCTTCAGGTTATGACAAGCACAAATGAGCTTTAATTCCGCTCTACAAGCACTAAAGCCCAGCTCCAGCAGCGCAGTGTAATCCAGCCGCCTCTCGCCCAGCTCCTGTCCACTTCCCTTAGTGCGGAGCTTTTTCAGCCCTTCCTTCCTATTATCAAGTGCCTATTTTTAACCCCGAGCATTATTCCTCCCTGCACGGCTTCAGAAGCTCTCCGGGGATGATCTGGAATTGCTGAGCTTGTACAAGGCAAAGTGACTCCACTCTCACCTTCAGAAGCACTACAGAAAGCACGGGAGTAGTAAATTTCTCTCCACTCACATTTTCCTCTCTCCTTCCCACCAAGCTTTGTCTGGGGCTGAAAGCAGGGGAAACTGTCCATCAGCCTGCAACCAGAGCCGAGCCATTCTGCTCCCTTTCCTCCCCCATCACCCTCACTGCCGGGCTGCACTTACCCTCACTGCACTGAAAAGAAGATAAAACCCAGGCTGCATCGACAGCAAAGCATAGCCACGGCCACAGCCCAGGGAGCAGCAGCACACCACTGCTCCATCACACACGGGCAGGAGGAGCTCCCCCAGCACCCGGCTGAGTGCAGCAGGGAACAGCCACAGTGCTGCCTCTGTGACACTCCTCGTGGAGGTGGAAGTCAGCGGCGGAGGAGTTTGCGGATCTCCACCTCGGGGAAAGTTTATCCAAACAACCCGCATTTGTTCGGCAGCGCTCCCTTCCTGGCCTAATCCACGAAGTGCTTGCAGCCCAGCTGAGCGCTGGAGATAAGCCCGCGTCCCACCGCACATTTGCGCTGCATTAGCCAGATGTTTACATTACTTGGCATTAAGAACCAATAAATAATCATTAATACCGTCGCTGGCGATGCCGCTCTCTCCACGAAAGCACGGAGGCCAAGAAACACAGCAGGAGCAGACGGGGCAGGACAGAAGGCGGCGAGCACTGCCACAGCCCCCCAGCACCGGGCTCACGGACCCAACAGTGCCTACAGACACAGAGATACCCCGAGCACAGCACTGGGAACACCCACAGCATCGAGGAGAGGATCTGGAAGCCATCAGCCCACCGCCCTGCTATCTGTCACCCCTTCTCCATCCTGGTGCAAGGAAAGCATTTGTCCCACCCGCAGAGCTCTTTATCTGTAATACAGCAGGGAGGAGATGCTCTGCTGCTCCCTGCAGAACGGCTACTATGTGAGCGTGGGGTGAGGAGATGTGGGGGGAGCAGGGTGGACACCTCCTTGGGTGGGAAAATAGGAGCCCCTCCGTGCTGCAAAGACACAATACATTCCACATGCCAGCCTGACATCCCCCCAGCCGCCAACTGCTGTGTGTGCAGCACAGCCCATGCACCTCCACCCCAAACCGTGCCCAGAGATCACATAAAAGAGGCCAAGTGCTTCTCCTGGACTGGTACAGAACGGACCCAGCACACAGCAGCACTGACCCAACGCTGGAGGAATGGAGCAAGGAGTGCACAGCAGCACCAGCCCCGCTCACACGGACACCCAGCGCCCGGCCCTGCTCACACACCGCAGAGGGAGGAGGTGCTGGAAAACTTTGATGCCTCTCCTGGATGTTATGAAACTGGGGAAGGAGCACGAAACTGCCTGCCGTGGGTGGGAGCACCCAGGGCTATATGAACAGCGCTCCAGGATTCCGGCGCTGTATGGGAAAGCACGTTGCGCTCCCCACCCTGCACACGCCCTGGCAGGAGGGCTTTTATTCATTTCTTCTTTTTTCTTTTCTCCTGAGAGAGACAGTAGAAGCACAAACAGCCCCGGCAGCCCTGCGTAAGGGCATAATTAGGGAAGCAGCTCCATCGCTCACCAAGTCAGGGCAGAGATCAAAAGCACCATCCTGCATTACAGCCCCCGGTACCCGGAGCTGCTCCTCCAGAAGGGACACACGTGGCACTGCTGTGCCCCACTGTCCCTATGGGGAGCAGTGCAGCGACCGCCCCTGAACAGTCCACGGGGGCACAGCTGCCCCAACACCTCCTGGTGCCCTCCCCACCCAAAGCTTCACATCACAAAGGCACAGCACTGGGGCTGTTCCCTACATCACCCAGGGGGGGAAAAACCCCCGAGAGCCGACGCAGCCACCCCAAGTCCCCCTGCACCATCAGTGGGGTGCACACACCCAGGACACGTCCCCCACCCAAGTTTACACCAAGTAAGAAGAACACGGCTTGAAAAACAAACACAGCTGAAGGGGAAATTCCAGCTGCCTTCGGCTCTTCGCACCTCCACACGGCTTCCTGAAACCCTAACCCGAGCAGCCCCGCTCTGCCCGGCCAGCACGGGGCACTGAGCTCCACAGCTCCGCTCCTCGTCCCGCTGCGAAGGACGCAGGGATCCCTGCAGGTCCCTTCTGACTCGGGAAATCCCATATTGCACAAACCTGGGCACAATGGAGAGCAGCAGTGCAGGCTGCAGAGGGGACAGTGAGTGCCCTGCACTGCACAGGGACGCTGCGGACAGAGGGCAGCACACACACCCCTGCCACCTGGAGACGGCCTCTTTCAGAGATTTTTCTCTTAAAAAAAAAAAAAGAAAAAAAAAGAAAAGGATCCTAAAAATAATTGGCTAATTGGCCCAGCCCCAGTTCCGTGCTCGCAGTGAATTCCTGGCTCACTCTTGCATGAAGCGTTTATTAAATACATCAGAGCAGGAGATTAGGATAAATCACAACACCAGGCAAGCCAGAGAAACCGGGCGGTGCCAGGTGGAAATTTCCCATCGCGCCCAGAGGGAGGAAGCCCGGCACTCATCCCGGCCCCCGCAGCGCTCCCTGCCTTGGGGCACTGCTCCAATGGGGGGGGCCCAGAGCGTGGCCCCCAGGGACCGCCGTCCCCACGAGGGACCATTCCCCCTCTCCACGCCGGGGCTGCCCCCTCCCCTCGATCCCCAGCACCAAAGCAGAGCCCTTTTAGGGGAAAGTGTAACGCAATACCTGGAAAATTTCTCCCACCCGCTCTCCGCTGCCGGCTGCCAAATTTAAAACATATTTGCTGCTCCGCGCCGAAGAAATGTAACCTGCTGCTTCATTCCAGCACATCGATTCTTTGGGGGCGAGGAAGAAATCCACGCTCCCCTCCTCACACACTGCAGTACCACAACGGAGCTGTGTCCCTCCTGCATCCCCAGCGGGAACGTCCGTGCGGAACCGGGGAGCACCCCCGGCACAAAGCACCCCCAGAGCGGGGCAGGGACCCAGAGCTGCCCAAAGGAGGGGTGGAGTCCTGCAGGAAGGGGACCCCTCAGCCCCACTCCCCCTGCCCCGCACGCTCCTCAACTGCAGGAATTTTCCGAAGGGGCTCCGTTTGTAAGCAATGCAGCACCGAGTGGAAAAAGGCAGCGGAGCGGGGCGGTGGGGGCCAGGGGAGGGCACGCAATGCGTTTCGCAGACTGAGCGATCCGACAGGGCCCATTAAAGGAAACAATTTGTAATACAATAATTATTATGTCGTTTCTCTGGACTCTTTCCTAAGCCTCTCTTTAAACAGTTTGAGGCTTGACGTGCCTGTATAAAACAGACATGATCTGTGGGGCTAAGGATGCTCGAGGACCACGCGCGGTGGGACACAGCGCTCTCCTGCATCCCGCAGCCCCAAACCCGGGGTCTGAGGATGTGTTGCATCCCAGGAGGGGGGAACCAGGACCCACGCTCCCCCCACTCCACTGCTGTGCTCCCGTGCCCTCAGCTGCACATCTGAGGAACGCAGCGGGAGCGAAGAGCAGAGCGGGAGTGAGCGGCACAAATCCCCGGGATAATGAGCCCGGAGGAGGGAGACGGTGGGCTCTGTCTGAGGAGGGAGAGCTGCTTTTATTGGAGAGGCCTAAAAGGGCCATAAATCCTCCGATTCAAAGGCGAGCTCGAGCTCTTTCAAGTCGGAGGAAGGCCTGGGATGTGTCAGCCGGAGGACTAACCGCGCCGCGTCCCCTGCTGAAGTGGCCTCTTCAGCAAAGCTGTTCTGCAGCCCGGGATATTACACCCAGATCCTTTCCATATGCTGCCCGCGCGCCGCAGCCCCCCCTGCACACAGCACCTCCCACCCCCCCTGCACACAGCCCCCTGGCACCTGGTCCACCCCGCTCAGCACAGCGGATAACACACGCCTCAGGACTGCCCCTCAGAGCCAGGTGGGGAAGGAGCCCGGACCTGGGGGGGGCCCCTCAGGCTTCCCCCTCGTGTTGGGCTGCGTTACTACACGAGGACAGACAAAGGAGCACAGCCCCATGCTCCAACATGCACCGCTCTGTCCATCCCAAACCTGCGTGGCAGCAGTGGGAGGAAAGCACCGAGCCCTCAGCTGAGGAGCATGCAACCATTGCTCAGCCGTAATGAGAGGGAATGCATGCAAACATTCCGTGATTGATGTGAGTGGGGTAAGCATATTTATAGCCCACAAGCAGCAAAAGCACACTGTGGGCTCCCTGCAGCACCCACCCAACGCTGGTGCATGCTGAGAGCCGAGGATGGATGCACAGAGCTGGCACAGCATCCCCCAGGCAGCACATCACTCAGCACCCTGCTCCTTCCCCAGCACCAGGGCACACAGGGAGGTGCACATCCAACCTCTGACCCCTCCTTGGGGCAGCTGCTTACAACCAAAGGCCACAACAACAACAAGAGCAGTGAGGCTGGACCTGAGATCCAGGCAAAGCAAGAAGGACCCACTTAAATTTGGGGAAACAAACACCCAGATGGCACGGCCGGAGCAGCTCTGCCACGACAGCACTCAGCAACGCCAGAACCCACGTGGGGCACCACCAGGGAGAGCTCACACAGCAGCTGCTGCCGGCTCAAACAAGAGAAAACCACCCCAAAGTGCTCCTTGGGGGCGGCCACAGAGCCTGCAGTGCCCCACGCTGCACCACGCACAGAGCCAGCGCAGCACAGCAGCGTTGGCCCGGACTTACCCCGCACAGCAGGACCCGGCCACAACGGGGTGGTGGAACCGGGCACCACGAGATCACGAGCAGGGAAGGGGAATGGAAAAGAAAACTGCAGAAGGCAGCAGCACGGAGCCCGCTCTCCCCAGCCGAGCACAACAAAGCCCCACGCCAGCGCCGCATTCCTGCCCAGATGTGACGCCGCGATAGCGCTGGGCCCGCGGTCCTCCTGCGCTCCCGATACAAGCCATCATTAATTAGACACAGAATGGATTTCAGCTTTGTTTCTCCCCACCCTGTTTCGGCTGCCAGACTCCAAGTAGCATGTGCTACTGATCGCTACAAGATGTTTTCCCACCGGGCTCAGCACTCTTTGGCTGCCGAGCGGCGGGGACAGGCACGGGGTGCGTGGCATGACCCCGCACGGGGAAGGGGAACATCGCTGCAGGGACACCTCCCCGTGTGCCACGCAGAGGGCCGTGCAGCTCCAGCACAATCTGTGCCTCTGGAGGAGCTCTGCCACCATGCACAGTGCATCGTTCCACACGCACGCACCCATGGGTGCTCACAGAACCCCCCCCCACCATGGCCCCATCCCAACACAGCTCCAAGGAACTCAGCGGCTGTTTCGCCCTGGACAAAGCTCCAGCTCTTTCACAATCAATCAACCATCCCATCTCAGTGCTTTTTTTTTTTTCCCCCCTCTTTTAAAGGAAGCAGTTAAACCCATTTTATAGAATCCAGTGGTATTTACCCGGCTACTGCGAGAGCCGCAGCTCGGCGCTCACCGGCTGCTGCTTCTTTTATTGGAGTTGATGAAGTCATTCCCAGGAGATGTGCACAGAGCCCCGGGTCCCAACAGCTCAGTGGGGACCCACAGCCGTCCCAGCACCCCAACCACCACGAGAAGCAGTGCGGGGAAACTCAGGACCGCACTCAGAGCGCTGGGGCTTAGTTCACCCACACTGCCCTCGGGAGGTCACACAAAGCCCCCGCACACCACCACGAGCTCAGGATGTGGCCGTGTGGACCCAAGGGCTCCACGACCCCAAACGCATCCTTTAATCACACCATTTCCCAACTCCTCACCCTGCGAAGCACTCCCACACCCACCAGGGCAGCGTTACACCGCACAGCTCCTCCAGGATCCGGCCCACCACCGCCATCCCCGGTGCTAAAACAAAGCCACGACGTGCCAGGCCACAGTACCGTGCCAGCAGAACCCCACAGGGCACCACCACGTCCTGAAGGATGAACAAAACACCACCGAGGATCGGCCAACAGTCCACACGGGGTCGGCTCATCCTTCCCTCCCCACTTCTTTCTCTCTGTTTTGTCCTCAGCAAACTGCTCACGGCTCCACAGTGAGAGCGGATCAGGGAAAAGCGACAGGAAGGAGAAGGAGAAAAGCAGTACAGGAACGAGAGATCCCTGAGCGCCACGCGGATGATGTGTCCCATTTCCCCCCCTCCTTATTGAAACGCTTTTTGGAGAGCTGAATTCCAGGCCGAAATGAATTTTCCAAGCCATATTTTATGAGGAACGCTTCCTTTTAACGTTTGGTGCGGGAGCCCACCAGGGTCAATATTTCTCCTGAATTACAGCCCAGGGATTGCAGAGCAGATTTTGCCAGAATTCCTCGTGCCATTGCGGGCTGTTTAACAATAGCAGCAGCCCCAGCGCTGCCTGCGAAGCAGCGAGAGGAACGACTAAACCATCAGAAGCACACTGCAGCTCCCCCTCCCATAAACACAGGGAACGGATCGCAGAGAGCCCCTCTGCACACCACGGGATAAAATGAAAAGCAGATCGGTTCACCGGGACCCCTTAAAGGGGCTCTGCTCACATCCACGGGGTGCGGGATCGCGTGGAGCCCGAACAGCACTGTGCAACCACAGCCCCTCACCCGGCACGGCCGCTGCACGCCTGCAGCTTTCCTTCCTTTAAGGACACGGAATTATTCATTGTGCAGTTATAGCAACAAGTCTGGAGCTCAGAGCTCACACTGAGCTGAGGGCCAAACTGGTCCCAACCCACGTAGGAATGGGAGGCAATGCTGCTGGTATTGGTCGCGTTATCAGTGCCCCTCTGATGACAACGTCACATGAGAACCAATAGAGCACTGCACCCGTGCACAGCGTGGGCTGCCCAGGGAAGACAGAGGGCAGAATATTTCCATCAGACACAGAGACACTACCAAGGCCGAGCATCCAGCGCATGGCACGGCTCCCTTCCATCTGACACAAAGTTCCACCTCATTACATTATTTCTTTAAGGTTTTCGCTCTCTTTACTCCAGAAATAAAGAGGAGAACATACTGTGCTGCATTCAGACCCAACTGAGCTCTGGGACCAGAACCGGGAGCCCCACACCCGTGTTGTTTGGTGACCCTGGGGTGGCAGCCCGGAGGAGTGAGGGTCTGGGGCAGTTTGGGGCTTTCCACTGAGTGGGGTTTCTCTGCCCTTCCTTAGGAAGGCACCCATTCATCATCCTGGCTGGTAGGAGGGGCAGCAAAGGGGCTCTGCCCAATTCCGCACTGCCTGAGGAGGAGCACAAAGTGAGGAAAAAGGAGCACAAGAGAAGCTGGGGGGGTGACGGGGGTGGGAAGCGGTGCAGCTTGAGCCCACACCACTCTTCAACACTGCTCCTCCAGCATCACCCCACGGCACGGCTGTGACTGCAGCACACCGTGCCCCAAACCCCCCCACACAGCAAGGGGACCCCCAAACACCACGAGAACACCAGGAGGGGTGGAAAACACACCACGAGGGACGTGAACCCACAGCCACCGGCAGACAGCTCATGGCACAACGACCCCTTCCCATGGGCACACAGCCCCGCTCAGCACCGGGGCCGCCCCCCACCTTCCCAGGCCCACACAGTGCCCCCCAGGAGCGCTCCATCCCCTCCACTCAGCTCAAGCACAGCACAGCCCAGGATCAGCCCCGGCTGCAGGCACTGCCCGAGCACAGAGGCCCCGGCCCCACCGCACACCCCCACCCCACCTCACCCTGCAAACCCCGCACGGACCTCCAGCTCCAACTGAGCCCTTTCCAAATCAGGTGGTGGAGGTTTCTGGAACCAATTTGCTTTTTCCTCACCCTCCCACCCTTCCATGCTGACAGAGCAGACTTATAAACACCAAAGATCAGTTCCTAAGGGGAAAAGTTCCTTTTTTTCCTTTTTCCCCCTCCTCCTATCCTCAATAAGAGGGGGGAAAAAAAGAAAAAACCCAAATAAGAGAATTCACTCATTAGAGTTCCTACAGCCACCAGAGACCTCTCCCAGCTTTCCCAACGCGCTGAATTAGAATTCAAGACTTTGTCCGCAGGAGCACGGCAGTAACGGCGCTCCCCACCGCCCCAA
>VXAB01011117.1:60593-78084 GCA_013399175.1 Odontophorus gujanensis
TACTTCCCCATTGTCTTTGCTGGGGGACAGAGGCAGAAAGGGGTACAGGGGCTAGGACAGAGATTGCAGCCACTTCTAGCACCCTGCTCAGTGCCTTTGGCCCCTGTGCAAAGCTCCGACTTCTGCTAAAAGCCAGGCTGGGAGCACAGAATTTACTGAGCTCATGCCACAGCCCTTGGCACTGCCGGGCTGTCACGGCCCTGAACACTCACCTGGGCTCCCCACGCCTGCCTACAGCTCCATTTAAGCTCAGGGAAGGGCTCCCAGCCGCTTCCTCACTTTGGTGCCTCTATGCCCACCTCCAGTGCTGCCTTCTGGGACACACTTCAGTCCTGCAGGGTGGGTACTGCACCTCTGGGGAGGACTGGAGGTGCACATCTCATCTTACCCGGTTGTTGGGGGTTCTGGGGCCACACTGCAGGCATCCCCCCAACCCTGGCTGTGTGTACTGTCTGCTCAACGTGAGTACCAGAGAGGACCTCTGTATGTGTTAAGGGCAGGATGGGGTGGGCTGTGCCACAGAGCTCTGAGTGGGGGCTCAGAGGGGCTGCACTGCAGCCCTGAGCTCAGGAGGGTTTTGTGCTGACCTTTCAGCTGAATGCCGCTTTAATGAAGCAGCAGCTTCCCAGGAAGGAGGGGAGTGTGCTCTCAGACTGTGTGCAAACAGATGGCCCCATGGCCCTGGCAGCAGCAGCATCCTGTGCAGGCAGCTATGCATGGGGAGTGGAGCTGCCCCAAAGCAGCAGCACCTGAGGGTGCTGGAAGCACTCTGACACAGGAATCAGCCGGCTGGGTCGCGGTCTGCATGTCCAACTGACACAACAATCCTGCACAGAAGCTTTGCAGACCTTGAGATGAGAGTCCAGTGCCCCACGTTGCTGTGGATAAGGCTCCAGAATCCCCTCACAGGCACTGCACAGTCCTGCTGCCCCACAGCCATTGGCCCTTCCTCAGAGTGATCCTCCCGTGGGGCACAGCACAGGTCAGCAGGGTCCTGGGGTGCAGGAATGTGCATGGGACGTGCAAGCCCGACACAAGCTGTTATTGCACAGCCACTTCCCAGAGCAAACAGGAAGACCCCCGGGAGTGCCCTTTGCCCGCGGCCGGTGACCTGTGAGCAACACCTCGCCGTGACCAGGCACTGTGCTCTGCAGAGAGCAGCCCCTCCCCAGATGGCGATTTCCAGGTGGCCCTGCCTGCGCAGCCCTGGTTGCAGTGTAGGGTGGGGGTTCCCAGGGATGGGTGATCCCCAGGGCCCTGCAGAGGGCTGGGGACAGGGTGTTATGGCAGTGCTGACCCCAGCAGTGCTGAGTGAGCTGAGTGCTGCCCACCTCCAGCACCCCCCCCCCGTTGCCCAGAGCTTCGCTGTGCTTGCATGCACTCTCTCTCCCCACTCCCTTCCCCTGGGGAGCACTTTAACTTCAGTGGGATTTTCATTCTGTAGTTTTCCTTCTGTTAATGTTTAGACCGCTCAGTGTCCAGCAGGGCGGGCAGAGGCACTCCCTTTGCACCCTGGGGTGCAGGACCCCCCTCCCCATTCTCCCTCTCTGAATGCTCCCTGTGCCAGCAGGCATCGCTGACTGCTTGGGAACGGCCCTCTGTGCAGAGCTGGTACCCTTTCACCCAGGTTTCCCTGGCTCCCAGTTGGTTTCAGCCAGGTTTGGATTCGGGAGGGGTTCCTGCCAGCCCACACCTCCCCACAGCTGCATCCTGTACCAGCTGGGCACAGCCTCACCCTGCCACCCCCACGGGCCGAAGTCCCTTCCCCATAGACTCCAATGGGTGCGCCCAGCAACCCCTCCTCACCATTCCCCCCCGACCCCTCATTGCTCATTAACCAGCTCCTTTACCGAGGAATAATGAGTCGTAAATCACACCTGCAGCCTGCCTGGACTTTACCCAGCAGCCCTCGGCACAGTGCCGGTGCTGCACCCATCCATGCCGTGCTGGGAAGTCCCCGACCCGCAGCACCCACCTGACCCCGCTCCTCGGGGCCGCCTTCCTCAGCTTCTTTGCAGCCTGAAGGCTCTGCCCTAATCTTGGAGCAAACAGTCGCAGCTGATAAGGCAGCTGGTGACCCACCAAGCCCCCAGCCCTTTGTTTTCCTTTTGCCATGCAGGTGTTTGCTGCAGGATCAACCCTATCGCAGTGGGATGCCACAGTGGGCAAAGTCTCCTGCGGGTGGATGGGAGCCAGGCCCATCCCTTCACCCCAGCTCAGCTCTGCTCAAAACCCTGCTCGCTCCTCCCTGTACCCCCTTGCTGCTACCACGAGCTTTTTGCTGGCTTTGCAGTAGGTGATGGTGATGGTGCAGAACCTGAGGCCACGAGGAGCTCCCATGCTGGGCAGTGAGATCCCTACCATCCATTTCCTTACTCCACATTTGCCACCGTAATGCAGCTGTGCCTCCCAGCCCTGTGTTTCCACCAGCATCCATGACCCAGCCCAAGGACAAGGTGGTGAAACTGGCATTGGATTGGCCAGTGCCTCCAGCACATGGGAGGAAAAGGGAGAAATGTGTGTTTTCACCGTCTCCTAAAGAAACTGGGGTGGGAAGGTGGATAATAAATTCATTCATCGAAGTGTAACATAAAGGGGAATAATTCCTCCCAGGGTGCTGGCATTCAAACTCTCTCTCTGTGCTCCAGGTCCTGTGTCTGGACCGGTGTCCTGGCTGCTCCAGGGCCAGCATCGCCCCGGTACGATCTGGGGTGGATGTGTGTGGCTGTCCCACAGAGGACGGACCTGTTTCCTGCCCATGTCCCCCTCAGAGCTCACATTGCACACGGAGCCCCTACTGCCCCTTTGAACCTCCTCCCTTCTGCTGGGACACCTGAAAGCCATTACCCCACAGCTGCCAGTGGGAAGGAGCAGTGGGTGGCTGCAGTGGGAGTGACCCGGCTTTGATCAGACTTTCTCCTGCTGCTCCCCAGCAGGAGCAGAACAGCCCTGAGCATCACTCTGCAGGGGCTGTCTGCACCCAGAGATGTTTGGGTGCATCTCCTGGAGGTCCCTCACAGGAACCTTCCATCACTGCCGTCCTTACGTAGATGGCACCCGCGCATCCCGTCCTATCCAATGAAACAAGCTGCTTATCCAAAGAAAAGCAAGAAGAGGACAAGAAAAAATGGATGGCAGCAGCAAGAGGACGGAGATGATCCCTCCATCTGCCTGCAGCTGGCACTTCAGGGCATTGGGGTAGGGCTGCGGGTGCTCCCATCACCATGCAGTAGCTGTGTGCTGGCTCAGTGCTGGGCGGCCACATCGGGATCATCCAGGTGGAAGCCTGCAACGGGGCGGGCTCCCTGCTCCATGCCTGGGGCTTTGTGTAGGGGATGCACGCAGGGAGACCTGTCAGCAGCAGGGCAGGAAGGGCGGCTGTGCTAAATGGTGCATCCCCCCAACACCCCCACCCCACTGGGGCTGTACAAGCGCTTCCCGACACGGTTCAGGGCACAGGGGTCTTCCCCAGCCCCCGCTGTGAAGATGGGAAAACAAGAGCTCTGCTTCGCCCCGTGTTCAGCATCGGGTTCTCAGCACCAAGCAACCCCTCCCTCCCCGGCCCCTGTGCTCCCCGTGTGCTTAGGGTGAGTTTGTCCCATGATTGATCTTCCCAGGAACCCTGTGCAGATCCGCTTCGCACCAGGGAGGAGGTGTTTCAGCCACTGCCCCCAGTTTCTCTGGATTAGCAATTAGCACATCTTTTCTCACTTTGTATCCGATGGAGAGAACCTCTGCTAGAACCATTATGGGTCGCACACAGCCTCGCTCTTTGTAGGGGAGATATTTCCTCTGCAGTATTTTCTCAAGACTTTCTCAAAGATATTTTGTTTTAGGGACCGCAAGGTTGATTAAGACCCTCATTATTACTTTAGCACCCATTAATACCTCAAAGACTTTGCAGTTCCCTACTGAAAAGCCCTGGATGCCAAATGGCTCCAGCATTGGTTGAGGTGAGCCAGGAGAAGCACTGCAGCCCGCACACTTTCCATGGACAAGGCCCCAAGCCCGTAGGCATGGATCAGTTTGCACCCCCGTGTCCTGGTAAGTACTTAATGATGGAAGAAACACTGCAGCTCCGTCCCCATGGGCTCCTGCCTGGGGACTCTGCCTTTCCCAAAGCACTGTGTCTCCCAGAGCTCACAGGATGCTTTGGGAGTTCTCTCCTCAGGGATACTCCGTGTGTGTGGAACTGAGAAGACCCCAGGACAGACATGAAGGGATGATGGACCCATGGAGGTCACAAACTTCGGGGCAGTGATTGACAAGCAGCCCCACAGCCCAATAAGTGCTTCAAAAATTCTGAGTTGGATTCTGCAGAAAGCTCCATTGGAGGTGTTTTGATCTCCTGCTGCTGTGCTACGCTTCGCCCATCCCCGACTTTTCTGACTGATGTTGGAAGGTTTGGGTACCCAGTGAGGCAGTCGTACATTACTCAGTCTGTTACAGCACAGTGTCTCTAATGTACCTTATTGGATTTCTTCGTGAGAACAGAGCTGAGTGCGACAGGGCAGATGATGAGCTGGAAATCAGTGAACCCTCAGCGTAACCAAGGATGTGCTCCCCAGAACCACGAGGAGTGGCAGCAGCAGACCCCCTGGCTCTGCATTTGCACTCACCCAGGGCAGAGCCTGGCTCCAGCTGCAGGAGGTGCCCACATCCGCTCCCCAGGCTGAGAGGGGCTGACCCGGGGCAGCATCCCAACATGCAGCCCCATCCATCAGGACAGCAGAGCCCCCGGGGTCCCGGACCTTTCAGCAACCAGATGCAAAGCACCGCTCCTGCTGCCCAGGTCCTTACTCATTTCCACTTGATTGAAACATAAATACAGGTCCTCAGCCTGATGGATCGCTGCATTTACCCTGCACAGCATTTACCTTTGAGGGGGAGTAACAAGGAGAGAAAATGGTTTCCTATGTGCTTTCCATACACAGGGGGAGCACACGGCACATGGAAAACATCACTGCTCCGTGGATAAGATACCCATCTGACTCCTGGATGTGCTGGCGTTGTCTCAGCAAAGCTATGCATTGCCTCTCTTGCTGCCACAGGTCTCTTTTTCACCGTTTGTCCTTTCTCTTCAGATCTCAGACACTTGAGGCTGCTTTTAACCATTTGCTCCTGGTCAGTGCATCTCTAAACAGTGCCAGCACTGAGGAGACAATGGGACAATGCAGGATCCCTTGCTGGGAGGCATCATCCCTTGCTGGAAGACAACTCCCAGGGATACACTCAGCCCCTCCTTTCCGTCCCAGCGAGCCGGGAGTGCAGCGGGGCGAGGCGAGGGGCCGGAGCTGCGATAGCAGGGCGGAATTCCCAGATAACCCCGGCAGATATATGGTCAGGCAGAGGGACCTGCCCTCCCTGCTCGGTGAATTACAGAGGACATAAATTAGCGATGGAGAGCAGAGATAGGGGGCAGCCCTGCTGCTGGGGCTGAGCGGGGGTGCAGTGGTGTGGGAATGCTCCTTGCATGTGGGGTGAGCGTGTTCCTCACAGGAGTGAGGAGATGGTAAATCCCCACTGACCCCACGGACACGGGTCAGTGTGACACCGCCCCACTGAGCCAGGAAAGCAGCCTTTGCAGTGACACAGAGCAGCACGGCTCCGTGCTGGGCGTGCAGCCCAGGACGTGGTCCTGCAGCACAAGGGCTGTGGGGAGGATGCACCCATCCCACCCCGCGGAGCTGCGGGTCACTTAGCACCGGGACGAGCCCCAGGGATGGGATGCAGACCCTGCAGGCGAAGGCAGCCTCGTGCCTTTGGGCTCCGTTTGCACCACAGGGCGACCTTTTCTCCCCAGCTCTGTGAACCCCCTCCCGGCGCTGGGGACCCCCCTGCACCCCTCCTGGCAGCGCTAACGATCACTGGCGCCGACAGCGTGGGGCACTAATGAGCCCAGTGCTCATTAGTCCCAGCAGTGCTGTCAGCGGGTGCGGGTGTGTGGGTTCGATTAGAGCCCCCCAGCTGCCCCTATAGCAGAGGAGAGGTGGAACAAAGCGCCGTGCCCTCAGCCCTGCTCCCTGCCCGGTGCCCACGGTCTCCTGCCCGCAGCCCAGCACTGGGCAGTAGCACACAGCTGCCATTTACCTGCCCGTCGCTCCCCGCGGTGATGGATGCTGTTGTAACCAACCCGAAATGGAACGGGGCAAAGATGGAAAGCAGCCCCCACCTTTCCCAGCCGCCTTCCCCGGTGTTAACATTTTCTTGAGTGCATGGAGAGCAGATAAGAAGAAGTTAAATTTATCTTCAAAGAACCCCCAAAAGCGACTCGCTCTTAACCCCCTGCTCGCCGCCTCCCTCCTCACCCGTATAAATCTTCCCCTTATCTGAACTCGCAAGGAGCGGGGCTGGGCGGGGGAAGGAGCGGGAGCACAGTGGGCTTTTTTCAGCCAAAACCATCTCTGGTTCATATTAACAAGGCAGGATAAAAGAGCGCGGAGGTCCCACCGCGGGCATAAATAACACAGGATGGGCCCTTCGCTGAGATTTACGCCGGAGAGGCACAAACCCCAAACAACAACAAGGGGCACAGGGGGAGCTTTGTCCCCACGTGGTTTGGGGGTTTATTCACCTTAAAAGGGAAATTGTGTCTCGGGGAAAGCACATCTGGAGCAACGGGCAATGGATGGGATGAGGTGCGGATGGGGCAGCATCCAGCACACGTTGCCTCCAGCCCCCTGCACCTGGGGAGCAGAGGAGAGGGGGAAAGGGGGGGAGGTGGGCAGAGAGAAGGGGAGAGGAAGGGGAATTGCACCCACACCGCAGTGACCCGTGTCTCACACGAGCACATGCGCACCCCTGCTGATCGGACAAAGGAAACCGGGCAGACACAGACAAATTCCAGAAAATTATTTTTTCATTTTCTCCTTTATTAGTTTTTTATTAGGGGAAAAAATAAACGTAAGCTGACTCTGCTCGAGTGCTGTCTTCATCAGAAAAGCTCCCGGCTCCTCAGAGGCTCCCCTGGGGCTCAGGGCACTGTGGGTTGGAGCACTGTGGGTCTGGCTGCCCCCCCACTCCTTATGCTGAGGGGAACGAGACTGCCATTCCCAGCAGTGGGTCATCCCCTGTTTGTCCCCAGGGTGTCCCATCCTCATGGAGCAGGGCACAAAGGGAATGAGCACTGATGGAAAACAGGGACAGGGTAGAGATGTGACAACATCCACAAAGTGTGGGGCTCAATGGGTTCTCGGGACGCACCTGGACACACAGTGGATGGTGACTAAATCCTAGCAGGGTGGGAACATTGCAGCTGAGGGATGAGCTCAGAGAGGGGTCAGATGCAGAGGATACTGCAATGAGGGGGAGGTGCAGCCCAATGGGAACCATCGGAAAAAGTCTTTGACCTTCCTGAACCCTCGGGAAGATAGAAGCAACACCTCCATCTTCAGGAGCTGGGGGGAAAGAGGAGGTCACGAGTCCCCTATGCAAGGACACCTCCAGTGGCCGGGGACGGCCCCACGTGCCCCTGCAGTACGAGGCACGCATGGTTCCACTACTGCAGGTCCTGCTGGAGGTGGGAAGGGCTGCCGAGAGCCATTGCTGTCCTGAAGAAACGCCCCTGTGTCTGGATTCAATTATTCTCCAGGCCCAGGAATTAGCACATTACAAAATCAAGCTGACTTCAAGGACCAGGAACGGGATCCGTTTTTGCTCAAATTGTCACCTGCCGCCCCTGTTCCTGCCCTGGGCACAGGGAGGGGCGGCTGCAGGGCAGCAGTGGGGCCCCGGGGGCAGAAACCCTCACCCACACCCAGCGGCTTCGGGCTGAGGTTATGGAGAGGTGTCAGTGCTCACTCCCCACGTCAGAAGAATTTTCCTCCTTCCCACTGAAGCTCTGCAGAGCTCAGCCCGAGTTGAGCAGTGCTGTCAGTGAGCTCAGGTGCACCCACCCAAACCTCCCACGTGTTATCACCATGAGGGGGCAATGTGTCCCCCTCCTGTGCCGTGCACCTCAATCTGTGCCACCTCTTTTTTAGGGTGCAATGATGAACTGGGGAACAGTAGCTGCTCACAACTTTGCAAGCACGCTTTCTCAATCCCAGCAACACAAATGAGAGGTGCCAAGGGGGCACAGCACAGTCCCCATGCTCTCCTCCTAAATGGTGGGGGTGAAGGGGGGGGGGAGGGGAGGAGCTGTGATGCCTCCATGCCCCCACCCCAGTGTGCACAGACATCCCCATGCAGCTCCCAGCTCCATCTGAAGTGAAATGCAGCCAGCACTGCAGGTTGGAGCAAACCAACTCGGGATTTGCATTAACAGCGGTCGCTCCAATACGAGCAAGGCCAAGCACAATATTTATCTGAGTTTATAGTTATCAGGGCCGGGGCTCAGCTGGGCAGTGTGACAAGGACAGACACCCCAAGCAGATGTGCAGTGCAGCACCCGCAGTCCCAGCACTCCACTGCTGCTGTGCCCATTCCTGCTCACCCTCTCCAGGCTCTGCTCGCATCCCCTCGTGCAGGGAGCTCACTGCACATCCAGGCTGATTTCTGTCTGTATTATGTTGCCGTGGGCAGTGGTTCTGCCCTCCCCAGCCATCACAACACGAAGTGGGTTCACCGCTTCCCCCAGGCAGCCTGAGAGCAGGCTGGGGGCTCATCCATCAGCATTAAGCTGGCCAGCTACTGTCCTTGGGACTGAAAGCCATGCATAACTGCCACCCAGTGCCCCCAAACCACAGCACTCCCATTAGTGCTCATGCAGGATCACAGCCCTGACTGTGGACAAAGCACCTTCAGACTGACATGAAAAATCAAATTGAATCCACAGTGTTCTCTTTCTCCCACCAGCAGCCTGCAGCCCTTCTTGGCAATGACACGAGGAGCCAAGGCAGTGCCCAGGATGGATGCAGCCATTCCCATCCTGTTCAGCTCCCCCAGCCCCTCTGCAGCTGGGAGGGTTGGAGGGGTCCTTCTGAGGGTGCTCTCTGGATCCAGGCCCACAGAATGCAGCTTGTTTATGTGGCCGTGGCTCCTCCAGCCCCACAGCTGCACCGGGCAGGATGCTCAGAGTGATCGTGAGGTCTGGAGGTCCTCTGCCGGTGGGAGGGGTTGAGGGGTCTTTCACCCAGGGAACCCAGGTGTGCTGTAAGCTGGCAGGATTCCCAGTGCCACGTCTTACTTAAGGGGCTGCGTGGGGTCAGGCTGTAAGGACACACAAATGTGTGGCCCTGGGGTCAGCTCACACCTGTGATGGGAGCACATAGCAGCTGGAGAGCAAGGAGAGGACAGCACACGCAGTGCTTCCCTTCCCCACGTGCCCCACTGCCTCTCACTGCCCCCAGCCCAGCCCTCCCTCTGCGAGCAGCTCCCAGTGCTTCGCAGCTCTCCTCTTGTCTCTGTGCACTCACTCCACTCCTGAAGCTCCGTGGGATGAGAAGGGTTTGTGCCACAGGCAGGAGGTGCAGTAGCACACAGCCATCAGAGAGGAGAGGGGTACTCCATCACAGCATCATCCCGCAGCAGATGCAGTTTGCTGGGTGGAGCCTGGGGGATTTGTGTTTGCTTTTACAACCCAAAGGGACAGGACAAGCCATCACCCTGGGAGCCATACACCAAATTCTTCCTGCTCCTGCCAAGGCCACCACCACCATGGGACCATTGCCCTGCTGCTTTACTGGGGCCCAACAGTACTCTACAGGGTGGGAGCGTGGGGCAGCACAGGCAGAGAGCTCCAGTAGTCAGGGAGGCCATAATGGTTGTCTTTACACACCCGGAGATACCAAAAGCCAACTCGAGGAGGATAATTGCTAAAAAAAAAAAAAAAAAACCAACAAAGGGCGCTTCATATTTCCTGGCTCCCTGACAGAACGAGCGCAGCGAGCGCTCCCAGGTTCTCTTTCATTCCTCTCCAAAAACATCACTTTCCTGGAGAGGGGAGGGCGGGGAGTGAGCAAAGGGAACGGGAAACACCGCACCTCGGGGTGCTCGGCCCCACAGCCCCAGCACAGAGCCCTGGGTTCAGCCTCCACCCGCAGCAGCTCCGCATTGCTCCTGGGCTATGGGTGCATCCCACAGCAGTGGCACTGAGCACGGTGGCAGGCAGTGTGTCTGTGGCCACACTGACCCACATGGTGTGGGGCGGTGAGCAGCTGGGGAAGAAGAGCCTGGCAGGCTTTTCCTCCAGCTCTGCTGTGCTGTGAAGCAGCGTGGGGCTCGCCCCCGGAGCCAGGTGTCCTTTGAAATGGGGCAGCCCCAGCAGGGAGCAAGTTGCAGCTGGCCCAGGGCTGCGTTCATCGTGCTGGGGCAAGGGTGGCTGGAGGGGGGGTTGGGTGCAGGTGGGGAGATGCTGCTGGCTGGCACCACTGGGCAATGGGGCATGCAAAGCCCTAATCTGCAAAACAGCCCCAGACCCACAGTGAGCATCACTGGCACTGAGCATTGGCGGAGTCTCCTCGCATTAAGGCCCCTCACATTCACCCCAGTGAAATTTCTGCTGCTTGCCAACCCCTGCAGCTGGGAGTGCTGCCACCCCGGGGCTCCCCTGCACCCCCCCACCGCCAGATCTCACCCCCGCGTAGCTTTTCAGGCCTCCCCATAAAGAGTGTTATTCAGGGCTGGAATTTAAAAGCTTAAGTGTAAAAGAACGCTAAAGGGAGCAGTGGAAGAACCGGATTTTCTTTTATTTGATTTTTTTTCTGTTCTTGAGGATGCTGTATTGAGCCGAACATGACAAATATGTCAGGAATGTTTGCCCTCGGGGCTCGGGAGAGCAGGGAAAGGCCCAGAGAAAGGCACCGCTGGCACCTTATCAAGCACGGCCCCGCTGTTTGTGCAACACCCAGGGCCAGCAGCAGGTCCCCGTGCCCTGCCCAGGATGCCACCAAGTGCCGGGTGCCACCGAGGGGTCGCGTCACAGCCGCGGCGATGGCGACACTGCATGGCCACCCCAGGCATGGGGCTGCGCTCCGCCTCCTCGCAGGGACGAGAAAAGCAGCAGAAAACGTCACCTCCATCCTGGGAACCCCAATTAAACGCACCACGGTGCGAGCACACTGCCCCAAAACCGTGCTGGTGTCCTCCTCGCTGCTGTCCCCACCTGTCCTTCCAGGTCCCTCGGCCTCATCCCATTAAAACCTCTCCTCCCTGAGGAGCCCCCACTGATGCAGAGCATCCTTGGCTCAAATCGTGCTGTCCCTGCACCCAGGAGAGAGCCACCACCACGCTGCTCTGCACAGCAGGCTGGGGCCGGGGCTAATTAACAGCCCTCGTTAAAATATATATTGTGGTCGGTTGAAAAGAGGTTCCCCGGAGCCAGAGGAAGCTGGGGAGGGGCTCCAGAGAGATAGCAAGGCGGGGGGAGGGGAGGTGGTGGCGGCTGGGTGCATTTATTTCTTTATTTACTTCCATTGCGAAAATAAAATGAAGTGCCTCTCCGTAGCTGTAGGCGCCCTCACGTCTATTAAAGTACCACATAGGAAATTGTAAAGTACAGGAAAACAACGCAATCAGCCTGACCCCTTAACAGACTCCAGCCAGAGCCAAAGTTGCAGAGTAAACAAAGCAATTCTGCCGCCGCTGAGCCTGGCTGGGTGCTGGGGTCGCAGTGCTGGCAGCTGCGTGGCCCCACAGCCCCAAACCAGGGATGCCGTGCAGTGTTACCCCGCTGGCACTGCCCTGATGATTGCAGAGCTGCTGTGGGACGATTGAGCACAGCTCAATTGGAGGGTAATGTTTCCTCCAAGTCAGACGCTTCCTCTCCTCCTCGCTGGAGACGATGATGCTCGGGGCAGCCAATGGTCCCACCTCCCCCAGCCGATGCTGCCGTGCCCCTGAGCCACAGTTTTGTCCCACAGCCCTCAGACAGCCGCAGTCCCACTGCCAGCTGAGAGCACTGGTCCCACCCAGGTACTGCTCCGTTTCCCTGGACACAAATAATTCTGTCACAACCAGAACTGTTTTCAGTGCACAATAGCCAGAAATTTACTCTCAGCGGCAGGCTCTGAAGTCAGCGTCCCAGCAGAGGCAGCCCACGTTGATCAGGCCGGCCACAGCTCGGAACACACTCACTGGCTGAGCCACGGCAGAGGCAGCAACTGTGCCCCCCCTCCCCCGCCCAGCGGAGGCACAGCACGAGAGATCAGAAATGTTCAGAGCAATGGGCTGCATCCTGCTGGAGCCGTAGCCCCATCCCCTGCATCCCTCATCCCAAGGGACCGGGGGAGAATTGCTTGAGCACAGATCCCTCTTGGTCACTGGGAGGCGACAGCCATCAGCAGGATGGCACAGCCTCCAGTGCCACCTGGCCCCAGGTGTGTGCCAAGGGGGGAGGCAGGACGCCTGGAGCATCCCCTCAGCCCCACGTCCGTGCTCCCTTCCTGGCGGAACAGCGGATGTTTACATGATGGTTTCTTGCTGCTGAAGGACGCACAAAGCCTCCAAAAAGAAAAAGAAAAAGAAAGGGAATAAAACACACACACAAAAATCCCCTGTTGTTCCCTCCAGCGGATGGAAAGTAAACACAGCTGCTCCTCTCACCCCACGCACCCCAGCCCCCGCCCATGGAGGTCCCCACACCCCCCAGTTAGGCCGTGCAGCCAGGGGCCCTTTGCCAGGGCACAGCGGGCATAGAAGAGGGCAGTTCTGCACAGGGTCTCGCTCTCCCTGTGCCTGTGACTGCAGGATTTTCCTCTCTCTGGCTGTTTTCTTGCCACACATTGCTGTGCTACAGGACCGTGCCTCGGGGTAACCCCCCAGGGGTGCTATGGGTCCCCTGCTTGTGGGGATCTCGAGCATGTGTCTGTGTGTGAGTGCACTTGGCAGAGCCATGCTCCAGCAGTGACATGGGGTGGAGGCTCCAGGTGCACCGCCACACCTGGGATTTCACATATCCTTTTCTTCTTCCTTCATTTTAAAGCAGGCAGCAGCTCCCAGCACCAGGACCTGCTGCAGCTCTGCAGCCCAAAGGTCCCCACCCCACCCTGTCTGACCTGAAACGAAGGAGAAATGAAGCATTTCCCATATTTACTATGCAACAGCAGCAGCTCCGGGGCAGAGCCATGAGTGGGAACCTTCTCAACAGCTTCCTCAGAGGAACACTCCCAATTTTGGATTTGAATAAAGCACAAAGATCTCTCAACCCCACGCACAAATGCAGAAGCGCCAAATCTCCCTCAGTTCCCCCTTTTCCACGACTCATTTGGCAGCATGTTTGCAAGCAGCCCCAGGCCCATCCACCTTTGGGACTGGGAGGACTGCGAGCCCCGTGGGGTGGGTTTGGGGCTATGGGGATGCTCGGGGCTGTGCGGTACCCGCGGGCATCGCAGGGGCTGCGTTCCCCTCGCGGCCGTTCCGTGGTGCTCGGCTGTCCTCTAGCGCCCGCACGGCTCTATGGCACGACGGGACCGGGCCGGGAGTGGAAACAGAAATGGAAATTACGGCCCCGGCCCCGCGGAGCCCGACCACCACTTCTCAGCCTCCTGCTCCGTTTCAGGCTCCGTTTTTCCTGAGTTTCAGCGGTTATGGGTTTTTTGGCGTTCCGCTACCTGGTGGCCTCCCAGCCCCCTCTGGACCCCGCTCCTTCTGCTCTCCCAACACCTCTCAGCCTCCCTCACTTCTGTTCTCCCATCTCTTGTAGGCCTCCCCATTTCTCAGCCTCTCCCCTTTTCCACCCTCCCATCTTTTTTGGGTCATCTTACCCTTTTCAACCTCTGCTTTTGTTCATCCTCTACTTTTGGTACTTCTGGGGGTCGGGCTGCGGGACACGGTGTCTTCATTGCACAAAACGAGCTGGCAGAGCTTGTATTGCCACGCAGGTACTGTCTCCCTGGGGCCCCCATGCTCACATGGATGCAGGGGGGCCTGGGCCGGATGGTTGGGGGGGTCTCAGTTCCCCCCCACGGGGCTGCCGTCAACCTGGGGCGGGTCCCGCAGCACTGCCCCTAAGCCCCGGGGACTAAGGGTTGTTTGGAAAGAAGGAGGAAGAGAATCCAAGCTGGGTGCCCCCTCCCTAACCCTGCCAGCGTCCCCCAGCTCCGGCGACGTCGTTGTGCAGGGGCGGAGCGTGCCCACGCGGGGGCAGCAGCGGGACGGGGCCGCGCGGGGCTGGGCGCGGCCGGGCGCTGCGTGCGCGCGTGGCGTCAACGGTGCGGGGTAAGGAGACTCGCTCTGCTGGGGGGCACCGACCCTGCGGAGGGGTCACCATCCCTGCTGGAATTCGCTCTGGTCGCCCTGACGGCTCAGCGCTGGGCCGCCCGCTTTGCTGGGCTCAAACAGCAGCGTGCTGCTGCCCACCAGCACCCAAACACCACGGCGTTGCCCTGTCCCAGCCCAGATGAGGCTGAGGATTGGATGCGGGAACCTCTGCCCCTCGGGATGAGTGTTCCCAGCCCTGCATGCCGAATCCGATCTCCACGCACAGCCTCCCCCCACCAGCCCCTCTCCCACCCCCACCGTCTTCAAAGCCAGCGACCTGGCAGCCGTTCTGAAACCCGGGCAGAGCCTCCATGCCACAGCTTGGCACGCAGCTCAAAGGCTCAATTAGCAACATCTGCTTTTGTGGGCTGTAAAACCTGCTCCTTCTCCCCTCCCTCGCTCCCAGTGCACACAGCTGGGAGCAGCATGGGACTGCAGCCTGCCTGGGCCAGGGGAGCTGCACTGGGCTGCCCTGATGGGATAGATACAGACTCAGAGGGATGCTGCCCCGATGGGATGCTGTTCTGACGGAATGCTGCTGTATGTTTGAAACTAGAAATTGAACGAAGATCACATTTCTCACCCCAGTTATGTGTAAGGACCCTTGTGAAGTGCATGCATGCTGGTCTCTTCCAGGAGATATGAAATACTATGAAAAAGAATGGGAAATGCCCAAGGTAGCTGGCAGGGTGCAGGAAGAGAGAAGGCCCTGAGCCCTCCCCAGTCCAACTTCTCATCTCCAGTTTGGCCACCCTCAGACCTATGGGCTGGGGAGGGACTGGGCTGTTACAGCTGCTGGTGCTTGAGTCAGCCAAGAGCCACATGTGAGATGCATTTCTCATGTGAAATACAGCCCCAGGGCCCCTGTGCATCCTATTGGTGTCTGTTCCCCTGCCACCAGCCAGGTAAGGGATGCACGAGGGGCAGCATAGGAATGGGCTCAAGGTGTGAGGGTTCACACATAATGCAAGTGACACAAGCCTGAACCCCCCACCCCCGCCCATAGGAATGGGACAGCTGTGACTATTCTGTCCAAATTCTCTTCTGGGGCCAATCCAAACCAGGGCTCTCACAGAAATTAGGGCATGCCCTGGCTTGCGCTGCTCTCCTGGCAGTTCAGGGCCCAGAACAGCCATCTCTTATCCAGCTGGTTTTAATCAGAAATTCTCTGTGTTACAGGCAAAGCCCTACATATCCTTGGTACTCCTGCAGTAGAAACCAGTAGAACAGTATTCAAAGTTTCATTCCTTCTCCTTCCACGTGCCCAGACTGGCTGTGCCTGACCACGGTCAGAGGTGATTGCTAAGAAAACTCAGCCTGTGCACCTCTGCTTGGTGTAAGAGAAATGCTGATAAGCCACATTGGCCCTTGGATAACGGAGGCAGCAGTAAAAGCAGAGAAGTCCAAGGAAGGTTGAACAAATGGACCCATTTGCTCATGAGGGCTGTGTGTAAACCATTATTTTTGCAATAAAAGAGCAGCGGCTGGGAGGAGCGGTTAATGTTTTCTCAGCAAGGGGAAACTCCTGGGGGAAATAGCCCTGCACCCTGGAAACGGCCCCTTCATCAAACAGGGCTGTGTTTGTGCAGCCTTATCACAGCTCGGTGATGCTGAGCAGGGGCAGGCTCTGCAGCAGGACTGCTCCCAGCAAGGAGAGGTGCAGTGAGCTCCCACCAAAGCCTGGAGCAAGTTGTGTCTGGACAGGGACGTGGGAACCAGGGCTGACCTGGGTTTCTTGGTCAGGGTTTTCCTCGCCTAGAAGCCCTTCCTGCTGCTTGTCCTTCTGGTTGCATTCAGCCCACGTGCACCCACCCTGAGCATCCAAAGGGGCAGATGGGATGCAGAGCCCTCTAACCAGGGAAGAAGCTGAGCAGGAAAGCACATCCACTCTGCTGACCCAAATAGCACCCGAAGTGAGAGGCTTTTCCAGGCAGCCAGCTGGTCCTTTGCAGAGGCCATCAAGTGCTGGGGTGGGGTATGTGATCCTGTTCCTCTATCCTCCATCAACTGCCACAGTGTCCAGAGCAAGACCATGGAGCACTTTGCTACCTGCAGAATCTATTGGGGTATGAAAGTACCTTCAAAGGACTCTGCTGTTCCAGCTATTCCAGCATCGCCTGGCCAGCTGGAGGGGCAGGAAGAGAGGAGGAGGGAGAACTGGAGAGAAGCTGTCCCATGGGCTCTGCAGTGCTCTGCAAGTGCCACAGACGCTCATCCCACAGCTGGGAGCTGCCCATCCTCCAGCCTGGGCTGCAGCTTTGCCTACATCACTCTCAGTGATGTTTGCCATTTGCTCGTTCCGGCTGTAAAATCTCTCTTGGCTCTTCCCCAGCTATTTTCTCACCTCAGTGCCTCAGCTGGAGCACAGCTACCTGTTGGAGCGCATGCAGCCAGGGCACGCTGGCCCTGATGGTTAATGCACACTGGGCTCCAGATGTGCTGCTGTACAGCAGCAGGGTGCAGACCGGGGTGACAAGAGGCCCTGTGGGGCAGCTGTCTCATCCTCAGCTCCCCACCTGACACAAGGCTTGTTGTCCACCAGGGGAGGAAGGGAGAGAGTTGGGAAAGAAGAAGAGAGCAGCTGGGGCAGATGCAGGAAAACCCCAAAGCCAAAGCTTTAAGAAGGGAATTTGCCTGGGTGAAACTGTTAGGTTTGGGGCAGGAGGGGGCAGCCCTATGCTCATCCATCCCTGCAGAATGCCACCTGCCCCAGCATGCCGGGAGACCCCAGGCAGCCAGCAGAGAATTGCAGAATCATAGAAAGGTTTGAATTGGAAGGGTCCTTTAAAGGTCATCTGGTCCAGCTCCCCAGCAATGAACAGAGACAGCGCCAGCCCCTCCGCTGCTGAAGGGCTGCTGGCGCTGCTGGGCGTGCTGCGTTAGTTCATCTGGGGACAGAGCTTGATGAAAGCCCCATAAATAGGAACACTTGAACCAGTTCCCACAGCCAGGTTAGCGCCCGAGGGTGAGGATGGGTTTGTGTACAGCGGAGGCTGGGAGCAGCTCTGCCAGCGGGGCTGTTTGTTTCCGTTCCCGTGGAGCTGACAGCTGGCTGAGCGAGCCTCGTGCTCCAGCATCCCGCAGACAGCGTGCTGGCAGGGCTGGGGGCACACCGAGTGACCCCCCCGCCCCCAGCCCCGTTAGCTTCGGTGCCTCTTCAGAGCTCCCCGGAGATCCAGCGCCCGGGGGTGGGCGAGCAGGGGGATGCTCAGCCCGGGCCGCGCGGGGCGCTCCACGAGAGCGGGCGGGCGGAGCTGTCCTTCAGCACCACGGCACCTGCCGGCCCGGCCCGGCTCCGGGCGCTGCGGGGCGGTGCGGGGCGGTGCGGGCAGTGAATGGGCGGCGGGGTTGG